>CM042013.1:41603264-42188264 GCA_023525715.1 Cichorium intybus
ATGATAATAAGACTCAATTTATTATTATACAACTCTAGTTTCATCATGCAACAATCCTTCTAAAATTAAGGTTTATGAATTTCTTTCATAGACATACACAGTGTTGCAAAAGACGCTAGGCGCTCCCAGGTCGGTGGACGAGCGAGTAGCGATTACTCGGCTAGGCGGGGAGTACTCGGACGAGTACTCGGATAACATAAATTACAAAGAAATTAATTTTTGGTAAATTATATATATGACAAATATTATAAGTTCATTAGATTTATAACAAAATAGATGAATATCAATAACAAGGACACCTGTTTAAATGTTTAAGTGTTACTGAAATCGATTATATTGAAATCGATTCCTGATAACGGCTGCTTGAAATCGGTCCCTTGAGATGAAGTCATTCGAGAAATAGAGATGAGGGAAAGAGACTAGAATTTCGAGGAATTTCCGAGGAAATCCGAGGAATTTCCGAGGAATTCCGAGTAATAGCTAGTCCGAGGAATTAGACCGATTCTTGAAAAATCGTCAAGGTACCGAGTACTCGGCCGAGTCGGCCGAGTTTTACAACACTGGACTTACATTAAACTCGTCTAAAAGAAAGGTAGTTGATGTTTACCTTCCTTGTTATGCTGCATGAGAAACCCCCTTTGAATTGATATTGAATCCTCCTTAGATTGTAGTTACACCCACTTTTTCAGCAAGAAAACCCATATAAGTTTTGCCAAGGTTTCGCAAGTGTTAATATGATGAAAGATGATGAAAAATAAGGCGAAGTGATGAAATTTCAAGGTAAACTGGATGGAAAAGGTAAAAGATATATCCTCCTACCCATAACCCACCCGAAATCCGACCCAAACCCATCATGCGACCTGCCATGCTCCACTCACCTGCCGCTACACGTATCACTGTCGGGGGATAGGGGTGTTGCTCAGTCCGTGCATAAAGGGTCTAGCCACACATTAGCTCTTCTTTGTTCCTAGCCTTCCAAGTCTTTGCCAAATTATTGTATTCTTTCAGCTCGATTATAATTTTTTCAAACTTTGATAATGCATAAATTCTTCATAAGAACTCCATTTTGGTTGATTATTTTTGCTACATATTCTTTGTTGTCTTGGCTATATTTTGAAGTCAAGAAAGTGCTGATTTGATTCTCTTAAGCCCGACTTTCATATCCTTAAACATATAAGTTCGCCAACTTCAGTTTTTAACATGAGTAACATGTCATTTTCAAATGGACTTAACTTCTTCATTTTAACTTCAAATGACCTGATTATTTTTGCTTTACCTTCTTTTTTTTGTCCCAACTATACGTTGGAACTTTGAACTCGTAGTTTTGATACTTTTAAGCCTGATTTCTATAGTCTCAAAGTAGGATACTTATCAATTTGTGAAATTTATATATTACACTTTATATATATATATATATATATATATATATATATATATATATATATATATATATATATATATATATATATATATATATATATATATATATATATATATATATATATATATATATGGCTAATAACATAAAAACCACTGTAGTTTGGCCAAAATTCGGTTTAAGCACTATATTTTTTTTTGTTCTAAAAAAACCACTCATACTTTCAAAAAAATTCGTAAAAACCACTCATATTTTCAAAAAGATACATTGCGACCACTATAACAAATAAAAGTCAAAATTTTATGTCGCCAACTCGGAACACTTCTTACCCTCGTCACATTCAAAATTAAGTTGATTCATTTGGATACCTTGTGCATTTAAAAAGTGGCCGAAAAGCTGCACTTACGAAAGTCAAAATCACATGTAGCCAACTTTATGTATCATTTTCACTGCAATGAAGTTCCAATATTTGTTTCAAATGTCGATAAGAAACTTTTCACATAATATTTTGCAGAAAATAATGCTTAAAATTTATAAAATAAAATGAACAGTGGTCAATATGAATTTTTTTTTAAAGTACGAGTGGTTTTAATGGAACAAAATAAAATATAGTGGTTAAACCGGAATTTTGGGCAAACTACAGTGGTTTTTATGTTATTAACCCATATATATATATATATATATATATATATATATATATATATATATATATATATATATATATATATATATATATATATATATATATATATATATATATATATATATATATATATATATATATATATATATATATATATATATATATATATATATATATCCTTGGTGTACATTCTAAAGTCATGATATTACATTGAAAAAAACTTATATAACATGGTCAAACATAAATTCCATTTAATTTACCATTAAAACACATTTTACACTTCTTGGCATATTTCTCCTCATTCTGACAAATCATGTAAACTTTATTTATTTTCTAATGGCATTTCAACATCTCAAATACTTGCAATTAAGGATGTTGAAATCATGGCATGTGATTTATCATTTAAAAAACATCTTGTTGGGAATCATGATAGAAGCGAGCCAATTTTCCTCTTTATGGATGATGGATACTGCACACACCGTTTTGAATTTTTCTTGAAGTTATCTCACTCTCAAAAGGTTGTTCTTGAGCTTATGTACTTAATAAGCATCATCAAGAATGTTGTTAATAAATTGACATAGCATCTCCACATTTCATTTATCCACTATTACCATAATAATGATAATAATTGGCCATGCTCATCATATATCCACCTAACACAAAACTACATGTGCCATTTACGGTATTTGAGTCTTTTAATCACTTTTTGAGTGACTTTACTACTTATGTGCTTTCTTGAGGGGAAGCGAGTAAGGTCTAAGGGAACGAACAACTGGAGAACGAAGAGTGTCCTAAGTAGAGGTGCGCAAAATGTATCTGTATTTTTATTAACCGAAAAAAAAAACTGAAGCATTTTTTAAATAACCAGTTTTTATATTCTATATTCTGGGTCAGTTATGTTCGAACGGATGGTTAAAGATTGATAATTCGAATTTTAAGATCAAATATAATACAAATGTTATATGAGTGGAGTTAAAGTTGAATCTTAAAAAAAAAAAAAAAAAACGAATTTGTTATACGATTAACGAAATAGGTTCTTTGAGAAAACGAATTATCCGAAAAAGTATACAGTTACACTCAATATCCATATTACTCACAGAAATCCGGTCAAAACTAGTTTAAATCTAACTCAACCGGATTTAAGAAGAACGATTATAACCTAACCGTATTTATAATAAAAGCTATTTTGGTTTAAACCGAATTTTGTGCTTAATAAGTATGTCTAACCTTCTTTTGTTACAACTTACAAGGGTCCAAATGCCCAAAATAAGATATTAGGGTCCAAAGGCCCAAGATATTAAATTGGGTCCAACCTTCTTTTGTCTATATTTTTATTTATGTCCTACAAATCTTGTATCTTTAACATGTGTCTAAAAATGTCTATTCTTGTTATATAAATGTGTCTTAAAAATTAAAATACGTATGTATTCTTACTATATATCTCAGTTTTTATAAGTAAACCGGTCCGAACCTTCTTTGTTGTATATTTTTGTTCAAATATTTTAAAAATAGGTCTTAAAATGTGTTAAACTATAATATCAGATGTACTCGGTTTTCCCAAAATTATTATATATTTTTGTTACGGTCATGAAAACACCTAAACACACTTTATAATATCCATCTATCAACTCTTTGGCATTACTTGATTATCATAAAGAAAGTAATACGCTTATATATAGTCATATTTTCATCTTTTACCAAGTTATACAATATATGTAATCATGTTTTCGATTTACCACCCACTTCTTACCAATTTACAAACTATTTCACAAACCAATTTACATAAAACCCGACAAAAAAATATCATTACCCACACATTCAAAGAAAGATATCACAACTCAACATTTAACAAGTAACAACACATACTTAACATCAGACATTTCTCAACTTGAGATACTTTTAACTATACATTTTCCTTCTCTAACCAACATTTTTCAGATAGTACTCAAGTCTCTCATCAAACAAAACACAAAAAAAAAAAAAAACAACTTATTTCAAGACAATGATTCCATTCTACATGAAGGAATCAAGATACCCATACTTATGCCTTTTATTAAACTGCAGCAAACTTGCATAAGTCCTATCCCATACTCCAATATAAAGAGTCTCATCATCGGGACTTAAAGAAACCCCCGAAATTTCCCCAAAAAAGTCGATTTCTTGTCGTTTTTCATAGTTTAATTCGGTGTTATAAACATGAACAAAATCCGCGGGTTCGGCCACCACCAAAAACTGCCCGTCTGATGAGAAACGGACTGACCGAACTGCCCCCATGTTGCCTTTGAGAACGGAAACGGGAGTTGAGAGGTTTCTTAAGTCCCATACTCTGCAAGTTTTGTCTTGGTTTCCTGTTGCGAAGATGGTCCCGTTTGGGTGCCATGCGGACGCGAATGAGTAGTCCAGGTGGCCTTCCACTGTGGCAACCGTCTGGAAGATGAAGGGTAAAATTGTAATTAGAAAAAAGGGAAATGGAAAATGGGAAATTGGAGTTTTTTTTTTACCTTTCCGTTTGTGGAGTCTACTAGTAATCCATCGAGGTGGTCGCCTACTACTGTTATGAGTTTGCGATCTGGACTTAATGATGTGTGCTGTAATGATAAAAAGTTTGTTAGTTGTTGATATGTAAATGGAATTGGAATTGGTGGTTCCGGTTTGGTTGGATGGAATGGAATGGAATGAGTGATTACATTACATTGTGTGATCATGTTTGGTTGGCATGAATTTTTCATGTGAATTTTATGAAGTGTATGTAGATAGAATATGTATGATTTTAACTTTATTCTATAGATTATTTTAAAATAAATTAACGAGCTTTTATTTACGATACATAAAAAATGAAACATGATATAAGCTCGTTAAACCTCGAATAAGTTATAAGAAAAATAATATTATTTTGTTATTGGAATGTAATTGAGATTAATAGAATAAAAATTAAAACATAGTCATTGATAATTACATTAATAAAAATGGGTAATGTTGTAAATTAAACACCCCTCCGACTAGGGGATGAAAATTAACAATGGAGAAGGAATCACATTCTTTCTGGAATGGTCAATTCTGATTGAAATGTAGTAATAAAATGAATTTCCATATGGATTTTTTAAATTATCTGTGAATACAAGGGTATGGTTAAAACTTTTAACATTATTTTATATATTATTCAAGTATAAATGTATAATTACTGAATTTATTAATCACAAAACTAAAAAACTGAAAACCCAAATAAGATTATAATAAAAAAGCTATTTTCTAGTTAATTTTGGAAAATAAAGTTACAGCCTAATCAAAATCATGAAATATTTTCTAAAAAAAATATTGTGATTAAAAAAAATGGGTTAGTCATAAAATTACAAGTTTTTTCATTCCATTCCAAGATGGAAAGAAAATTAACAAGATAGAAGGAATCACATTCCTTCAAGAATGGTCCCTTCCATCACACAAAACAAACATGTCTTTTTCCTTCCAATGGAATGATCCATTCCGTTCCTTCCCTGATTCCATCATACCAAACACTATCTCAATTCCAGGTTTATAAAAAAAAAAAACTCACATTGACTGGCCAAGGAAATCGAAAGTGATTCACAAGCTGAAATCCCTCCATGTCATATTCTCTCACACCACAATCATTATTTGATGCCATAAAATGCATTCCACCACTACAAAACCACCACAGTTAATCAAAAATCCCAACAAACCTTCAAAAATATATATTTTATAAAAATTAATTACAAACCCTACTTCACAAATTACCTCAAAGTGTCATATATCTCAATAGCATTTGTTATCGCATTGTCTTCATAAGTTGTCCTTGTACAAAAACTCACTCCCTGTTTATCCAATCTCTGCATCATTTAACACATCAAGATTCCATATTAGGATTAAATCAACAAACTTTATGAATAATTACTTAAAATGGTAAAATCTTTACTAAATCCCAGATAAATATATACTTCAACAAATTACCTTACAAGCAAGTTCTCCTTGAAACCCTCCTGCCACCAAGAAATCATCATTCACTGCTAATGTACTAATTTGAGTTTGTGTAAACCCTTCCAATAAACTACCCGCGTGTTTCTGTAAATACCCGAATCACAAAAAGATGTAAAATGAATAAAGATTAAAGAAATTAAAAATCTTGAAACTTTTTGCAAAACTTACTATGCACAACAAGATAATAGGTGTAAAATTACAAAAAATGGAAAAGAACAATGTCACTTCAATCTTTTTACAACTTCTAGAAAATTATGATTAATGGAAATTGAAAAGTAAGTAAGTACCTCAGTAGGTGCCACGTGTCCAGAAAAGTTTAAAATTTCAGTCAAATTTTGTGACAATGATGACCAGTGCATGATTGAGTAGTTTGACATGAGGTACACGTCATGCTTTGAGGTAGCCCATACCAAGTTCCTTAACTGTATACAAAATTTGAATCTTTTAGGGCTTTTTGGTAATATATAATATCAATCTAATAGCAACAAAAGATAATGGTATAAATTATAAACCTGAAAGTGAAGGATTGTAGGCTTCACTGATCTTGTATTATGAAAGAATTCATAGTAGTTACCACCTTTAGACTTTTGTTTACATTTCTGCATACATTAACAAATAACAAAGTTTAAATGATATAAAGATTGGAAAAAGGAATTGTTTTTTTTTTCAAGAAAATGGATTATTGTATTTGTACCTTATCAACAGCATCACCTGATAAGGGAATGTTTTCATAGTTTCTATATTGTTCAAGTCTTGTACGTCTATAACTTTCCCTTGTTATATTTAATCTTTCCCATGGAATGCCCTGAATGTCTTTACCTGTCCTTGCTTGAATAGAGGACGTATCCGTCACCTTTGTAAGCTACTCAAATTAGAATTTATAAAAAGATAATGTGTTTATAAAGAATGTGAGTGTTAGATATGATGAAATTAGACTAACCATATCATAATCATCAAGATTTCGATCTCCACCGTTGTTTTCATCTCCATCCACATCATCTGCGAAATCTGACATGTCACCTTCTTCTGCCATGTAGTCTATTTGGTCAACTTCGTTGTGAGGCATCTTACAAGTCACCAGTTAAGATGTTGTTTTACAATCTAGAAATTAAAGACGAAAGAAGATGTGATTAATTTTTACGTTGTGGCATAAAAACAAACAGGTGGTGTGCATGTAAGTTTAATAGTTGCAGTCTCTTCCTAAAAAAGGGAAAAAAGAAGACGAATAAACGGATCGTAGTGCGAAGTACTTGCATAATTTAATGTATGCTCAAGAAACCCTACGTACTGAACAAAAGAAACAAAAGAAGACCTAATTCGTCGACTAACCGACCAAAATTAGAAAACCCTACTCGTAAATTACTGAAATTTACGATCTGAAACAATCCCAGAAAGCGAACCGAAAGGGGCGAGTGAAATTAAAACAGAAGAACTACAAGAAAGGTGTTTATTACTTTCTAAAGCTGGAATTGGAACAGAAGAGAAGGGTTTCGTACGAACGCACCTGGTAAGAAGATCCTTTTCTTCCTTGGTTTCTGAAACAGATTCAGAGGGATCAATCAGCTCAATCTCTCTTCCAGTTGTGTGTAATAGAAAAAGGAAAACCCCCTTCTCTTCAAGTCTATCTTCTCCTCATTAATCCTCCCATCTACTTCTAAAAATCGGATTATATGAATCATTTCTATTTCTATTTTCCGAATACAATTACAAATTTGCGATCACATTGTAAACTGTTTTTTTTTATATTTGGAATTGTATAATTTATTTTATTTGTTTTAATAATGTCCAACGTCATTTTTGTATCTTTGTGATGGTAGTCATATTATATCTAATATTTATATTATATTATATATCAAGTCAAACAATAGGTTATTTACTTATTAAAAAAATTTATAAACATATTAACTAATATGTTTTGTGCCCTAATTTTTAACGGGTAATTTAAAATAAAATAAAAAAAAATTCTCCATGTGTGTGGGTGTGTGTTGAATGTGTGAGTGTATGTTGAATGGGTTACCCCACACACATATGTTCCATCATAGTGAATTTTTTAACACGCCCTTTTTTTAATTAATGGAATTTGATAAATTTTTCCTTAGATGTATTGTATTTGTAGTGGTGTGTGTCCCAAATTCCCGAACCGAAAAGCTAAATTGAAATGATAAGTTTAGGTTTGGTTTTGTTTAGAGCAATATGATTAAGCTTCAATTTATATAATCTTAGACGAACTAGGCGTTATTATCGATGAAATAAGTATAATTATTGATGACTAAACTTATCTATGATTTGATTTGTTTTTAACTTTACATATTTATTTATAGATAAAGTCTTTAAATATCGAAAATTTACAAATTAACGTTATTCATAGGTTGATATAAATAACAACCGGCCTTAACCCTTATTCCTTTTAACACGTCTCCATACCTTAGCAATTATTTACCCTTAACTTCATGTGTTGTTACTTGTGATAGAAACTTCTAAAAGGTTTTTGTACGATGAAACGAAGTTGAATTATGTTAATGATGATATGAAGTTGAATTATGTTAAACTTGTGTTAAGAATGTGATTTAGATGTAGCTCTTCCAAAACATGTAAATTAAGCTGCTTCATGACAAGATATTTCGTTGGGAAAACCCTATAAACCAGCGTTACACTTATTTTAAATCGTTCAACACATGTTATTTCCTATTAGATGCAAGATAAATGAGATGTATTTTGCTCCACTTTGAAGTTTTACCATCTATGTGCCCTTTCACAATCAATATGTATCGTGTTAAAAGCCCAACATCCCATGTTTACACGTAGACATTGATGCATACCCACTCCCTTTTAACCATAACAACCAGTGGATTTCAAGTATCTTGATGTGAGGAATCACATAAGGGTAGGGGATCCAAGTTGAGGCAAATCAATGATGCTTTGACAAAATAATTAAATTTTCTCGATAATGGAACATTGTTAACAAATTTCAAAGAGTTGAAAATAATGAAAGACGAAAACAACTATGGTGTCTTAATTAGATAGTTATGATTCTTTGAAACGGAATTTGATTAATGGTCATATAGTAAAACATTAGAATTTTAAAATTAGTTTCATTTAAATATCTTTAATATACCTTAAAAAGTTCAAAACAGTATGCACAAATATTATCACGCACAACTACAAAACAAATATATGTTCATAACTCATAAAATGCACCTTGATTGTCTCTTTGTTTCATATATATATATATATATATATATATATATATATATATATATATATATATATATATATATATATATATATATATATATATATATATATATAGAACAAGGATTATTTTAGGACCAAAAAAATGTTGAGAACTTGAGGCTGTTAGGATCGGAAAACTCTTCTATTCAACACTAGAACAGAATTACAATAGGAGGAGCAACTCTCACACTCGACTATTACAAAAAACCAACCCTTTCTCTAACACTTACACTCTAAGTGTTTCTCTCTAACTCTATATGTTTGTGGTGTGTTTTGGGATGTCTAAGAACTGAAACTTAAGCCTCTATTTATAGCTAAACTAGCCACTAAATCTATAGTATATAAACACATTGAATTCATGGAAGAGAATATCAAATTTGCCACCACCTTAGGCTCTATATTCAACCCTTCTAGAATGGAGGGCTGGAAAAAATCAACAAATCTCCCCCTCCAGCCTCTATTGAACAATCATTAACCCAACTATGTCAGCATATAGTTTGTGTTTGTCTTGTGTCACCACCTTGGTCAACATGTCTGCAGGATTGTCATTTGTGTTGATCTTTGACAACTTCAATTCTCCTCTCTCGATTGCTTCTCTAAGCCAATGATAACGGATATCGATATGCTTAGTGCGGGAATGGTACATCGAATTCTTGCTTAGGTCCATAGCACTCTGACTGTCGCAATGAATGATGTATTCTGCTTGTGGAAACCCCAATTATTGAAGAAACCGTTTTAACCATATGAGCTCCTTCCCAGCTTCAACGGCAGCAATATACTCGGCTTCTGTTGTTGACAGTGCTACACACTTCTGTAACTTGGATTGCCATGAGATAGCTCCCCATGCCAAAGTGAAAACACAACTTGATGTAGATTTCCTATTATCAAGATCTCCTGCCATATCGGCATCTGTATAACCTTTCACGATTGGCTTTGCTCCCCCGTAACACAAACATAGTTTTGAACTACCCTTCAGGTATCGCAGTATCCACTTAACTGCTTCCCAATGTTGCTTTCCTGGATTTGCTAGATATCTACTCACGACACCAACAGCATGAGCAATATCTGGCCTTGTACACACCATCGCATACATAAGACTTCCTACGGCTGAGGAATAAGGGGCTGCTTTCATTTCCTCTTTTTCTTTATTGGAAGAAGGACAATTTTTCTTACTTAACTTGAAGTGATTTGCCAACGGAGTGCCAACAGGCTTGGCGTTTTCCATGTTGAACCTTTTTAATCACACGTTCAACATACTCCTCCTGTGACAAGAACAATTTTCTTGATTCTCTATCATGGATAATTTTCATGCCCAATATCTGTTGAGTTGGGCCTAAGTCCTTCATATCAAAGAACTTAGACAAATCTTTCTTCAAGTTGTTGATCATGGTTGTATCTTGACCGACTATTAGCATATCATCCACATAGAGCAAAAGGATGACAAATTTCCCATCTGGAAACTTCTTCAAGTACACGCAGTGGTCTGCAACAGTTCTTTTGTACTCGTGACTTTCCATGAACGAGTCAAACTTCTTGTACCACTGTCTTGGGGCTTGCTTAAGACCATAAAGGCTCTTCTTCAGCTTGCACACGAGATGCTCTTTCTTTGGGACTTTAAACCCATCGGGCTGATCCATGTATATTTCTTCATCTAAATCACCATGGAGAAAAGCTGTTTTTACATCCATCTACTCAAGTTCAAGATCTAGACTGGCTACCAATCCGAGCACGACTTGAATCGACATCATCTTCACAACCGGCAAAAAAATCCCATCAAAGTCAATTCCTTCCTTTTGTTGGAATCCTTTGACAACGAGTCTTGCCTTGTACTTCACAATGTTTCCTTTGCCATCTTTCTTCAACTTGAAAACCCACTTGTTTTTCAAGGCTTTCTTTCTTTTAGGAAGTTTCACCAACTCATATGTTTGATTCTTTTGCAAAGAATTCATTTCTTCTTCCATGGCCTTCTGCCAATTGGCTTTGTTAATATGAGATTGAGCTTCCTGAAAGCTCTCTGGCTCCCCCTCGCTGGTAAGAAGGATGTAGTTCGAAGTTGGGTATCTTGAGGAAGGAACACGAACTCGATCAGATCGTCGAACTTGAGTTTCTTCATTAGAAACATCTGGCAATGACTCTGAATTATTAAGAGGTGGAAGCTCCCCCTGCTCAACACCTCCTTGATCTGCATCATCAACTTCATTATTCTGTTCATCGGTCGGAACATCATCTTTTGTTTCAGATATCATTTCTGGAACTTTGAAGCTTTGTTGCTCGTTAATCGATGCCTTGAAATCATAATACTGATCTTCATAGAAAACAACATCTCTGCTTCGAATAACCTTCTTTAGTTCTGGGTCCCATAGCCTGTACCCAAACTCTTCATCTCCATATCCAATAAAGATGCATGGAGTGGATTTGAGGTCCAACTTCTTCCGCAATTGACTTGACACATGTGCAAACGCCTTGCACCCAAATACTCTCAAGTGAGAATATGTTATGTCTTTACCTGTCCATATCTATTCTGGAACTTCAAAATTCAATAGAACTGAAGGTGACTTATTTATAAGGTAACAAGCTGTCAATACAGCTTCACCCCAGAATGGCTTTGGTAGTTTAGCCGCACTGATCATACATCGGACCTTCTCAACAATGGTACGATTCATTCGTTCTGCTACACCGTTATGCTGTGGGGTACGTGGGACAGTCTTTTCATGCCTGATACCATATTTTGTGCAATATGTGGAGAAATCAAGAGAATAATACTCACCTCCATTATCTGATCTGAGACATTTCAACTGCTTGCCAGTTTGTCTTTCCACCATTACATGAAAAGCTTCAAAACGATCAAATACTTGATCCTTCGACCTGAGACAATAAACCCATACTTTTCGTGATGCATCGTCGATAAATGTCACAAAATACTTGTTTTCACTAAGGGATTCTACTTCAATGGGTCCACATACGTCGGAGTAGACAAGGCTCAACAACTCAGCGCGCTTATTTCTTGTGGAGCTAAAGGAAACTCTGTGTTGTTTCCCAAATAAGCAGTATTCACAAGGATCCAGGGCAACATCTTTTTCCATGGAAATGGACTTCTTCTTTTCAAGAGTTGTTAACCCTTTCACAGTCATGTGGCCTAATCTTCTATGCCACAGATTTGGTGATGTCTCTTCTTCTACTGTATTGAGACTTGGTTGAATCAACTTTGCATATGACTTATAAATAGTACCACAAAGCTTTCCCCTTGCAATGACCATAATGCCTTTTAACAACTTCCAGTTGCCATTTCCGAAGTGGTTGTCATAGCCCTGAAGGTCAAGAGCTCCAATTGAGATAAGATTCATTCTTAGCTCCGGAACATGTCGAACATCTTTCAACACCAATGTACACCCTACATTGGTCTTTATATGTACATCACCGATACCAACAATGTTAGAGGAACTGATGTTTCCCATTCTCACGGTACCATGGTTTACGGATTTATATGTTGCAAATAAATCCCAGTCCGGAGTAGAATGATATGATGCAGCGGTATCAATCACCCACTCGTCATCACGAGCGCCTACGTGTAGGCATGCATCCTCCTCGCATGCAACAAGGGCAATGTCTTGTGAAATGTTGACCATGGTCTCACCATCCTCCTTGCTTGAACTAGTACTCGTTTCAGCCTGTTCTCGTAGAAACTTTCGACAATCGCTCTTTTTGTGGCCATAATGATTGCACTAGTTGCAGTGGCCTTCAAACCATGTACTTGAAGACTTTCCCCTTTCTTTTGATCTTCCTCTAACTTGAGATATTCCTCTACTTTGACCACGTCTGCCTCTACCTCGACCTCTTCCTCTGCCACCAGTTCTACCTCCGCCTCTTTCTTTGTTTTCTGTTACGAGGGCAAATAACCGGTCTGTACCAGCTTCTTTTCTTCTTGCTTCCTCGTTCATGAGAGCGTCCGTGACCATCTCCATTGTCACTTTGCCACCGGGGGCAGAATTGCTGAGAGTAACAACAAGTGTTTCCCAATGATCAGGTAGAGAACTTAGCAACAATGTTGCTTGCTCCTCATCTTTGAGAACTCATTCGGCAGAACTGAGCTGATTTACGAGATCTTGGAACTGACTCGTATGCTCGGCTATGGATGTACCACTTCGTAACTTGTGGTTTACCAGGCACCTCATTAGTAGGGTCTTGTTGCGTGCAGTCTTTGCTTGATACATACTTTCAAGCTTTTCCTAGAGTTTGTATGCGTCTGTTTCTTGAGAAACATGATGAAAAACACTGTGGTCAATCCATTGTCGAATTTGTGCCACAGTTTTCTTATTCATTCTCGTCCAGACATCGACTGTTGTCTTTTTAGGTTTTACGCCCTTGGTTTCTAAAGGTTCTGCTAGATCATTTAGATTCAACAAATCTTCCATCATCGGCTTCCACATATTATAATTTGTTGGCGTAAGTCGGACCATTATATCCGAACTTGTAGATTCCATGAGAAAGACTTCGTATTTTGCGTTTTGTGAAAATTTGGGATGAAATTAGGCAAAACCGAGATCACAGTTATTTCCGAAAGGGTCGAAATAGGTGGGATATATTTTTTCAGACTAAAATAAACTTCTGAAAAAATTATGGGCCAATTTGAAATGTTTAAGAAGTATAGGGGCCAATCTGTAATTTGTGGAATTACAGGGACCAAACTGGAAGGTTTTGAAACATAGGGACCTTTTTGAAAGTTTTTCAGAAGTATAAGGACCAAAATTGTAACTTTCAGAAAAAACTGGGACCAAAACGGAGTTTTATAGAATTAGAGGGACCTGTTTGCAACTTTCTGGAATTTCAGGGGGCCAAAATGCAGTTTTCTGAAACTTGCTACAGTGTTGCTACAGTGTCGCTACAGTATCGTCTTCTCCGATCGTCTTCTCCGGCAAGTTTTCCGGCGAACTGGTTTTTCTGGCAACTATTCCGGCAAACCTTTGACCGGACTTTTGGAGGTCTTCCGGTGGTCGAAAAATTCCGAAAAAAATATTTTCGGAATCGTGGGAACGAGTACTTAACAATGGTGTGCCCGAAAATCGATTTTGAGGAAAAAAAATTCGACCCAAAAACGATCGGTACCGAAACGAGGCTCTGATACCACTTGTTAGGATCGAAAAACTCTTCTATTCAACACTAGAACAGAATTACAATAGGAGGAGCAACTCTCACACTCGACTATTACAAAAAACCAACCCTTTCTCTAACACTTACACTCTAAGTGTTTCTCTCTAACTCTATATGTTTGTGGTGTGTTTTGGGATGTCTAAGAACTGAAACTTAAGCCTCTATTTATAGCTAAACTAGTCACTAAATCTATAGTATATGAACACATTGAATTCATGGAAGAGAATATCAAATTTGTCACCACCTTAGGCTCTATATTCAACCCTTCTAGAATGGAGGACTGGAAAAAATCAACAGAGGCCAAATCTCAATCATTTATCATATTAGATCTAGGGCTATAATTAAACTAATAAATTTGTAATTATTAATAAATTTAATTCAAATACTTTAAATTATATATAACATGAGGGTGAAAAGGTAATTAGTCATTATGTTAATTTTATCAACTCCTAAAATTTCTCCTCCTCTCTCTTTATCTCCCTTTCTCTCTTTCTCGTGGTCTTTGTTAACTTACGACTCTTGTGCCGCCTCCTTCCACCCTTCCCGAATCAATGAACATTGCCGGAACTTGGTATTACTAAGGTATGCTCCATCATGTCTGATTTTTTTTATAAAGGCTTTTGATCATCGCTGAAATCAACGTTCGATTTGATTCTTTTAACTTGGTTTCCATGACCGGTTCATACAATTACGTTAATGATTGACGCATCTTTTCCTATTATTTAATTTCAGAAAATAGGATAGACAACATTTGTTCAAGCCTTAGGGGAAATCGAATCGGATATAAATGAATAGAAAGAAAACAATACATTGAAAAATATGGGTGGAAAATAGCAGCGATGGTGCACACTGCACACTACCATCAAATCATAATCTCTTTTCCTTTTTCTTTGCTTTTCACATTTATATAATTTGCTATACTTAACGATTCTATACACCTACACATATTTTGACGAATTATAAAAAGCCAGCATATACATAAAGATACAAATTATATCAAATATTTGAAATTATCTAACTTTTTTATATCTACATGTGAGGTACAATTTTTTCTGCATATGTACATAAAATCTTGACCCAAACTTCTTATTTCCATGTGAGTTACGATTTTATAGAATTGAATTTTGGTTGGATGAAATGTTTATTAAGCATGATTCTAATGTTATTATTTAATCATCTATGTTTAATCATGAATGATTAACACTTAAAAATTATTTATGTTTGAAAACAATGAGTTAACACGTTTTAATCATTGATGATTAACACATATAAACCATAACTATGCAGTGTTAATCATTGGTGTTTATTTTTATGTATTTGTAAGTTGTTAGTTATATTCATCGATGATTAAATGTGTTAGAAACCTCTGTTAATTTGGAGGGTTAGAAACCTCAGTTAAGTGTTAAGCATGAATAAGTAAATTTAAAATGTTAATCAGTCATGATTAACATTGTAACTGTATGTATTTTTGTATTCAAAGTTATTTATGTGTTAATCATTGATGATTATAACTATAATCATTGATGATTATAACTAGAATTATTAATTATTATAAATATAATTGCATAAATAATTAGAACATCGGTTATAATCATTTTTTATTATAACTTTAGCTAGGTTTAATATAGCCATTAATCATTTATGTTTAATATGGTTATAATCATTTTCCAATATCCTTGAATTTGATTTTGCAGGTGTGTATCCAAGAACAACAATGATCATGGTGTCTCATCTTTTTTCGTGTATGGTGTAATAAGAAAATTCGAAGCAAACACAATAACGTGTGAATTCATTTATTGTTACAATTATATTCATTAATAAATATAACTTGAAATGTATGAATTTAGATGCAACTTTTATTTTGTTAATGTTTATTAACTTATAGTTAGAGGTGTAGTCATCTATGAATATAATTAGAGGTGTTTTATTCATTCATGATTAAGAATATTTTGAAATATTTATCTTTATATCGTGTTCTATTTATTTTATATTTTACAATCGTATCTATTTTTATTTTTTAGAGATCTAATCATTTATGATTAGAACTACATTGTGTTTATAATCATTAATGATTGAAATCGTATAACTCAAATGATATAATGAAAAATATATTTTGACCGAAAAATGATAATTACTATCTATTAATAAAATAAAAAAATAAAAAATAAGTAAAAAATTTGACGTTATATAATCTGATATTATTAACAAATAAAAATTAATTTATTAGTTTTTTTTGTAACTAACAATCAGAATCCTAGATTTTAGGAATCAGAATCCTAGATTTTTGGAAACTATAATTTTGATATATATATATATATATATATATATATATATATATATATATATATATATATATATATATATATATATATATATATATATATATATATATATATATATATATATATATATATATACTAGCTGCGTACCCGCGCAATGCGGCGGGCGGCAGTTAATTTCATTCACGTAAATTGTTTCCCGAGAGTCGATTAGTTTCTTTTTGTCAGACGCCGAATAGTGATTTTTGATTAATAGTTTGGTGCACAAAAAAACCGGTTTTTTAAATAACCGAAAATAATAACCGAACCGGTTTTTTTAATAACCGAACCGGTTTTTTAGCCGGTTTTTTATCTGAAACCGAACCGGTTTAAAAACCGAAAAAAACCGGTTTTTCTTCCGGTTAACCGAACCGAACCGGTTTAAAAATCGAAAAAAACCGGTTTGAAACTCAATCTCGTTTAAAAAAAACCGGTCAAAACCGGACCGGTTATAACCGAAACCGGTTTTTAAAAAACCGGTTTTTAAATAACCGAAACCGGTTTTTAACCGGCTTTTGTGCACCTCTAAGTTAAGACCTTAGATTTAAGAGTTAAGACTATTGATTGATATTTGTCTGTTGTCAATTTTTAATTAAGAATCATATTATCTATTAAAAATATATCATCTTTAACTTATTATTATATAATATAGTAAATTGTTTACGTTACTATTGTGGGTTAAAAGGTGAAACATACTAATTAAGTTTGTTTCTTTTCTTTAGTTTCCAAGATGGTGATAGTCACGTGAAAACTTTTGACATATATGGGCTTAAATCATTTTCAAGGGAAACACAAATATCGAGTTTGCAAAGAAAAATACACCAAACAATAGTTAATGATTACAACTGAGGACAAAGACATCTTGAAACCATGCAGGTGGTAAAATGGTCAATTTGATTAATAAAATAGCCGGTTAGTTTAATACCATGAACCAAAAAGATTACAAATTAAAATAAAGATTACAAGCACCATACTGTCTACAATACTTTTTTCGAATCAACACCATATTAACTTCGTGTCTTTTAATAGTTGCTCATGTAGTTAACTGAAACAGCTCCTCCCATGACACAAGAGCCGACCCAAGTGAGTTATACAGCCAGAACTTGATGGTTAACACAGTCAAACCTATTAGTGCTCTAGGCATAAAATTCTTAGTTTCCAAAGCCAAAACAAAAATGGCTTACGTTTCAAAAATCTGGAAACTAATAGGTTCAAAACAAAAGTTGAATTTATGACTTATTCGATTTCAAAACCTTGGTATAGATACAATAAAGGTAATAAATGTTTAGAAACTGGTAGGCTTGAACTAAAAAAATTTCAACCATTTATTGTCAAGGATTCAATCTTATTGTACTTCATGTTCATAACTAAAAGTAATGTAGTTGCAGAAAATAGGCAAATCTAATTGGTACAAATAAATAATAGCTTCAATTGATATTTGTATTACAAATAAAATAACTCAAACAGTGTTGCACCTTCTCCAATGCTTAATTCAAACTTTTCAGATTTTTCAAATTATTCAAAAATTTTAAACTTTTAAGATATTCCATTTTAAAACTTTTCAAATTATTCAAAATTTCAAAATTTTAAAATTATTCAAATTTTGAAGTTTCAAAAATTTTAAAATGATTCAAAATTTTCAAACTTTTCAAAAGGATTCAAATTTTCAGATTTTCTAAATTATTTAAATTTACGAAAATTTCAAATTTTAAACTTTTCAAATTATTCAAATTTACGAAATTTTCAAAATTTTAAACTTTTCAAATTATTCAATATCTTCAAACTTTTAATATTATTCAATTTTAAAAATTTTCAAACTTTTCAAATTTCCAAAATTTTCAAACTATTCAAAATTTTCAAAATTTCAAATTTCGAAAATTTTCAAATTTCGAAAATTTGAAAATTTTCAAATTTCAAAAATTTTAAATTATTCAAAGTTTTCAAAATTATTCAAATTTTCCGACTTTTCAAACTTTTGAAATTATTCAAAATTTAAAAACTTTTAAGATTATTTAATTTTAAACTTTTCAAATTTTCAAAATTTGAAACTTTTCAAATGATTCAAAATTTTCAAAATAATTCAAATTTTCAGATTATTCAAATTATTCAAATTTTTGAAAATATCAATTTTTCAAAACTGTAAAATTTCTGAAATCTAAAAGTGTAAAATTTCTAAAATTTAGGATTTTTCAAATTCTTCAAATTTCGGGACCAAAACTGTGAAATTTCTAAAATCTATCAAATTTTGTAAAAAGAAAAAGTACAATGCGATAATCCAGACTAAAACTGTAAAATGATGATGGTACCTTGATGTGAGTTGACAGTAATAGTACAACTATTACATTTGATGATGATCGATCAGATAAATCAAACACCTCAATGATAGAATCTAAAGCCAGCTTTACAAATACCAAAAGATATTATAGAATTTCATATGAAATGGATGTATGAAAATTAAAATTTACTTTTTTAAAAGAAGTTACCAGACTGAGAAATTCAAACAGATAATCTCACAATACCTAATGAGGTTGTTCATTGGTAGTCTATTGGTCTGCATTACAAGAAAAGATTATTAATTCCAATAAAACATATATTAATATTAACATAAATAAACTTTAATCTTAACACAAACCTCAAAAACTGATAATTTTGCGATATGTGGGCCATTCAATTCCAAAACAAACATTTTCTCCTGTAGAATAATGTTAAATGCCATTATTGTAGTTCATAAAACATAACAAAAAAGCATAATTATTACAAATATTGTGAATGAATAATACTACAGTTAGTAATTCAAAATAAGGAAGCTTTAGACAGCCTATGTCCCCTCCAGAAGCAATTGTTTCTTTTGCGAGATTAACTGGTAGGTTGGCATCCTTCATCTTATGCCAAATTTATAAGTGACATACCATGATTCTTCCAACCTAGTAAAAACCCACAAATGAAAATAAGATATCGATGAAGTTGCAATTTTATACGACCAAAACCACTTCCAGAAAGCACCATCACAACTAAAAGTTTAGTTAAGTCAAAGATCACAAACAATACTGCCCGTGATTTGGTGCTCCATTAGAACAAACCACAAACACACAGTCCTTTCATAACACAGTCACTTATGAGTTTTTTTTTCCATTGAGTCCTGTAAGAGTAAAGGGTCTGAACGGGAAATGATCTCTGTATGGATATTGTGTTGTATATATAAAGTCTGCTTCTTTTCAAGTCTGATAAAATGTTGGAATGGGACTAAAAGACTATTTTACCCTCACATTACATAAAAACATGGGAGGAAAAAAGAAGTAACGAAATATGCAAAGGATAGCAAATTATATGAGAATTCGATTCAATTAAACACATCATTATAAAAATATATGATGAAATTAATTACGTTCGATTAAATTAGCACAAATACATTTAATAAACTGAAAATATTTCTTACAAATGGGAACAAATGTACCAGTTTCTTCTTCTGTTGCATCTTGACCTATCATATGCTCCACCTTGAGTATCCCATCTATAATTCATTTGGAAAATGTAAGAAAGTTGAATTACAATACTATGATTTAATGTGTAAAACTGATATATGATAATCGAGTAATTGATCAGGGGTATAATCGTCCAACACACACATTTTTCTCTGTATCCTTGTAACATCGAGAACAGATTACCTTTGCTGCATAACAATGTACTTCTATATTTGCATATACTATGACATCTTACAAATGGGACAAGAACTTTTCAAGTCTTCGTTCAAATCTCACACACACACACATCGTCTGCATGTATGTGCGTACGAATCAAGAGAAAGTCGAGATCGATAGGGATTCAGACGAAAGAGATGAGAAAAGAGATCTAGAAGCCGATGGAAAGGACTCCGGTCGGACCTCGATCGCTGGAAATAGAACCGCAAGAGATCGAAGCTTCCGATACATAGACCCAAACCTCCTTCTTCAAAATATATAATTAAAACAGTGAGAATTAATTGGGGTGTGAAAAGAAAATCGAGAATTAAGTGTAAAACGCATATAAAGAAGCTTATACCATATTCTGGATAAGAAGAAATCGATGCAGGGGAAATGGAGATGGTCGGTTTAGGGTTCAAAGTTAGGGTTTCCCTGGTGGCCGACGACGCATGTCTGTGCGAGATAGAAGAAGCGTATGAGGAGCGACTGTGGTAAGGCGACGTTGTAGAGGTGTTGGTGAGGTTGTCCGGCGATCGAGGTCCGACCGGATCGACAAAGCAGAGAGAGGCCGAGAGGGGGGAGGGGTGGATCTGAAGGTGACGTGCCATCAAAAACCCAATTTTGTGAGTCGTATGAGGGTTTTGAGTGGTGGTGAGGTGAGAGCACGTCGGAGTAGCGGTGAGAGGCCGACGACTCATACGGGTCGGAGAATGAGAGTGGAGAGGCGAGAGAGGACGCGTATTTGGAGTTTCAGAATTTGAAATGGAGAAAAGAGAGTAGGGAGAGGTAAGGCATGGGTGTGCATAGGAACAGTCGCCCATTATATATAAAGTCAAGTCAGGCAACAGCCTGTCACGCGCATGAGCAATTCGTCCGTGCTGTATCCATGACTATATGCAGGCAAAGGTTATCTATGCTTTGTGTGGTGGTACTATCTTAAAAATTAAGACTTCTGTGCATTAGGGGGTTGTAATTTATATATGGTTTATAGTATAGTATAGATATATATATATATATATATATATATATATATATATATATATATATATATATATATATATATATATATATATATATATATATATATATATATATATATATATATATATATATATATATATATATATGAGTGTGTGTGTGTGTGTGTGTGTGTAGAGTTAGGATTAAATATGAACTACAAGTATTGTGTGAATGTATAACCAAATATGGAGTGTCAGACAAAATGATCTGTGGGTTTAGATTCAATATCGTAAACGTAAATATATAACAATTAACTAATCAGCTTTTACAATTAAACACTTATATAAAGGGTACTTTAATCTATTAATCAATATTAAAAAAAATCCTTATTTATCTCTAGATTTGATGGGATTTTGATTTAATACGTATTTACCTCATAAATTGGTGGGATTTTGATTTATATGTATTAACATTGTTCATTAGAATTTTTTTTGAATTAACATTATTAAAGAATACGACTTCATATGCTTTCAAGAATAAATATGATGACAGATACATTCTTAAATAATAGGATATACATTATGAAAGCTAGGCGTCATTCTTAAGAATACAAATAGATATAATTGACAAATACATGAAGATATTCTTGAATAAACATTCTCAAAAATGGACAAAATACATTAAGACATAGGAATAAGCATTCCTAACAAAATAGCCAAATACATCAAAAGATTGAATATTCTATCAGAATAATGGACAAATATAATAGGATTGAAAGAATCATCATAGAAATACATTCTAATCACCTTAGAATGTATTCTGAAATAATCATCAAATATTGTATTTTGAAATAATCATCAGAGAATGCATTCTGAGAATGCATTTTCAGGGAAATTATTCTTAGCCAATGTATTAGCAGATAATTTATTCTACAAGAATATTCTACCAGAAAGGATGAACATAAATAACATTCTGTGAGAATAGAAAGAATCTGGTTCATCATTCCTTCTTGAAACCGGGTTGCAGATCCAATAAAGTAGGTTGATTTGAGATGAATGCCTCCAAAAAATCTTGCTCGTCTTTCATTTTAGAAAATCCTATATTTTCATCGGTTACTAGTGTTGCAAAGGTGGCTGGTGGCGGTGATGGTGTTGTTTGCTAGTGATTTCATGGTGGTTGAAGGTGAATGCCTTTAGAAAATCAATCTCATATTCTAAACCCTAGTCATGATCGTCTTCTTCCTCCATCACCATTGCAATAGTGGTGATGGTGTGGACAACTTTTCCTTTTCTATCAAGATGATAATGGTGGTGAGATGGTGTTTGGAGTTGAAGTCCTGGTTGCAGCAATGTATGGTATGGTGGAGAGATGATGAAGGGTCGACGGTTTCGTGGTGGTGTTGGAGTGACAATGGCCGAGAGATGGTGGTATAAGGTGGCGAAGACAATGTAGGGTTTCTTGAAGCATTCCATATAAGAAGATAAGAGAGATAATGTGAATGAGATAAATTTGGAGATAATTAGTTATTTTCTAAATTAGTGGATTAATTTAAATTAAAATTCATTGATTCATATGTTAATTTACCTCCATGTCCCTTATAAATAATTGGACCACAATTTGTCATATATTCACACAATACTTGTGGTATATATATATATATATATATATATATATATATATATATATATATATATATATATATATATATATATATATATATATATATATATATATATATATATATATATATATATATATATATATATATATATATATATATATATATATATATATATATATATATATATATATATATATATATATATATATATATATATATATATATATATATATCAAGGTTGTAAAAATCGTTTAACATATTATTACTAGAATATTCATATTGTATATAATATATATATTTTACGTTTTTTTATAAAATATGTTATCGTGCTTTAATTTTTTTTAAATATACGTAAATTTTTATATGAATTCGATATATAAATATTCAATTTTGATAATTATAATTAATTAATATCATTTAATATATATAATATGATTGTAAATATTTGTTATTATATTTAAATAAACTAAAAATGTATAAAAATAAAAACCGGAGGACTAAAAATGACAAGTGAAACATTAACTCTATATTTGATGTAAATGAATAGTATTACTCTATATTTGAAGTAATACTTTCAAATACCTAAATATAGAGTTGATTATAGTATTGGGTTCGAGCAAAATAGAGTAAAAAATGAAGTAATTTAATTTATAAAGTGATATTGAAGATGTCTTAAAATCGGTATCTTATCAACATTTTATTGAATCAGATATTAAGAATATGAGTATATGACTGAGCCATTTAGGTCGGCCCATGATGGAAAACTCATAGACATTTGGGCCCACATTCTCTATGACCACAACTTTTACATGGACGTGCCCTACGCCCAAAATGGTAGGAGCTTCCTTCAATCCCCTTTTTACACCTCTAAAATATAATACTTTTTTTGCTTATAAAACACTGTTGTCATAAATAAAATACTTTTAAAAAAGTAAGTATATATATATATATATATATATATATATATATATATATATATATATATATATATATATATATATATATATATATATATATATATATATATATATATATATATATGAAAAAGTTAGTGTTTTTTTTAAACTATTATATAAAAAAAGTTTTTAAAATGGAATTTTAGGTTCTTCAATTTTTAGGGCACATCAGTTGATCAAACCACCTAATAAACCTATATTTTGATCCAAATTTCAAGCATGAGTAGAAGCTCCTAGCCGATTTTAGATTCGCCCATGATATGAACAAAATTGTTACGAAAAAAAAACCATCTTTGTGTTCATAAATTTTGGACCTCGATGCATAGAGAGAAAATTGAAGAAGCTAAAAAAATAAAGGTTGAAGGGGTTAAATGCGGGATTGCTTGGAATTGGAAGTGGAAGTGAACGTTATATGGTAATAGATGAGAGAGAACTAAAATGACGAAATTGTCCTAATATGAAGGGCACATGGGTGGAGTAACCAGCCAAAATAGACGGAGTCACTCATATGACCAACCATGCTTGCTTTGGAAACCATAAAAACTAGCGATATATGGTTGTTGAGTATTATCCTTTAAGTTGATACGTTTTGGATACTACATGGACCATTTATGAAATATGTTTGCGTTTTTTATATTAGCAAACCATGAACTTACAAAGGTTTTGTCATTACTACTTTCTTTCATTGATCAGCACTCTATATGGCAATATCATGTCTAAGTTGTTTCAAAAGTGTGGCCACTTTCCAAATCTTCCAAAGATCTACCTTCGTTATCTTGTCACATAATGGAAGATATCTTTAAAATGGGGACTGCTTATTATTAAGGTGATTGCGGATTTGCTATTACACTATGAATACAATTTGTTTTTAACTCGATCTCAAAGAAACTTAACAGTTTCATTTTGCAAAAAAACTTATAAAGAGAAATTCATATTTCTCCTAGCGGTACTCTCTACGAAATATTTGTATCATTGACTTCGATTTATATGGTTTTTTTAATTTCACTCAGCTGAATATTATAAAGGACAAATTACACATAAATGAAACATATTTATAATTAATTTTTTTAAAGAAAGAATTCTTAAATCGGATTTTAAAAGTTTATATTATAAGTTTTTGCTAAAAATAAATGATTTGGATTACCTATTATAAGTTTATAAGTTTCTTCTCGGTTAGTTCTTTGCGAAGGCTTATGGAGAATCATAATTTTGTTGATGATGGCTTCTGGAAGTTTTGTTGGGTTAATTGGGTTCCTCTTAAAGTTAACTGTTTTGTGTGGAGGTTACTTCTAAATAGGTTACCTGTGGTGGAAAAGCTCATGGAGAGAGGAGTCTATTTAAATTCCAATAGATGTTCTTTATGTAGAGTTGATTTGGAAACTGTGGACCATGTTTTTTTCGAGTGTAGTGTTGCAAAACAGGTTTGGCAAAAGTTTGTTGCTTGGTGGAAACTTCCTTTAGTTATACCTTCCAGCCGTGATTTTTTGCGGGAGATTCTAAGTTCCGTCATGAGGGACAAGAAAAAAGAGAAGCTAAGGAATTCTCTTTTGTTTGCGGTCGTTTGGTGTATTTGGAAAGCGCGCAATGATGTTATCTTTCGCTGCAGTAATACTTCTACTTACAAATTGAAGGACGAAATTATGCTCTTGGCGTTTAACTGGATTAAGTTTAGATCCCATTTCTCTAATATTGTTTGGTGTGATTGGTTAGTTTCGCCATTTAATGCTTGTAATTTGTAAACCTTTGTTTCTTCTAGCTTCTTGCTAGTCGTCTTTTTCTTAATATATTTCCGCCGTTCAAAAAAAAAAACTATCATGAAAAGCTGACATATCAAATCTCTTCTATAATTATGGAATTTAAAATGTTAATATTAGAATACAATTCTTAAAACAGAGATTTCTAAATGTCTATATATTTTATATAGAATGTGTCATATAATTTAAATATTCAGCTAATTATTTAACATTTTATTAAACTTTATATCAGATCAAAAATTATAATAGAATAAAGAAAGTTTTTTATGGAACATTAGGTGGTCATAAGGTCGAAAAAGAAAGGCATGCAGAGGTGGCAGACTAGATTCTCCCCCACCATATACCTCCAATTAACAACCTTCCAACTACTCTTTGTCATGTGCAATCTTTTTGCTAGACATAAAAATATTGGAATTTATTTTTATCTTCAATTCGTGTACATTCCATAAACAATGAAAAAATAAAATAAAACTAAAAGGCCACATATCGCATATAGACAAAGTCTATCTATTTCGGATCAGTTGTTTAAAAGATCTTTTAGGCCAAATTCTAGAAATAGAAAGCCACTTAAAAATATTTTACGTTTTGATTTTTGCAAAATAGCTGGTTATTTAATATTTCTTAAAAATGGTTCATTGTTGATCTTGTTTTTGTGGCATTTCAACTAGAAATAGCGAATCCCATTTTCTTGACGCCAATTTAGCATCAATCATCGGTTCTAACACCAATTTGTAATGAACATGAAGGAATTCTATGTATTGTGTACAAAAAGGCAAATCAAACAAAAAACTCCGCTTCATAACAAATTTACAAAGAAAAATAGTTCTATAATCTATTTAAGAAACATTCCTACTCTTTTTTTCAAATTGCTTAATGTTTTTTTTTCGTTAAACGAATATTGTTTTGTTTCTTTTTTTTTTTTTTTTTTTTTTTGAAATGAACTTAAATGTTAGCTACGTAACTTGTTCAGTACTTTTTTTTGTATCTTTTTAGTATATTATTGAGTCATTTTGGGTGTGGAAAAGTCTCCGACAACCCAAAAACGAGATACAGGATATCTAGAACCCAAAAAGATTGAAAAGAAAATCAAAAACCGGTTTTGTGGAACCTAACTTAAAACCGAAAAAAAAACGAATTACCACCGTTTTCTTCTTCCTAAACACTTAACCAGTCTTTTTTGTTAATTTGTTTTAAAATTTTAGTCAAAATCCGACCATGGTGGGGGTGGAATCGCCACAATAACATTAATAATAATTATAACGTCACATCGTAAAAAATGGTATTGGCATCGATTATGATAACAGTTAGCATAAAAGAAACCGAGGCCAAAATCAAATGCTAAAAAAAAAATAAAAAATTTTCTTAGGTGGGGTTTTCCCTAAAGCTTTAACCCTAATGACTTTTTCCATAACGTGACCAAAAAAATACATTTAGGTGTGC
The DNA here is from genome assembly GCA_023525715.1 of Cichorium intybus. NCBI lineage: Eukaryota > Viridiplantae > Streptophyta > Magnoliopsida > Asterales > Asteraceae > Cichorium > Cichorium intybus. Next base: position 41,630,387 of record CM042013.1, read on the forward strand.
AAGTACTATGTTGCTAGATGTGCAAGTACTATTTCAGTATTTTGTAATGTGAGTGTGTGTGTATGCACACTTTGGTCATAAAAAATTCTTTCTATTAATTTACCCTCAACTCTCAAGAACACTCCCTACTTTTTTACATGTGTAGAGAAGCACTTTGAACTTTGAAGTTCCATTGTCGCAAGAGATGGCAAGCAAACTAAAATTCTCCAAGCTTCTCTTTTGGACTTTTCTATCACTAACCCTTCTACTTCACATCGGTCCTCTCTCTCTCTCTCTCTCTCTCTCTCTCTCTCTCTCTCTCTCTCTCTCTCTCTCTCTCTCTCTGTGTGTGTGTATGTGTGTGTGTGTGTGTGTGTGTGTGTGTTACAACTAAGGAGAAAAATGTACATGTGCAGGGAATGGAGAAAGGTGTGAAAGAAATGGTCCGAGCCTAAAGCAGACGCAAACTGGGTTCAACAAGCCTCCCACGTACACTGTTGAAGTCCAAAACACGTGCCCAACATGTCCAGTGATTGATGTTCATGTACAATGTGGAAACTTTTCACAAGCTTTAGTGAACCCTATGATTTTCAGAGTGTTGGGTCACAACGACTGTGTCCTTAACAGCGGTTCACCATTGGAGCCTCTTGAAAGGATGTCTTTCAATTATTCTCATTCCATGTACGCGTTGAACCCTTCCACTTGGTACTATCAATGTGAGTAAGAGTTTTCTGTTAAATGTTATGTCAAGTATGACGTAGATATTAGATGTACTTTGATATCATGTCATATAATAATTAATAACATAGTAAACTAATTTAGTTCTTTTCCGTCTAGTTAACTCTTTTTTTTTTTTATTGTTAAACTAGTCAAATTAATATTTGTTTTGTTTATGTAAAACCAATTAATCAAGGTAATTTGTAACCTTGTAATGTTGCACCGATGACTTGGCAACGACATGATAATGATGTGAGGACATATTTAAAACATTTTTGTTAAGTACCGACCAACTTTAAGTTTTGTACCATTATGTAAATAAAAAAAATTGTTTATAGGTTGTCCAGTCGGATATGTATTAAAAATTGAGTATTCATATATCCATCATAATATTTGTACCATTGTAGGAATTTAGAAAAAATCGACCAAGTAGGATATGTATTAAAGATCGAGTATTCCCATCAAAAACCAATCTTAACTTATTACCTAAATTGTACAATCCATCAAAACTATACAATAATGTTTATGATGTTTTATCCCTCTACGTATACACGTTACACAATATCAGAATAAACTCACATAAAGTTTTGTATTCAAACTCACATAAAGAATTGTTCTTAAGGGATTCGTTTTGTAATATTTGTTGAAACTAATGTATAATTCCTGAATCAATTTAGGCATAAGCATGAAGAATCTTAAACCAAACAAGAACACTTTACTTGAAAATGATATATTTGTTTGTGTTGATGATAATGATCATTTATAATTCTAGTGTACTTCCTTAATTTGTGGTTTATTTCTTGATCAGTCCAGATGGAAATATGAAAAACACCTTATGTGTGTTTTTTAACTTATCAAACTTATACCTAATGGAAAAGTTTTTTAGAACCATACAAATTTAGTCCCTCAATATATAAACAAATGTTACAAATTTAGTCCCTCAATATATAAACAAATGTTATATTCATCTTAGTACATATAGATTTAAGTCCAAGGGTAACCGAAACATTAAAGTCGTTATTAAAATAGTCATAAGACACACTAATTAACGGGAAATTTTCCAACTATATTTTCCTGTAAATAGTAAATTTTAACAAATAACGAAATCTTCTATAAATTTACTAGTCACAACTCACAAAGGAAAAACAAAACGAATGAACATGAAAAAACGGGTTATTGTGGAGTATGACTTCACAATTTCAAAGGCTGCTAAGCAATCTTTTAAAGTGGCATGCAGGAAAGTTTCAACATATGAGCTATTTTCAAACCTTGGCATGCAGAATTTTGTTTAATAAGCCATTTTTTCCTTAAGTGGCATGCAACTAATTGCCTATAAATAGGATAGAAAATCATCTCAAAATACCAACATCAAAACATCTCAATCTTCTCTTCTTGTTAATACATAAGAGTTTTATAAACTCTTTGTATTTTTTATATTCTCCAAATGTTTTGTAAACACCACAAAGTATAGTGAATTGGTTCTCGGCTTCCTCCGCCCGTGGTTTTTCCCGATTTGGGTTTTCCACGTAAATCCTCGTGTCTCTATTTTATTTACTTCATTCGTATTTTTCGTTGTGATTATTATCGTTTGATAATTTTGATCATATTCCGCATTGAGCTAATATTGTCTAAAGTCAATTCGGATCCGTCGTATTTTACAACAATTGGTATCAGAGCGTCCGGGTTTTGATATTAGCTTGTTGGGATCATTTTATCAAGTAATAAATCATGTCTTCGGTGAAATACGATATTCCGCTGCTGGATCGAAATACATGATTTCCGCTGTGGCAAGTAAAGATGAGAGACATTCTCATTCAAATGGATTTACACAAAGCGCTCTTGGGCTTCGAAAGGATGCCCGCTACATGGACCGAAGAAGAAAAGGAGATGAAAGATCTGAAGGCTTTATCTCAAATTCGTTTGCACTTGTCAAACGATGTTTTACAAGATGTTCTAAAAGAAACGTCGGCGGCTGCTTTGTGGCTGAAGTTGGAGCAGTTATTGATGACAAAGAGCTTACCAAACAAGTTGCATCTAAAGCAACGGTTGTTCAATCTCAAGATGATTGAAGGAGGCTCATTAGCTGAACATTTATCCACATTCAAAGAGTTAATAAATAACTTGGAGAATATGGATGTTCAGTATGAAGATGAAGACTTGGCTTTATTTTTGTTGTCATCGTTGCCCGAATCCTATAGCCATTTTCGTGATACGATCATCTACAGCCGTGACACTCTTGTTTTAGATGAAGTCTTTACAGCTTTAGATTCTAAAGAGAAGATGAAGCATATTACCGGTGGTGGTTCAAGTGATGCTAAAGCCGAAGGTTTGAATGCCAGAGGAAGAACAATAGAGAGAAGTAGAACTTCTCAATCTTCCAACAGAACCAGATCCAAGTCAAAAGGCAAACGAAAGTTTTGCAACTATTGTCACAAGAAGGGACATGTGCTTGAAGAATGTTTCAAGTTGAAGAATAAAGAAAAAGAGAAGGCTTCAGCAAATGGTAAACAAGCTAGCACTTCGGGTGAAGCCGATGTAGCAGAGGTCGAATGTATTGGAGAACTCTCGACAGTTTATTCAGATAAACTGAATTCCACTGGTGATTGGATACTCGACTCTGGTTGTACTTTTCATATGTGTCACAACAAAAGTTGGTTTTACACATTTGAAAAGGTTAACCAGGGCTATGTGTTGATGGGTAACAATACTACATGTCCAGTTCTTGGACATGGTTCAGTCAGAATCCGTATGTTTGATGGTGTTATCCGAACCATTGGGGATATTATATATGTCCCTGACCTCAGAAGAAACTTGTTATCTCTTAGTTCCTTTGATAAAAAAGGATACGAGTTTGCCGGTAAAGGTGGAGTTCTCAGGGTGTTCAAAGATGGTTCCGACAAACTGAGAGCCAGTCGAAAAACCTCAGACCTCTACTTTCTTGATGGGCAAACAATTTCGAGTGATGCTGCTGTTGTTTCAAAGTCTATTTCTGATCCAGATCAGTCTCGTCTTTGGCACCTTCGACTTGGCCATATGAGTTTTCAAGGCATGTCAGAATTGAGTCGAAGTGGTTTACTTGGTCAACAAAAGATTGTTGATTTGGAGTTCTGTGAAGACTGTGTATATGGCAAGGCAAAACGAGTGAGGTTTGCAAGTGGTATCCATACAACGAAAGGACCACTCGACTATGTCCACTCGGATTTGTGGGGACCAGCTCGAGTTGCTTCTAAAGGTGGAGCTAACTATATGCTCACTATCATTGACGATTTCTCCAGGAAGGTGTGGTGTTTCTTCTTAAAACATAAGGGAGACGTTTTCTCTACCTTCAGAGACTGGAAAGTTCAGGTTGAAAAGCAATCAGGATTGGTAGTAAAGTATCTTCGTACGGATAATGGACTAGAGTTTTGCTCAGAAGAGTTTAATGCCTATTGCCGAAAGGAAGGCATTACTCGACATCGCACGGTAGTCCATACGCCTCAACAAAATGGTGTAGCCGAAAGGATGAATCGCACCATTATGGAGAAGGTCAGATGTATGCTTTCAAATTCCAAATTGCCAAAGTCCTTTTGGGCGGAGGCTGCTTCTACTGCTTGCTATGTTATCAACCGATCACCGTCACGAGCAATCGAGAAGAAAACTCCGTATGAGTTATGGTCCGGGAAACCTGCCGATTATACACATCTGAAACCTTTCGGATGTCCAGCTTATGCACGAGTTGACAATGGGAAGTTAGAACCGAGAGCACTTAAATGTGTCTTTCTTGGTTATAATCCATGAGTTAAAGGTTACAAGTTATGGAGCAATGATCTAAATAAAATCATCATCTCAAGAGATGTTACTTTTGACGAGTCTGCTATGATTCATCAAACTTTCGACTCTACAGAAGATACAATCGCATCATCAAAAGCAAATGAAGAGAAAGCTCAAATGGAGGTGGAGTTTCCTACTTCACCTGTCACCATTCCGAGTCCAGTTGAGCAACAAGAGTCTTCCTCGCCAAATGAGCATGTCGTTGTTGAATATACAATAATTTCACAACCACAAGCTACTACTCGAAGCATTGCAAGAGATAGGTCGAGAAGACAAATTGTTCCTCCAAAGAGGTATGCTGAAGCTGAACTTGTTGCTTACGCTTTTATTGTTGCTAATGATATTGAGTCGGAAACGGAGCCTCTAAATTATGATGAGGCTATCAAATCTAAAGACTCAAGTGATTGGATGATTGTTATGCATAATGAGATGGAATCCTTGCAAAGAAATGGTACTTGGGATTTAGTTCCTATTCCAAAAGGGAAAAGACCAGTTAAATGCAAGTGGGTCTACAAGCTCAAAGAACCTGTTAACCCGAATGAGAAACCAAGATATAAAGCTCGGTTGGTAGCTAAAGGCTACAGTCAAATTCCAGGCATTGACTATACTGACATCTATTCCCCAGTAGTCAAACACACTTCTATTCGTGCATTGTTGGGGTTAGTTGCTTCAAATGATTATGAGTTGGAGCAACTAGATGTTACTACAGCTTTCCTAAATGGTGAGCTTGAGGAAGAGATTTTCATGCAACAACCTGAAGGTTTTGTAGTTCCTGGCAAGGAGGACTACGTATGTAAATTGAAGAAATCTCTCTATGGCCTCAAGCAGTCTCCTAGACAATGGTACAAGAGGTTTGATTCTTTCATGACCAGTCACAAATTCAGCAGGTGCACCTATGATAGCTGCGTTTATTTCAAGAAAGGTGACGATGGTTCAAAGATCTACTTACTCTTGTACGTGGATGACATGTTGATTGCAGCAAAAGATATGAAGGAGATTCAGAAGTTAAAAGACTAGTTGAAAGCTGATTTTGAAATGAAGGACTTAGGAGCTGCCAAGAAAATTTTAGGTATGGAAATTGTTCGTGACAGGAAGTCTAGGATCTTGCATCTTTCTCAAAAAGGTTACATTGAGAAAGTCCTAAGACGTTTTAATATGCATGAAGCAAAGCCTGTCAACACACCTTTTGCAGCTCATTTCAAGTTATCATCTGCTTTAAGTCCTATTACTGAGACTGATATGGAGTACATGGCACGCGTACCATACTCTAGTGCTGTTGGATCTTTGATGTATGATATGATCTGCACACGCCCTGATTTGGCTTATGCAGTTAGCATGGTTAGTAGATATATGGCGAACCCGGGGAAAGAACACTGGAAAGCAGTACAGTGGATCTTACGTTATCTACGCGGTACGTCTTCTATGTGTCTACGCTATGGACAATCTAACAATGGGGTGGTTGGATATGTTGATTCAGATTTTGGCAAAGACTTGGATAAACGAAGATCAATTACAGGGTATGTGTTTACACTAAAGGGTTGTGCTATTAGTTCGAAAGCCCAGCTACAGTCTACAGTTGCACTGTCTTCTACAGAGGCAGAGTATATGACGATTATAGAAGCAGTTAAGGAAGATATTTGGTTGAAGGGATTATTTAGAGAACTCGATGATAGAATAAAGGTTACCATAGTATTCTGTGATAATCAAAGTGCTATATTCTTGAGTAAAGATCAGATGTTTCATGACCGTACAAAGCACATTGATATTCGTTATCATTTTGTGCGTGATATCATTGAAAAAGGTGATTGTGTCATAGAAAATATCGATACAGATTATAATCCCGCTGATGTGTTCACTAAAAGTCTTCCAATAGCCAAGTTCAAACTATGTTTGGACTTAATGCGTATTTCTGATCGCAGTTGAGCCTGATTAGGCTCGTGGTGGAGGAAGTATTTCATTTTTTCAGGATCAATTTTTCTCTATATGGTGATTCCAGTTTCTTATGGAGTTTTAGAGTTTGAAGAGTTGTTGGCTTTAGCAAATGGCTATACAAGTTCTGTTCCATTTTGAAGTCAAGGTGGAGATTGTGGAGTATGGCTTCACAATTTCAAAGGCTGCTAAGAAATCTTCTAAAGTGGCATGCAGGAAAGTTTCAACATATGAGCTATTTTCAAACCTTGGCATGCAGAATTTTGTTTAATAAGTCATTTTTTCCTTAAGTGGCATGCAACTAATTGCCTATAAATAGGATAGAAAACCATCTCAAAATACCAACATCAAAACATCTCAATCTTCTCTTCTTGTTAATACATAAGAGTTTTATAAACTCTTTGTATTTTTTAGAGTAAATTACACGAATGGTCCCTGTGGTTTGGGGTAATCTGCATGTTTGGTCCCTAATTATTTTTTTTAACTCGGACGGTCCCTAAAATGTATTTTTGTTGCGCGTTTGGTCCTCTTCAGACATAAAAAGACTATACTACCCTTATTAAATATTTTTAAAATATATTTAGCATTTATAAATTATTAAAATATTTTATCTATTTATTTCGTTGGGCCCTCTAAACCTAATAGTTCCCTCTCCAATACACGCCTCACGTCGAGACGTCCAGTATCTCCATCACCGCCTTACTTCTTCTTCCTTTTCAGTTACAGCTCCGGTGACTCCTAATCCATTATTTCCGGCGACCATCTCTCTGTCGCCGCCTCCCTTCAACCTTCTCTTTCCCCGTTACACCCACTCCCAATCCTTCATCGCCACTCCTTCAAACAGAATGAAAGTAGACGGGTATAAGAAGCAGATCGCTGACATTATCGAACTCCCTTATCTGATTGGGTGTGCCACCCCACACCCTCCCCCTTATCTGCTCGGATGTGCGACTCCCATTCTCTATTCGTTAACCCTTCGTGGGAATCTATAGTCCGCCATCGACTTTCTCTAACCCAATACCTTTTCCGACCTAAGAATTTGAAGTGCTAGGTTTCGAGATTTAACGGGTTTCACAGGTATATTTCTCTCCACAAATCATTTGACGCGACCTTTGTTTCAGTTCCGTTTATTTCCCAACCCTTATTGATGTGTATTATGATCAAATCAAACCAAAGACGGAACCCTAAAATCTCAAGATTAAAGATATGTCTCTCTTGGTGATTTGGGCATCTAAAGCATTTGACTTGTGATTTGCGAATTGAGAACTGCGTATTCTGCTCTGTTTCTTAAGTTGCGTTGGTCGATATGAGGTTTGTGGTTCGTTTTTTCATCTTGTTTGTGATTGGACTTGTAAACTCCATTATCGAAGCATTTAGTTTGTTATTCGTTTTTTTCATCAGCTTTTTAAGCAAAGATGAGGTTTGTATTCTAAGTGTATTCTAATTTGTTCTTTTTATTTTAAGGTTTGAAATTCATATATGAGGTTTGCAGTCGTTTGACTTTGAGGTTTGTACTAGTTATGGTTGTTAAAGGTGAACTGAGTGCCGACGTCGGAGGTGAGCTTAGTGCCGGTAATGAATTGGAGTGTTGGATCTAGAACAATGAAGGATAGCGGTAACTCGGTAAGATAATAATACTGGGGCCCAATGAAATAAATAAATAAAATATAATAAATGTTAAATATATTTTGAAAATATTTAATAAGGACAATATAGTCTTTTTATGTTTGAAGAGGACCAAACGCGTAACAAAAATACATTTTAGGGACCGTCTGAGTTAAAAAAAGTAATTAGGGACCACACATGCAGATTACCCCAAACCACAGGGACCATCCATGTAATTTACTCTATTTTTTATATTCTCCAAATGTTTTGTAAACACCGCAAAGTATAGTGAATTGGTTCTCGGCTTCCTCCGCCCGTGATTTTTCCCAATTTGGGTTTTCCACGTAAATCCTCGTATCTCTATTTTATTTACTTCATTTGTATTTTTCGTTGTGATTATTATCGTTTGATAATTTTGATCCTATTCCGCATTGAGCTAATATTGTCTAAAGTCAATTCGAATCCGTCGTATTTTACAACAGTTATCAACTACTGCCTTGTCACAAATGGTTACAAAGAGTCTTTCAATCGAAACCATGGTTGGTTTGAGTGCGTAAGAAGATTAACCTTTTAATTCCAATTTGGAACGACAGGCTTTGTTTTGGGATGAAATGATAAAAACGAAAAAGAAAAAGATAGAAAAAAAGCATTTTTACTTTGTTTACCAGGGTAGCTTCAAATCATATACAAATAAACCAGAAAAATAAAGTTTCATAAAATGGAGAAAAGTGAAACTTGGTTGTTAAACATCTTTAAAAAGTTTGAGATATCTAGACGGAATAAATTTGAAATTTTTTTACGATTAACTTGTTCAAATCCTTAATGTATTCCTATTTGGATTAATTAGGTTAAAAATCAGGGTATCGTAAGGCTCAAATCTCAATAAGCAAGCAATAACAAGAATAATATGATGGCCCAATGAATAATAAGGCTTCAAGCAAATGATAAATTATTAGAGCCAACGAAATGTTCGAACCCAGTGATTTCGTCCCTCTGTGTGATGTTTGTAGAGCCTGAAAAAAAATACAAAAATTAAAATCCCAGCATCCCTGTTGTGGGCCCCACTTCGTCTAGCCCAGTAGGGTCAGCTTGTTGCTGGGCTCAATTTCTGCCCGACTCTTTGTGGGCTTTGGCTGGTTGTAAAATCATTAACAATGGTTGGAAACTAGTGAGCTTCTGACAATGAAGCCACACAATAACCCCCATATATCACAAATATATAAAATCGAAACAAAAGGAAGTATTAATAGAACTATCAGTAAATGGAAGTCGAGATTTTTTTAGCACGTACACAAGAATCACAATGTTCAATGCTAACTATGCTTCCTATGGAATGAATGTTTCAAAGTATATTGTTAGAAAGATGGCGTAATCTTTTGTGCTACACTTCAAAATCACTTTTGACTGCCATGACCGGAATTATCCTATCTGTTCCTTCCATGTTGTACAGACCATTCTTACATCTCCCCATGTCAAGTAACTTCCTCGAGCATAATTCCAGTGTAAAACAGAAATCCAGGAAAAAGGTCATGAAACAATTTTCTTGGTAATTTTACTTATTGATATGAGATTGCATTTAAAACCACGAATGTATAAGACGTCGTTAATCTTCATATAATTAGGTAAAAGGCCACTCCCAATTCCTTGGATTGGAATGCCATCTTCATTTGGTATACTAACAGGTATTCCATTCCTTGACAATCTCGAGTTCGACAGAACCGAGCCATATCATGCAATATGTATGGTGACTCCTTAATCAAACACTCAAGGGTTGTCAAAATTAATCTTACCAGCCATGCTAACCTCGGGTTTCATCATGTCACATAGTTGTTGCATCAGCCTTGTGTATTGCTCCAAACTAAGCCCTGGTATTAGGCTTGAGTCTAGCTCAACATTAGTCATTTTGGGTTTCAGCTTCACAACCTTTCTTTGCTACTGTATTGACTTTTGTGTAGGTTATCCCACTAATCTGGATACCTTATTTTCTTGAAGCAACCATCGATGGTATGTCCGTTTTTGCCACAATATTTACTTTTAGGGTTTTCTCAGTTTATGGTCCTTCTTTTGGTATTGTTTCTATCTAAATTGACCTGCAAGGTTGTTTGGTATGCACTAGTCTCAATGCTCGCTTTTCTCACAGCCGAAATGCTACATTGTTGTTCATCTTAGACAATGAGATGGTATTTACTTCCCCATGTAGGTGTCAGTTTGTGTAACATCCTTGTTTTGGGCCTAAAAGTTTTGGGCTAAAATCGATAAAATAAGTTATATTTTGGAGAATTAATTAAATAATAATAAATAAATGAGAATATATTTAAAATTTTATATTATGACTGGAATTATAATTCAAGAAGCCAAAATAAAGTTTTGACGAGCATTTGGAAGACTAAAAATCTATTTTCAACTTAAAATGAGAAATTAGGACGTGGAGACTAAAACTGTCAATTTTGTCAACTTTGCATATTTGGCTTTGACTTGTAGATGACTTAGATGTTAGAGAATTATGGTGAAGGGTTGAAGTGGAAACTTGTATTATGCTATACTTTTCATTTAAGCTATAAAAGGACCTAGTTGTAGAAATTTTAGTTAGAATGACCATTTTTGCCAAATGATTAAACTATTGGTTAAGGTTGACCTAGTCAAATGACCTAGATGAAATAAATCTTATTCTTTGGGGACAAAATTCTAAAGATGAAAACATTCACTTAAAAGATCAGTCAAATGGTGTCTTTAAATGGAGACTTGAACTTGAGGTCTATTTTGTAAGTTCTTAAAAGTTAGATTGATTAAGTTGGGGACTCCTCCCTATTTTCCTGATGAGAGACGATTTTGTGAGTAAGGGGCTCCTTTGGAGGCAATTTCTATGGGTTTAGTGAGGATCAAGTGCTAAAGTTTGAAGGTTCATCACGTTTTTTAAGCATCCTAGCAAATTAATGTATAATCTCCTATTTTCTAGCTTAAAAACTTATCTTGAGTTGGGGGTTTTGGTTAAAATCTGAAAATTTTAATTTGGGGGAGGTCATATAATCCCAAGTGTCAGTTTATGAGTCTACACCATTATTTGATCATTATCCAATCGATGGATGATTTTGTATCACCTCTAATGAGGAAATGGGTGTTATGAACCCTATAACCATTGATATATTGAGATATGGATTAACCAAGTTGTGTTTTGATTCCTTTGATGTGATGTGGATGAAAGAGATCATTGCTAAATGGTTTTCTTATGATTCCCAATAAAATAATATTGAGAAATAACTTTAGAATCACTAGAACTATGATGGAATTGGGTGTCTGGAATCCTGCCCATGAATGTGTTGTACCTTGGCCTTGGCAAGTTGTACATGATGATCTAGATGCACTTATAATGGTTAGGTTAATTCTAAATATGTATGAAATGATCTTAATCTAATTCTAGATCTTGACTCTTTAATGTCTAATGGAACAATGATTGGAATTGGACATTGCATGAGTTTTTCACCATTGAATCAATGATTAGAATTGGGGATTCCATGAGATAATATTCTTTGGAATGGAATTAAAAAGTGGGCACTCCCTTGGGGATGACCTAACGATTAAGTGCTTAGTTGATTGGTTACGAGAGTTTGATGCGGTGAATGGCTTGGATTCAAGTGTTTAGCCAATGTCTTAAGAGATTTAATCCACAAAGATCTTTGGGACTTAATGCATTATAAAATTTAACCATTATAATAATAATAATAAAATAAGAAAGGACACCTTAGTTATGAGATCATTACAAAACCTCATTCCTCGTAGCTATACTTACGATAAGAAATCGAAACCACAATAAAATGTGTTGTTTTTACCGTTCTCTTTTTTTAATGGCATAAATTTCATAAAAGAACAACTACATAAAAAAGTTACAAGAACCAAATTTTGTACCCATCCAATCCATTTCACATTGGTTTTGGAACATCTATTACACTGTGTAACACCCTCATCAAAATGGGTATCCTTACGAGGTTTCTCTATTCCGAAAATCATTTGATTGTGATATCTCAAGGTGACCCAAAAAGTAGTAAGCATAACCACGTCTAAACGTTTTTGTTGAATCACTTTGGGAGTCATTGATCTGCCCAACATACCCAATATTGAACGATGTTGACCAAAGGAATATTTATACCCACCATCTTCCTACTTGGGTCCAAAATGAAAGAAACCACAAAACAATAGATGAAAAGGCGTACATTTGTCCCTAGTTGAGTATCATAAATAGGACATAGGATAGAATCAACATCAACACCATGTTTATTTCAATTCTCCTTTGTAGGCAACCTATCCAAATAAAGCTTTCACAAAAAATATTTAATGTAAGGGGAAGTAAATTCTTCCATCTAGTATTCCATTCTCCAATTACCAATAGCCAAACATCAATAAACCTTCTAGCCGAAGTGTTCATGAAAAATCCCATTGGTCCTAACTCCCAAGACCATCGATCCTCTTGATCCCTCAAAGTGAAAACATCCAAAGGACCTCAAAGTTCCAACCATTATGATTCATTAGACCCCGTTGGCTATCTCTACCAATTAAACCCCACATACCATCCTCAAATCGATCATGCAACATAAATCTTTTAGCTTGCTCAAAAGCAAGAGTCTTGGAAAACTTTGACAGTTATTTTGTTCACCAAGAAAAGACTATCCCAAAATCCGATGAAAGAGTCGTATAAAAAGACATCAAAAGAGGTTCCACCCAATTAAAAGAGTCCACACCCCTTGCAATTTCACCCAATTAAAACCCATATCAAACCCATTTTCGGACCATGTATAACATTAACTACATAAAAACCCCACCATATATATAGTAACCCCATGTCAAAAGAAACTACTTATCCCCAAATCAACCTTGTCTTTTGAGGCCACAACAATTTTCCACTTCATCCAACACATCGTTCTTTCACCAACTTCACCCCCAAAAGAATCGAGACGTCGAGGATTTTAAAGAATTAAGAACTCCTTTTGGTGCCCTAAAAATTGACATGAAAGGATGCCAATGCTTCCAAATGCAGATTTCATTCTCCCTCCTACGAATAAATTCCTAACTTTCCAATTAGAAAGTTTTTTAGTGTCTCGACCAAGAATCAGTTTCCACCTTTTGGCACATAACATATTGTTCTCAACAAAAAAAATCCGAGGTACGTAAAAGAAAACTAGGCAAGACGACAACCAACAACTTCGACTAACTCACCCACTACTTCTCATTTTGTTTTATATATTATTATAGGATAATTTCAAACCATTTATATAAAAATGATCAACCTGTGTTGTAACTTATTGAAAGTTGCCTACAATTTATATAAAAATTGTGAACCACGTAAATTCTTGTGTATTCTTTATTTTCTCTGCATCTTATAAAGAACGTGTGTCTGTGTGTTTCGTTTAAACCCTAACGCCTTAAGCAATAACTAGTCGCCTAACATGTATTTATGTATGTACATGATTTGTCTCTCACATAATGCTCCTTGGACGGAGTCGGAGGACTTTACTCAGTTTTCGGGAAGGATGGCCTTTTTCTTGTAGAAAATGTTTGTAATCTTCTAAGGTATTTCTGTTCAGAAATAGATTTTCTTATTTAATAAAATAAATTTTATAATCATATTTAAAAATTTTATTTATTTATATAATAAAAATGACATGTTTGACCCATATGAAGGCGTGGAGATGGGAAGGAAACAAAAGTTTACCTATTTAGCTATGGTTTCAATAAATCTTTCGGAAAAAATCCTACATTATGTGTTCTTAACGTGAGTAGCGATATATCAAACAATCAAACCTTGTTGTAAATGCTCCGATTTGTCTATGTGCGTTTATCTCAATGTGAATGAAACAGATGTTCAAGAATTTACGACAAGTTCCAACGGTTTTTAACATAATATTGTAAACGGTAGTATATTTCTATTGAGTTATTGACATGAAAGCCAAAACACTGTCTTAGTAATTAGCATCAGTCGTGTGACATACTGACATTCTAAAGAAAGTATGTACAAATACAACAATCCAAATAAGATGATCAGCACCAAACACCCCAAAAAAACACAACAAAAATTTCACCACAAAACCAAACAATTTCCCTTCCTCTCTTTCTTCTTTTCAATTTGTTATGATCTTTTGTATTAAACTTCAGCTACATTTGGATAGGCACAAACCCTAAGGGGCCTCAGCCTGTGTGGCTATCGGAAGCTCTGATTGTTTCAAAGAAACCGAAGGAACAGAAAGTGTTTCAAGCTGTTGAAGTTGAAAATGATCCCAGTTTTTGTCAGGGTTTGTAGTCATTGATCCATCGTAGCCTATGTGTGTCACATGCTTCACGTCTGTTGGAAATCCTATTTCCATCTCTATCTCACTTTTAATGTCCTCGATATCTTTGTAAGCTGAAAGAAAAAAATGCCATTAAATTGAACCAAAGTTCGAACTTTGTAAGAAGCAACTATTGGCAACCACTCATGTTACAACAATCGCACCGTTTTTATAAGAGTGAGTTCGTATACATTTTTTGACTTAATTAACAGAAACAATATGGACATATATGTATTGATCCCAAAAGCTATATTTGTACTTTTTGAACTTAATCACTTAAATTGACCCTTAAGGATGGACTTCTATCACGAATTGACAATCTTTTGATAGGTTGTTACAATATAACACCCATTCGCAAAAGGAAAACATAAAAATTGAGATATGACACATCGTTTAACTTTTTTGTTCCCTCAAGCTTTCTTCAATCTCACTTACCTTTCACTAAAGAAAAAGAATATCCAAATATGGTTATAAGGAAAGATAATGGGTAGCTATCGATCCGCATGATTTTTTCTACGGAAAGAAACAATGGTGAGTGTCAAGTTACATTTGATGGATGCTACCACATTATCAAGATTGGGATTATAATAATCACAACACTTTCTTCACCTACCAAAAAGTTTGCGTGAAGCTTTTCAAGATGCAACTCATGTTATGCTAAATTGACTTTTATTTCCAAACATAAGGACATACATAGGTGTCATATTAGATGGGTTGGATTGATTGTATAACAAATCAAGATAAATTTTAATATAATTTTGGATTGACTTATCAATATTTTGTCCGACCCAAAACAGATTAGGTTGATTCCGTAAACATCCCGTTTAATAATTAATTGTTCATAACTTTGGTTGACCCTGCCAAAATCTTTTTGTCTGTTTATTTTATTTAATAAATAATTAATATATTGAATATGATTATAATAAGTATTAAAATAATAATTTAACTTTATAAATATAGTATGAGTCATCCGTATTTTTAACTAAAACTTTCAATTTTACCTGTAGAAGCGTTATCAATAAAAGATTACTCAAATTAACTTTTCAATTGTAACAACCCATGAACAAAAAGAACTTATCAATGATGATAGACACTAGTAAACAAAGAATATGAAGAATTATTAAGTTTTCACTTACCAAACACTTGAGCAAAGCTTTTGAACGTGAGTCTGATTATTCTATCCATCGTCCTGGTGATGTTAGATCTTCTTGGAGCCACATAACTACAAGATTTCTTGAGTTTCACCATTGATGAACTACCTTCTCCCTCCAACACCATACTTGTTGCAACCTGGTTCGATTCAGCCATTGCTTTCCTTGATTGTCTGGAATCCTTTTCACATGTAGTTGTCTGAGACAAACATCCCATATAAAAGGGAAGAACAACAAATCTTGTGTTTTTCTCTTTCATGGCGTCTTACAATCTTTGACACCAATCTAAACTCAAATGGCCTAATGGCTACAAAGAATAGATGAAGAGAACTAGAAGAAGGTTGTTGGCAGCAGGCATAAGACCTCTAATTGGCTATATTGACTTTGTAAGCAAGCTTCCATCATTTTTGAAGGTATAACTTTTTCAAGAGTGGAAGTTGTTAAATCCAGAGATGTAAAGCTATGTGGAGTTGCGTATTCTGCAATGAGAGTTGTGTGTGATTTTGGATTTAAGTGTTTTGGGTGTGGAAAAAGGCAATGAGTTGGCACTGCTAAGTAGTTGCGATGTAGAATTCAACCTACTGAAGTTGTGATTGCTGGGCTAATTGAGGAAGGAGTTTCAGAGCCCACAAACCGAATTATTTGTCATTATGCCTTGATTGTCTTGATGATTTTACGGTTAGGTTCGTTTGTCACATCACCATCTTTTTTGCATCTAGTTCATCAAGTAGTTCCCATCTTACATAGAAAGTGATACTTGAAAATAAATATTTTAATTGAAGTGTAACTTTAATCGATGGATCTCAAATGGGTTGCTAGAAAAGTGGAAATTCAATGCTCATATATAAATAACATAAAATGACTTAGTATTTAGGAATGTAACAAAAATTTCAAAATTGTATAAAAAAATACTATTTAACTTTGTTTAGTACAAAAGATACCAACAAACTATAATATTTGTATACATATGACTATTAAAGTTATCATTTTGTTCAAAAAACCACATTCACATCACCGACTATAGTAGATTTTTGTCCAATTTTACCCGGTCAAAAAAATTTACGAAAAATAACTTAAAACTTAAACGGGTAATAAAGTTTCAAAATTATACAGAAAACATCATTTAACTTTGTTTAGTACAAAAAATACTAACAAACTGTAGCGTTTTTACTTTTTACATATATGACAATTAAAGTTATCATTTTGTTCTAAAAACACCTTCACCTCCTGTCTATAGTAGGTTTTACTCCAATTTTATCCTAACAAACTATAAATTAAGGAAAAAAGCTTATTAACGTGGATTTGATGGGTTATTACACTGCGTCTAATGAAAATTTCCTCATCGTCAATGTTTACCACGAAGAGGCTTTTACCCCTAGTCCATAGTATACTTTCGCCTCTCAAAACATTTGTTATTAGAGTAGATTCCAAAAGCATAGGTTTTAAGGAGTTCATATGTTATCTTTAGAAATTGGTTAGAGATAGGTTTACTATATCCACTACTATGTTGGAAATCAGTCCCTCAAAGATAGGTTAAGAGAACTCAAAGGTGATGGATTATGTAACATTTCTTAATGCTGGCTATGGTAATGATGCGAGTATTAATGTGTACATTGATCACAACAAAGCACCAATTATGGACTGAATTGAGGAAGAGAAAGTCGAGGATGGAGGCACGATAATTATTATTATGATGATGATTTAGACTCAGTCATCTCAGATGAATTATTATGTGGATCATTAATATGATGATGAGGTTATACCAACGAAGAATTATGGTTATCCATTTTTGAGCCACGAGATTGTTATTCTGGAAGGAGGTAAAGTTGTTTTTTAAACAAAATGATAACTTTAATGGTCATATGTGTACAAATGCTATAGTTAGTTGGTATTTTTTTTTTTACTAAAAAGAAGGTTTAATTGTGTTTTTTTTTACAATTTAGAAACTTTGTTCCTCTCCTAAGTCATTTCCTTATAAATAATCCTATGATTTACCTAATTCCACCAAATTATAAATTCAAATTGTTGGCATTCATTATTCCAATATACTTAGGGGTTATCTTTATCAGCACAAGTATTATATATATATATATATATATATATATATATATATATATATATATATATATATATATATATATATATATATATATATATATATATATATATATATATATATATATATATATATATATATATATATATATATATATATATATATATATATATATATATATATATATATATATATATATATAAGGCCCATGTGTATGTTCTCATGTTATAGTGGCCCAACCCACTTCATTGTACTCTAGTTATATTTATATATCACTAATGAGAATCCGGATGCTTATTAGAAAATACGTTGTGTAACATGGTATCATAACTGTAACAGAATTTTCCAATTGTCTCATCCCAATATCAATGATATTCTTCCTCCTCTAGTTTATGGCTCTAAATCCTAGTCGTCTCTATCTATTTCTCTTTAGCTTTTATAGATCCTTCATACAACAAAGGTGACAATTTTGCAACCCCTTTAATGCAACCAACATCAAGGTCTGTGTTCCACTCGTTTTAGACCTTGAGGGACTGAATTACAATGCTTGGCACAAGCTATTCTTCTCACTTTTGGAGTCCTTGATCATCTCCTAACTATTTTTGCTGAACCAACCAACTCACGGAAGAAACTCTATTGACTTGCTAACTTGTGGATCTATAAGACCATTAGCAAGCCACTACTATAAATGATCCTTAAAAAGGGTCCATTTCCCACATGTTTTGTGATATTTTTTCTTTTTAACTCATCAATTCAATCAAGTTAAAGACCCAAGTGCATTTGTTGTGAATTTGTGGTGACAATGCCTCTCAAACTCTCAAAACACATCATTCAAATTTAAATACAAACCAGTTAAGGATGATCACCTCTTTATTTCTCTAATTCATCATATTTGTCTTTGAAATGAAGCAATTAAAGATATGCACCTCTTAAGTTATCAAATTAATCATATTCATCTTTATAATAAAATAAGTAGGGACATACATATTGCTTAAGTTCCCAAAACATCATCTTGATCTTTAAGTTAACCAAGTAAAAAAAACACATACTTCTTACGTTCATAAAACATCGTCCTTGTCTTTAAAACATAAAATTAAATACTCACAATTAATACATAGATATGTATAACATCTTTATTATAGTTTAGTATAAAAGATAGGAATACAACATCGATAAAATAAATTTGCTTGGAAATACTATGTACTCAACATTGATCACATACATTAGTAACTTGTAGTGATCTCCTGGTCACCTAGAAAGCTAAGGAACACATACATTTACCATTTAGGGATAACCATTATTAACTTATCTTGATTTACCAAGATATGTTATCATATAATATCCTAACATCTAAAAGACTCTCTCATTACTCTTACATTAGTCATAGGAACCAACTGATAACACTTAAATGAAAAAAGTGACCAAGTTTCAAAATTCAAGTGGTTGGACATCTAGTTATACTGTCACTTATTATGCCTAGGGATTTACAAAGTTTTGTAGAATGCTATTAGCACATCCAATAACGGGAAAAATCCCAAATTGTCATTTTCACCCAAATCGATTTGCAACTCATGAAGAAAGACATTCGGAGATTTGTGGTAGATATAAGGTGTTAAAAATTTCTATCACAACAAACATTCCACTATAACAAAATCAAACTCAATTTATCATCAGATTACAAGGTTAACACCATTTACATTGACTCCTTCTTATATCTCAATGTTGGGATCAATTGCAACGGTTTTATCAAATCAAATAAGCATGGAGCAATATAATTGTTATTCTAACACTTCAACATCATCAATTTGTCCATCTAATATCAAAGAGAAGGTTTCCAATGGTCAATATCCACTTTGAACCCATAAACATCAAAAATGGAAACAAAATATTGGTGTTCATACCTTGATGGACTCATTTATGGATGTTGATGCTTCTACCATGAACAAATTTGAATTTGTCACGAATATTAATTAAATTTGCCTATTTCCCTATTAAAAACACACACCTAGTGTTTTCTCTCCTAGATGGCTAACTATAGCCCTAAAATAGTTTTACATTGTAGAAGTTTCAAACTTTGCAATTCAACCACCAACTTTCAATTTTATTTAAAAGTTGCCACTAAGGCTTGCTTTTTCATCTTTTCTCACTTGTGATATCGGTAATCAACATAGTGGTACTTAAGCCATTAAAACATTTTGATGCTTACATGATAATGTAACTTGAAGAGAACAATAAGTTATAAATGTTTCCTATAATATCATTAGACATGTTTTGTTATATGTAAGATATCTAACCTTATGTGAATCAATCTTATATAGATTGATTGAAGGAGTTCTTGAATGTGATCAAGGGGCAAGAACAAGTGGATTAAGTGTAGTTAGACAAGCTAACAACAAAAGGGTGAATACAAGTGGATTTTTTTGCATACATGAGATATGTGGCAAAATGTTTATTCAACTTTACATGATTTGAAAAACAAATTTGATATAAAAGTATTACAATCTGATATAAAATAATTTGATATAAAATGAATGTTTTGACAATTAGCCTTACTATGTTTATTGATTATCGGTATATGCTGCAAGTAATTTGAATGTGATGAGTGGAAAACAATTGCTCGGGCCATGATGTCCCCATAATGGGATATAGAGGAATCTACAGGGATGGTACCTCCGCTCACGAGGTAGATGTCCTAATGTGAAAAGATGTTAAGATGGAATGATCAAGTTCTTTCCATCTTGATATAGACGTGGGTATCACCAAGAGTGATTAAGGCCCTAAGTATATAAAATATAACAATCTTTAAATACCAGTTATAACTAAAGCAATGGAAATGATTGAGTTATTTTAAATATATATTTTATGTCTAAAACTCATATTTGTCAAGATATGCGACCATAAGGGATTAGCTCTCCCTCAGTCGGTAAGGTGTTGGTAGTTAACCGGCTAGGGGTATAGACTCCTCATATGGTACGGGGTAACTCGTAAGGTTTTTATTGACTAGTTCTTTTATCATGCTTTGAATTCTAAGTTGAATTTATATGGAGTTCATGTTATGTAAAAGTTTCTCTTTACATTGATTTTGATACCATATAGGGGTTTCCACTCTCTTTGGTAAGCTATGGTATGGGGAAGCCATGAGGTGTTCATTGTTTTAGTTTTAATTATCCTTTGAACTGTACTTCAGTATGAAGTTTATGTAACTTTAAAGTTGAAGGATTTTTAAAGTAAAAGTGTCATTTATATGACATCATTTGTAAAGGATTTCAAAAGTAAAGTGTCATTTATAAGTATGAAGTTTATGTTACTTTAAAGTTAAAGGATTTTTAAAGTAAAGTGTCATTTATATGATCTGATTTGTAAAGGATTTCAAAAGTAAAGTGTCATCTGTATGACTACGGATTTTGAAAGTAAAGTGTTATTTATATGGCTTTGTTTATATAGGATTTTGAAAAGCAAAGTTACAATTATATGACTTTGATTGTAAAAGCTTTGTTTAAATTCTTATTTGGTTGCTATGGTTGTTTAAAGACTCATTGTTATGCTCTTTGTTTAAATTCTTATTTGGTTGCTATGGTTGTTTAGATTATATGAATTTAGTAACACCCAGGTTGTTCATTTTTGTACAAAAAGTTTTGTTAGACCGTATTTTTGCAAAACATGACCAAGTGTCATGAAAATAGCAATTTAAGACATTAAAAAAGACGGGTGTTACAAACATGACTATAATTAATCGGTTTTGCGGTTTTAAAATCGTCCCAGTGTAAAAATTGCACAGTAGCTAATGTGGTTTATAAACTGAACTGAACCACAGACAAATCGAACCATAACCACACCAAACACAAAAACCAAATGATACTATTTTAATAATCTAAAAATCGATCAACGCAGTTTTATGTACATGTTTAGTCAAAAATCACATAATACTCACCCCTAGCATAAAGTCGGTAACAATCATATAGCGACACCTACAAAAAAACCATGATAACAAAAATTGGTGATAATGTGCGAGGGAAGAAGAGAGAGAGATTAAGAAATCACTAATTTATCATCATGTGAAAAGCATGTGCAACTCTTGACATGCGAAATATAACGCCTCGTCAAAAAGGTCCCGAAATGAAAAGAAAAAACAAAATAAGGACCAATGCAAAAAAGAAATTACAACTCAAAATTGCAAAAAGATGAGAATCTCAAAGGATCACTTTTGTAATTTACACTTATGTTAATTAAATCAAAATATAAAGAATTTAATTTCACGTGGTTTGATTCTAGTTTTTAACTTAGAGTGGACTATACAAGAACTAGTTTTTTTAGAAAAATAACCAAGAATTATTTATAGATAAATCTATGATTAGAAAAACATATTCAACATAGGTCCTCCGAGTCCGGTCATCAGGCATCAGCAGCCTAAATTTGGTCGTTTCAGCAACAGCCGGTCACCGAACGGCACAACTCCCGCCAAATGCCGTCTCTCTTATCTTTCCGAAATCTGGGAAGTGGAAACACACATGGATTGTTCAATTCTCATCTCCTGCCGTCCTGCGGCTTCCTTTCGACCTCGTAATTTTTTCGAAATCCACTGATCTTATCCTCCAAAATCATTCGGTCGCTAAAACCCAATACCCCATTTCACAGTTTTTCAATAAAGTTAATCACTGACATTAAGTGTTTGATGAAATGCCTCAAAGTATTCGCTGCTGGAGAAACCAATGTGAGTGTTTCTGTTGACAATCTGGTGTACGAAGACTCGGCCCAATTCAATTTCACTAAGCAAAAGATTGTGTCTTAGGTCATGGATCCGTTTCGTTGGGTTTTAGGTGTTGTGTCTTTTGTTCTTGATGTCTCTTTACTATTCAAAATTATTAATTTTCGTAGATCTCATTGCAGATAGCACCTAATCTGGCTGTGATTTAAGGCTCACATATGATGCACTAAGGCTCTTAGGCTTTAAGATGATAGAAAAGGGAACTATTTATGTGCATCACTTTCTTTGCATTTTGAAAAACTTTAAAAAGCGAATTACATGTTAAAATTTTGGCTCTTTCAACTACATACATAAAGAAAGAAACTTCCTTTACCTCAAAGATCCTAATCCAAAAGTCTTATCAGTCCTTAGGGCCCCCCCAACATGTTTCTGGCCTGGACAAAACAAGTCACATGAAACTAAGGGAATCTTTGTCCCATGTGTCCGTTACCAAACAAACTACAATTAATGACCATGTTTTATTCTGTTATTCTTGAACCTTTGAACCCTTCACGGGTTAATATCATCTCATATGTTCACTATATCTGACTTAGGAAATAGACTCGCAACCTAACACTCACTACAGCTTTCAATGTGTATATTATAGGGACAGGTGTCGGGTTATGGCAATAAAATCAAATATGAGTACAACGATTGTGAACTAGTGGACATACCCTACCTACGTACATTCACTTGTGTCCATAACTAGAAACGAGATAGGATCACCTGTGATGCGCAGATGTTTTGTCCATAAGTTACAATTTTTGAATATGAAGATGGGGCCCGTTGCAATGTGATTGATTGAGATTAGGCACGAGTAAGATTTCTACACCCTATGGAGGGATAAACTTATTGGTTTATTTTATGGTTCAAGTTAGTTGCCAAAGAGATTGAATTGAAGGCTTATTTCTTCTTCTTTTCTATAAATTAGATGTTGTAAACTTAACAAATGTATTTGCCAAACTAAATACTTCATGACATGCAACTTTTATACATATTTAGGCAATGTACTTTGTTTAGTAATTGCCGAAAGGAAGATTGTGATGAAATTCTAGAATTTCTCACAACACTTGGGTCTTGTTAACCCGTGTGTGGCACACATAGTTATGGTACAACATCAAACGTGCTTCACCTAACCACTAATTCAAGATGAAACGGAGACTGTGTGAGATGACTTGGGATTGGATTTCTAATTTCATATCAAATAGTTTCCATTATTTGTGAATATTATATTTCTTTATGTATATATTGATGTATAGGTTTCATATGTTATAATTTTTCCTAACCATGTGTTTTGATGGATGAATGATCGTATAAAGATAAAGAATGAAGGAGTTTGTTCTTTAAAATATATAAATTTGATTGATTTTGTGTATTATTTTACGGAGCCTAACCCTTGTGTGACTCACTAGGCTTTTCTCGCCTAACGTACTATTTTTGACATGTTTTAGGGAAGAGTAATTTATAAGTTGATCAAGATTTGGGGAAGCATTGAGGATGACATTGGGCTTCAAAGTAGCATAAAGCATATCATTGTTGTTTTGTTGTATATTCTCTCATATATTTCAAAACTATATTTGGTTGTTTTGTAATATTTGACGAAAGCTATTAGGACTTTCGCTATTTTATAAAGTTTTTATAACTTCTAAGTTTTCTTAAATGCTATTTGAAAATGGATCATATGAGGGATGTTTCACTCAAGACATATGAACCCCCTCATCTGCTCCCTCCAACAACAACAAATACCAACTTTTGGAGGTGTGCAAAAAAGGTCTTGGTACGGTCTAGACCGGCTTAGTCTTCTTACAGTCTTTACGTTCGCTTTTTTAGTTGTTTTCTGTTCGGTTTTACTTTTTAGTTCTGATCCCTAAAGAGTTGTATTGTGGTAGGAGTTTGGTGAAAGTACTCTTGAACTTCAATATTTCATTGATATAAAAAACATAAAAATTGGTTCATCACATTACATAACTTGTAAAACATAAATTAGTCTTAAATTTTAAGAGTTCAATAATATCAAAACTAGAAATTTGGTTCATAACATTACATAACTCTATAAACATAAACATATCACTAGAATGACATATTCGGAGGTAAATTCCAATTCTTGTAGGTGACGACGTTATATAGGTATTCTTGGATGGGGTTCGTGTATTCTTATTGGTGTTGAAGTTAGACATGGCACTTGCTACGTAATTTGCATTTCATTCTTGAGTATCGGCAATGTAGTCTTCGCCAATTTCTTTAACGTTGGTGTCACTGTATGATAACACTTCCACTTTTCCATTTGATCTTCTGAAATATCATTTTCCATATGGATTAAGCCTTCTTCAAGATTTGTATTGTTTTGCTCTCTCTCTCTCTCTCTCTCTCTCTCTCTCTCTCTCTCTCTCTCTCTCTCTCTCTCTCTCTCTCTCTCTCTCTCTCTCTCTCTCTCTCTTGATTGAATGATAATAGTCCTTTAGTGTCACTGAAAATTGCACTGCCCTACTAAAAGACAAACAACATTCTGAAGCTTTGCTACTAGCTTGGATCGTTAGTACATCCCTAGCCATTAAGTCTAGGACTTTATTTGACTTGAATATTCTCTTTCTTGCCACAAGCTTTGCTACTAGCTTGGTGTGCTAGTTTATTATCATAACATCATATTTGACCATCATTACCTACTTTTGTTTATATAGGCAATACTTCACCATTTTTATTTTGACATGAATCCTAATAATTTTCAAAGTAAACTACATTATCATTAATAAAACCTAAGTCATTAATTTAGTTTAACTTATAATTAGTCACTTTAATAATTTACTTTCATTTATAATTAGTCATTTACATTACTTAAATCATTATCAATTCCAAAAACCAACCATAGAGGGGCAAGCAAGACAGTCGAGAGGTAGAATCCTTTCGATATATAACCTTTCAAAAAAACAACAACCAAGTCGATCGTGACTATTCTAGACACCACTCTTCGGGTTATATCCAATAGTATTACAATTAGAACTAATAAGTAAATTAGGTCATGCAAATGACTAATTATCGTACAGTAAAGTAATTAAACTAAAATAATTATATACAAAATCTAAAAGAAACCCTTTTCATCTTTTAATTGTATTTGATCCACCCCCTCGATTGATTGTATAGTATCTCAAAACATACAATGCCGAAAAACTTCCCAAAATAAACTAAACAATTTGAAAAAAACAAATCATAAATAAAGTAAACTATTAAAGTGATTATAAGAGTTACAGAATTTTACATTATGTCGGATATGCCGTGCTATTAGAGTCGAAAATAACTTGGTCACATCAATTACATCTAGGAAAGAATTTATTTTTGTTGTTGGAGTTGTGCAAAAATGATTTCAAATAGGTACAGTACGATTTGCTTTCTAACTTCCTTAAATGGTGTGTTTGGATCAAAACGACACCGACCGACATGAGAACTATTTCCATAAAGATATCAAACTAGTCGTTTATAGTCGTTGGGGACCGACTAAGACTCATTTTTTACTGTTGGAGACCGACATGAGACCGAGACCGATATAGTCGAGATTGCTTAAGGACCGCATGGTTTCTGAAACTGGGGACCGACTTTAGACAACAACTGGTCTAGACCGCCTTAGACGACTTTTTTCTAAGACCCATCCTTTTTGCAAGTCTACATAGGTTACTCTATCTCTAAACTAGAGAGTCATTATCCGATCATCAACACATTTAATAACCAATACCGGCATTGTTATCGGCCCGTATTACATATGGGACTCCTTGAAGATGACTAAGGAGGTGTTTGTTTTTTGTTTAGAAGCTCTTCCAACTACTTATGTCTGTGGGCGGGAACATGTTTGCTCGCAGACTGTTCGTTTTTAAAAGACCGTCGACGTCAAAACGTCTGTGCGCCCTCTTCTCCAAGAAGACATGGACCAACGTATGCGGGCAAGAAGTCATTTCTCATAGACGTCTTCTAGGAAAAAAACACACTTTTTGTTTTGTTTATTTTTTTGTTTTGTCTTTATAATTATAACATATATATAAAAACTTAAAGCTTGTAAAATAAAATTAACTAATAACTACTCAAAAGGGTATGTAATTCTTATAAAAAACATGTATTAACAATATTGATGCAATAATATTCAGAAGGTGGAGTTGTGCTTTTTTTCTACTTTCTTATGTTGAATGTGATTTACAAAATAATTGTTTTATGTTATTCTTGGGAGATTGATGTTCCGTTGTCATTGTTGTTGACATATTGGTTTAAAAAACATACTCGTGTTTCGTCAAAAAAATTTAAACCAACAAAACACATTTTATTTAAATTTCAGTTTATTTTAGCAGTCTACAGACTTTAGAAAATAAACAATATTTTTCTTGCAGACCGGATGTGTTTAATCCACCTCTTCTTCTACCGATGTGTTCTGCAATGTAGAGACATTTTATGTCTTAAAAAACAAACAACACCTAAGATTTTCTTCTTTGAGGTGATTCCCGTGATCTTTGACTATTGAGTCACGCCTCTACAAGGCCAAACGGAGCCTCAGTGAGTCACCGTTGGCAATACAATGTTGAAGCCCGACCCAAAAACCATTAAAAGAACTTTTTGACCGGCATATTTGTTTAAATCCAAGGTGTTACAAGCCACTTGAGTTGATTCTAATTTCAAAGCCATAAATACAAAAATACTTGATTTCACATTTGAATAATAAAAAGAAGTCGGGATATGATTTTGAAGTGGACTAGATCAAATAGAAAACTATATTCGGGAAATGAAACAAGAATCTAACAGAAAACTAGTTTATAAACAAATCTCGAATAGAAAAACCATATCGAACAAGGTTCAAACCTAGTCAACCGCAGCTTAAATTTTAATAACCCTCCAAACCATAAAGGATAATTTTGTCTCGGTGTATTTGGTATTTTCAGCAACCGTTAACGGACACAAAACGGCAAAACTCCCGCCAAATGATGTCTCTTTTCGTATAAATGCCTACAAGAACACAAGCAGAAATCTGGGAACACACATGGATCTTCATCTCTCATCTCCTGAGGTTTCACTTCGATCTCTCAGTTTCCCAAATCCCAAGATCATTCTCCTCCAGAATCGTTCAGTCACTAAAACCCAATACCGCGTTTCACAGTTTCACAGTTTTCCAGTAATACTAATTATTGACTTCAAAGTGCTTGATGAAATGCCTCAAAGAATTCCTTGCTGGAGAAACCAATGTGAGTGTTCCTGATGACATTCTTGTGAGCAAGGACTCGGTTGCATTCAATTTCACTAGTCAAAAGATTATGTCTTACGTCTTAATCTGTGTTCCTTGGGTTTTGGGTATCGTGCATTTTATTCTTGATATTTCTTGACTATTTGATTCTATTAGTTTTGGTAAAGATTTTAATGCAGATAGCTCCGAGGTCAGTTTGTGTCTTGTTTTCCATTAATGTAGCTGAGATTAATGTACATCACTTTCCTTGCATTTTGCAAAAGGCTAAAAAAGCCAAATACTTGTTAAATTTTAGCTCTCCCATAACAAATATAAAGAAAGAAACTTCCTCTACCTCAAAGATACTAATCCACAAGTCTTATCAAACCTTAGGGCTCCCTTACATGTTTCTACCTTGACAAAACAAGTCACATGAAACTGAATATCTTTGTCCCCTTTATCACTTACCAAACAAACTACAATTAATTGAAATGCTTTATGTATTTATTCTTGAACCGTTGAATCCTTCACGGGATACTGTTATCTCATATGCTCACTATTTCACACTTGACTTACGTTGTCTTAAGAAGTGACTCATAACCTAACACCCAATGTTTATTGTAAGGACATGTCTCATAAACCTTGTTGTTGTGTTATGTTTATAAAATCAAATATGAGTACAACGTGTGAACTTGTGGACATACCCTACCTACATCCACTTGTGTCGATAGATGGTTTGTCGGTAAGTTGCAATTTTATGCATTAGTAGGGGCATAAACAAATTGATATGAAAAGATTAAGGTCTTGTATGTTTTTTTCCATTAATGTTTTCATAATGTGGGTCCGGTTAGATGACATGAGAAGATAAGAAGATGCTTAATAAGAGGAGAAAAGAAGGCGGGACCCGTTTTAACCTGCGATTGATTGAGATTAGACTGGAGTAAGGTTTCAATACCATACGGACCGAGATAAACTTATCTGTTTATTTTTATGGTTCCAGTTAGTTGCAAAAGATCTTGACATGATGACTTTGGTCTTTGGCCTTATTTCTTTCATCTTTCGTTAAGTGTTGTTTCACTTGTTAGGGTTATTGATGATTAAAAAATATTTGAGAAAAGGGTTAAATGCAAGAGTAGCAATATACTTTCGTTAATTTGTTTATTATAACATTTTGCTTTCATTCTTCCTATTACAATATTGTACTTTAGCAATGTCATCCGAATACAAAGGAGTTTTTACTTCTATAATTGGGTAGATTTTCTAAATACAGTGTCCTAATAAGAAAAAACTGAAGGTATAAGTGTACAATGCTATACCGGATAGATTTTTAAAAGTATAATGCTTCGTAAGCAAGAAATTGGAATAACAATGTTAATGAAAGTACAATGTTATATAAACAAATAAATGAAAGTACATTTTTGTTTCTTGTATTTAGCACTTGAAAAAATGACGATGCACTTGGGAAAATGGATGGAAAAAATAGATTAGGGGAAATTATTGAAAAGTTGGTACTTAGTGAGGAAAGCCTCACTTCCTTGACTTTCTCTACTAAGCCATTCTTTCTGCATTAACTCAAAAAGAAACACACAAGCTGGATATATGACTTCTATAGAAGTAAGCAAATAGCTCATATGGTTGAAGAACTTCCTAACAGAGCTAGGCATGAAACAGGATGACAATGTCCTTTATCGTTACAACAACTACAAAACATGAAGACAATGTCCTTTATCATTACAACCAGAGTGCAATTCATCTTGCAAAGAATAAGGTGTTTTGAAGTAAGGCGAAAATACATTCATATGAGATATCACTTCATTAGATAACTTGATCGTAATGGTAAGTTGTCTTCTAGATGATTGATGAAAAGGCGTCAGATTAGAGAGATGAGGTAATGTGTTTGTGGGTTTACGAGAGTTTCATGCCTTGGAAAGGCAATTGTTATGGTGATCAGCTCAACGGGGAGATTGTTAGAGTTATGGAGAACTGGTGGTTGTCGAAGAGACTTCACTGCCATGACGAAAGCGGGAGTTTCAAGTTGCAAGGCCTTAGTTGGGGAGCCACGCCTTGTAGGGTCTAAGGAAGCGCCTTAAGAAAAAAAATTGTATCGGGCTTGTATTTAATTTTAGTGAGAAATATCTATATATAAAGATTTCATGTACTTGTAAAACACTATTACGATTATCAATAAGGAACCGTTGTAGTTCGACCGATGTAGCATGATTACCCTAATCTTATGAACTATGTAAATTCATGTGTTTTTCTATTTTTCTTGCATTTTGAATTTGTGCGTGTCGATTGTAAAACTGACATTAAGCTCATTAGTCAAAAAGAAACAACACCTAACTATACAACCATATTAGCGCATTGAAAGTATAAGCTATCATTTTACAACGCCTAAAAGAAATGAAAATCTTACTTTAAATACTTTATTTAGATACATCCACTTAGGTCTTTATTATAAACACTCATAAACTAATTCTTTCTCCCTTCCAAAGGCAATCTGCTTATTTGTAGGCCTGGTAAGATGTAATACAACATAGTGATAGGCAAAGATATTATCGTTCCAAATATCAACATTACAATTAATTTCTTATCTCTAATCCCACAAATATCTTTCAATATTTGTTTCCTCGGTGCACACTTGTTGCATTGGAAACCGAGTTTTCTTCATGAATTCATTAGTGTACTCCCACAATAGTCTTTGATTCGTGTTTCTCTCTAAGAAGTCGCCTTGAGTTACCATACTACATTTTTGGAGCTATACTCGATAAAGTTTACTTTGAATTGGTCATGTGTTAAGAGTCTTTGGCCAACAATACTAAAGCAAGAGCACATTTCCAACTACCAACACATTGGCATGTCTTAATGAATTCATATACCTACTCATACTAAACTAAGACTATAAACGCATTCCATACCTCATCAAGGTAACGTTCTTTCATCATTTCCACATAGACATGACATAGCCATCTTTTGAATTTTGATATCTAGAACCAGATCCATGGTGTTACATCTACCAAATCACATATATACGCCTTTTTGTATCATTAGTCCTCTAGCAGTGTGGACCCTTGACCATAAAAAATTTATATATGATCACTGGAAATAAACAATCTTCATATCTGTCGTCGCATGATGATTGTTAACTTCATCTAGAGATTATTTTGTCTGTATTAAATACATCAAATGGCGATAGTTGAATATATGATCACCAGGGGCAATACAAAAATTCTAACTAGGTATAGGGCACATTCATGCAAGATTTTGTGTTTCTTTCACTTATTTGAAAAGAATACTGGTTAGTTTGCATCAAAAGCCAAGTATTATCATTAAAAAAAGCCAACCACTTGTTAAAATTTGACTATTTCACTATATATATAAAGAAAGAAACTCCTGTACCTCAAAGATACTAATCCATAAGTCTTATCAGGCCTGGACAAAACAAGTCACATGAAACTAAGTGTATATTTGTCCCCTTTGTCAATTACCAAACAAGCTACAATTAATAATCATGCTTTATGCTTTTACTCTTATAAACATTTGAACAATTCACAGGATGTTGTTATCGTAGAGACAGGTGTCATAAACCGTGTTGTCGGGTTTTCACAATAATATTTAATATGAGTACAACGTGTGAACTTTGCATAAATTGTTTGTCGATATGTTGCAATTTATGCATTTGTAGGGACATAAACAAGTTGATGTGAAAAACTAAGGTTCTATTTGTTTCGCTTTTAATGTTTTCGATTTGTGGGTCCCGGTTAGATAAGAAGATGCTTAATATGAGGAGAAAATGAATATGTGCCCCATTTCGACCACCCGCAATTGATTGAGCTAGGAAATAATGTTGCCTGCTTATTTTACGGTTACTACTATAATTTGGATGATTTTTCAACGTAAAATGAAGAAAAAGTTTGAATGTACATCACTAAAATTGGGTAGATGTTCGAAGTACAATGCTTTAATAAGAAAAGAGAACATACAATGTTGCCCATTAAACTCATTAAGTCAACGAAACAACATCTAACTCTATTAAGTCGTTCTTTCCACATTAAGTAAAATTGAAAGATATATATAACTTACCAGATTTAAGTTATGTCCCCATTAAACTCGTTAAATCAACAAAACAACACCTAACTCATACAGTCATATTAGCACATTAGTTAACGAAAGTATAAAAAGATTGACAACACCCAAAAGGAATGAAAATCTTACTATAAATACTTTGTTTAGACATATGTAGTTAGGTTTTGATACTATGAACACTCATGAATCAATTTCTCCTCCTTTTTCATCTAAAGGCCTAGTAAGATGTAATACAACATTGTGATAGGCAACGATATTATCATTCCAAAAATGACCCTGTAAGGAAATGGAACGCAATAAGAATTTAATTTTTGTTAAATTAAACAACAAAGAGATTATCATTCCAAATATCAGTGACTTACGCGGTGCTTAAAACGTCTGGATGCAAGTTGTACTCACGAGCAAACACAAAGGGGACAATCCCTTGTGGTAAAGAAGCTTGAACAATAGAAACTTGTAAGATTGTGCCTCTTAGACCAACAGCTATAGAAGCAACTGCCATCACAGCGGGTCCCGCTACAAACCTTGCCACCATGCCGTATGCAGCCAATCTGTTCCCACATGCTATAAGTTTCGGTTGTGTAGCCATGAACAAACCTTCAACATTAAAAATAACAGCTTTTTAGTTAAAAAAGTCGTTGAAACATTCACTAAGACCCCATTTGTTTGTCGTCATGACAAGACAAGACAGAACATGTTATACTGTGTTTGGCGTGCATTGGACTCAGAGCGAGACTAAACAAAAATTGCAAATTTTAATATCACCTAAAAAGGTGGGAGGGACTTGCTTTCAATCTCTCGCCTGTGCAAAAGACATAAATGTCCTTCTCATTCTCATTATCGAAAATAGCCCTAGATATCTTGTTTAGTGACTACATTGGACGGGACGGGACTGGACAAGCTTTCCAGTGCTATATTGTATAATGAAATGAGAAGGGCATTTACGTCTTTTGCATATACGAGAGATTCTAGAGCAAGTCCAGTCCCACCTTTTTGGGTGGGATAAAAAAATTGTAGCTTTTTGTCCTATTGACACAGTCTCGGTCTCGGTCCAATGCAAACCAAACGCAGTACAACGTGTTTTTTTGTATTAGGGTTTGTTCATACCTAGACTAAACATAGCCATTCCTAGGCCTGCATCCGAGAGAATGGTAACCGAATTTTCAAGAATCAGTGGCTTCTTTATTCCCCATCTGCATTTTATCATAAAAATAAAAAGTTCAAAAAAAAGTTTCCATGTTGATCTTTAAAAAGCACAAACACTTACTTGCAAGAAGCAAGAGCCCAGCTAAGACCAAGTACGCTCGCATATGAATTCGGATTTTTCACTAACTTAAAGCACACCATTTTCAAGATTTTCTTTAACATTTGTGGTGACCCCGGAGACTCAATAATGTTCGGTTCTTCAACATTCTCGGCTTTCTCATTCTCTCTACTGCATACTTCTACCTCTACCGTTTGTTCGCATACACCTGTTATTAATTATTTCAGAAAGAACGGCTTAACAGAAGAAAAAATCATGGAAAATGAGGTTTTAACTTTTTTACAAATTTTCCTAAGGGGTTGTTTCTTTGTTTTTCTTGTTAAGTCTCTTATGGTAAAGTGGTTGAATAGGTAATAGTTCTTGTGTGGATAAAGGTTGTATATTTTTTTAAGACCAAATAAACCATTTGAATTATAATAAATGATCATTTTGCTCTTACACTCCAAATAATAGTTTAACAATATTAAAGTAATTATAACAATATTCATCAATTTTAACTTGAGATGAATTGGTAAGAAATAAAGAAGCGCTCGATGAAGGGTGTCTCAATACATTAAGTCAAGCTTTTTTTACTTAACCCATCAAGTCATTGGGTCGGGATAAAGTTAAAAAAAATAAAAAAAAACTATGTTTTAAACATCATTTATCCAGACAATACTTACCTGGAGAACTGCAACACCTACATCTCCAAATAAACAAATGCAACTCTCTCTTATCATCTTCAACCGCACTCGCGATTGTGGGGGCCACCCTATTGAGACTTTGAATCACATTAACAATATCATCTTCATTTCGGCTACTTCTCTCCACCCTTTCTTGAACTTCCCAAAAACTTTCATCATTTCCCCGACTGTTATCACTGTCATTATTACTGTTACTATTACCACTGCGAACAGTCAGTATCAAATTCTTAGCTTCTCGATACTCAAACAAGAACAAAAGCAACGTGTACCATATTATACACTGCAAAACAACCGCTTGTACCATGATCGATTCTTTATCATCACCATACATCGATTTCAAAAGCGGGATTCCCATAACGAGAGTGTTGGGAAGGGTAGAAAGGGAAAACATCGTGATGGCCCAATCTAAACTTCCATTTTTTGACAAATTTGTCCATAGAAATAATACGATTAGTGTCAAAATCTTTGAAACACCATCGGCGGCTATGAATTTGAGGTTCATTTTGTACGGATTGATTCTTGAAATGAATTCGAATGAGAGAAGTGGGACAGCGAAAATGGCGACGAATCGGTTTATTCCGCCACATTGTTGTGGTGAAAAAATGTTCCATTTTACAGAAGCGTAAGCTAAGAACATTGTCACGTATAAAGGTACAACTGCGGTAAGCACACTGTACAAGTCATCGAAGTTGATCATTTTTGTTTGGAGGGAAAATGGGTTGGTTTTGAGGAGTTGAATGGGAGTTTTTATGGTTGAAGGGAGGATGGATTTTGATGGCTTAAAAGGGGTTAGAATTGCATCAGTGAGTTGTACGGTACAAGTGATGATAGCATGGTAAAGAGGTCTCTAACCATCAACTGGTGTCAGATGAGTGTACACGTCACTGTAGCTGATTCTTTTCATGGGATGGTTTCTTGAAGTGGGAGTGTGTCTTGTGGACTTTGATGTCTTAAATGGGTTCTTTAATGAATTGTTGAGTTGTACGGTACAAGTGACAAGAAATAAGTCGGTATAAATGCTGTTAGCACACTTTACAAGTCACTGAAGCTGATGTCAAATGGGAATCGAGTTTGTATAGGCTGCCATAAAATTGTAAGAAGACTAGAGCATCTTTAGGTGATCTGATGTGTATTTTATATTGAATTATTGTGATAAATTGTAAATAATTGGTTGATAGTTTGGTAAGTTTGTAATTTTAAGAGTTTTATATTTTTGATAGTTTTGTAAGTTGTTTGTAGTTTTAAGAGTAAATTATATTTTTGGTTTTTGAGTATAGTTTATTTTGAATTTTGGTCCTAATTTTTTTTATTGTAATTTTGTTTATTATTAGAGATTCTTGTAATGTTTTATATAGCCGATATTTTAAATTTTATTCGAAACAATAACCAAAAACGCTATTAGCTTATAAAGATCTCAAATAAGGACCAAAATTGAAAAACAAAAAATTTTAGGACCAAAAATGAAAAAAAAAAATTGGTTAGACCCGGTGACTAAACATGCAGCTCTGTTTGGCGCACATAAGTTAGCTTATTTTTTGAGCTTATTGCAATTTAGTGATGGGTAAGGCCACCAAAGTAGCTTATAAACTAGCTTATAAGCTAGCTTATCGATAAACTAGCTTGAGATAGCTTATTGATAAGTTAGCTTATAACTAAAAGCTAGCTTTTCGGCTAGTGCACCAAACAGGGTAATATACTCTAGTTCTAGATTTTTGATTTTTTTAAAGTCTAATTAATTTATAATTCCAAAAATTACTTTTTCCATAAAATAACATCGACATTAAAGTTTTTTTCTAAAAAACATCTTTGGTTTTAGATTAAAATAGTCTGTATTGTAACAGTATCAGAAGTTGCTTGATAATGTGTCACCCAACCAATTGGTTAATATGTCAAATCCTACTTGGAACAAATGTATAGATTTACTGTATGTAAGTTAGATGTTCTGGAAAAAAATAATTCTTTTTGTAAGGATATATTGATGAATAGTTTGAGAGTGTTAAATATTGTCATTTTATTCTATAAATTCTTCGAAATACTCATATGATTTATCCACCATTTAGACAACTCGTTATGTTATTATTACACCTTCAAATAATTCAAGTTCATCTGAATATTATCTTCTGCAATCTAATTGTTACAAACATTATTTGATTATGATCATTCATATCGTATGATCGCTTTCATGGTGTGCGTGTGCACGCATCCCTTAAATTATATGGTATACCTAACTACAACAGTACTTGAACGGCAACCTCGACCATGGTTCAAATCCAACCACGCGACTCGCTCATCATACGAATCCCGACATTGGTTAAACGGTTCGGTCCACCATGGAAAAAGAAGTAACATGATTTTTGAAATTGTGGGCCATGATGAAAGAATTAAAAATAAAGAATGGGAAGATGACAAATTTGGAAATAAATGAGGGGTTGATCAAATATTCAAAGATTGTAAACTTGTCAATAAATTGCACATAGTTTTGCAAGGTTGGTGCTTGGCATATCCATGTGAGTGTAACCCTGGTTGATCTTTGTAAACACATGGCCCCATGCCCCCACATTAACTATTGTACCTTTTTTGTCATCGACCTTGTACCATAAGAATCAAAGTTAATATTTTTGGGTCTCATATGTAAATTATGTGTTTAAATAGTACGTGTATATTATATTCTGAAGATTTGATTTCATGATTATGTTTTTTGTTTTTATTAATGTAAAAATAATTAAATTTTAAGAAACGTTTAATGACTTTACACACAAAAAATAACTAAAAGGGTTTCTTAGCCTCACTTTAGTGGGGTTTTTTTAGTATTATCGTATGTAGATGGCGTTGAAGTATAAAAACCATGGGAAGAAAATAAAGAACCCAATAAAATGATGAAAACACTAATCACACGATTAGTCAACTTAGTATGAATACCAATTTTAGAGTTTATTTTTAACACTTTTTAAGGTTGTTTTTTTCGTTTGTTATTATTTTATGATATCATGGTTTATATTATCTATGTCTCGATATAAGCATTGAATAACTTAATATCTATTCCATGCTTTTATGAAAACAGTGCTTTGGGTTTGTTTTTTTCTATCGACATTTTGTTTGTATATCATAGTAATTCCCAAACAGTTTTATCTGTCAGAAATACTTTATCGCTTAAAATAATTTGCCCACACATGATGTTTGAAATTCTAATGAATTTAGATGATAGATTGATCGCAAATTTTAATCTTATTAAGAGCTTCGCATATTCAAGTCATGTTTCTTTGGACTAAATGTAATAAATTATAACACGTTTTTATTTATT
Organism: Cichorium intybus; assembly: GCA_023525715.1. NCBI lineage: Eukaryota > Viridiplantae > Streptophyta > Magnoliopsida > Asterales > Asteraceae > Cichorium > Cichorium intybus. The sequence continues at coordinate 41,667,220 of CM042013.1, forward strand.
TGCATATTATAGCATTTCCTCTTAATTTTATTTCCATCACAACATTGTAGTTTCCATTTGTTTTCTTATTACGAAATTATACTTAGAAAAATCTTTCTACTAATACTCTAATACCGGTGTTTTTTTGTATTTAAATAACTGCTTTAATTAAGATCAATTTTCAAAGTAGAATATATAATAAGAAAAAAAACGAAAATAAATTGCTTAAACAAACCAATAGAAATACATTACAATTTTTTGCATTTGACCATTTTTATTTTTTTGGAAGTTAAAAAACCAATGATGAAGAACTGATTGATTTGTGTTCCCATTTCATGATAACTTCTTCAAATATTATAACTTGTGTGACGTCATCATAATTCAAATCTCATTAGTATAATGGGTAAATTTTACAAAGTAAAAATTTGTAAAATTTTTACTTTTGTCCAAATGAAAAAAAATACAACGGTATAATAAGAAAAAATTTAGAAACTACATTGCTATTTCTTTCATTTTGCTCCAATAAATAAATATACATTGTGGTAAAAATATATATATATGAAAGTAAACTACAAGTTTGGTCCCTAATCCCTATGGTATCCCATTTCTTTTGGTTTTGGCTCAATTTTTTTTTTTTTATTTTCCTCAATGTAAAATGACTATTTTGCCCTTATAATATAAGACAATTTAAAAAATTCTTACTTGGTAACCGGAGGATTCACCTTGCAAACCTCAACATCGAACCCGGAATCCATAAAAAACAGAAGCCACGCACGCTGTTGTTCAGAAAGCCGATCTCTCGGCCCTTTAACTTCAACAAGCTTGGCCTCACCACTATAATCCGAATGGAACCGCCACAACAACAAATCCGGCATGCCACTGGACCAACTCCGGTAATCTTGCGCCAGGTGGCGACAGATAGACGCCAAACAACCGCCACCTATACATGTCACAACCGATCTAAGCTCGGTTAACGAATGCCTGTTCCAATTAACCCCACGACAGGCTGTTCCAAAATGTAACTCCCATGAAGTAATTAACATCTCTTCACCCATGCCTTGTTGAATTTTCACCAGTACAGTTTCTATAATGTTTTTCCTCGCTTCGTAAAAGTAATCCGTGTCTAAATCCAACGGTGATGTCTGCAACAGAACGGAATCAGTAATTACATTCCGTTAATCCATTCCGAGGATGTGATTATATTTGAGTACCTGAAATCTGGTGAGAAAGACATTAGGGACATCGGAAAAGATGACATCCCACATAAGAAGTCCAAAAATAGTCAGAAAAATCCCGCTTTCTGAATGGACTCCTTGCCAATTACCACCTTCTCCCGCGTAATACTGTAGGGCGAGTTGCTCTACCCCGCATTGTTCGCCGTCTTCACCGTAAAACCGGCTTTTTGTCCCGGTTTTGCAGTTGAGTGGCCTTCCGTTAACATGAACCTAAACAAAGGGTTCGTTAAAATACGCGATGGAAATTTTGAGATTAATAAATTTTAAGATTAATAACAATTAACAAACCTCCGGAATCTTCCGTTTGATGGAGTCGGAATAGTTTGGAACTTTCCACCTTCGTGGCGGTTTTCCTAACCGGAGTACCCGTCTTTGTAATGAAATTCTTGACCCGGCCCGTACCCATGGATCGTCCAACCCGGTTTCGGCAACGGATAGGCTTTCGTTGACCCGGCCTAAATGCTCCAAGTCAATGGAGAGTCTTAATGTCCAGTATCCTCTTCTTCTGTCGTTAGTGAAATTAAGAAGTAGGCGTTTCAGCAAATTAATTGCATCGTTGTACCTTTAATTCATCAGCCATTTCAAAATAAGCGAGAAGGCTCTGAATATTGTTAGAAGAATTAGAAAGATGGGGAAAAGACCATTTTGCCCTTACCTACGTTCAGACTCGAGAAAGGAAACACCTAACAGGGCCACCTTGGAGTAGATCCATGAGGCCGAAAAGTATGGAAATGGTGCGGATAGATTTTTGGAGGTTTGATTGGACATACGGGAATCGGATATTGCAATGCATTTCATGGTTATTGATGAGTTGTTTTCTTCAAGAGATTCGTCCATGATTTGTGCTACTTCAAGTGCCTATTGATGGATTATTTTGGTGAAGGAGTAAAGGTTACTCACAGGATAATTGAAAGAAGGTAAAATATATATGAGAATTACCTCCTCGTAAGATAGGAGATCATTTCTGCTAGAAAATATCTGGTTATTGACTACACAATTGTAAGTTGGGTACTTTACAATTCCCAGATTCACAAGTAAAAATGCTGACAGATCTTGCTCCCCGTTACAGAAGAAAAGTCTCTGAACAAAAACAACTTAAAAGAAATGTATCAGAGGATTTGTTTATCTTCAGTCTGTTTGGTTGAATGGAATGGAATGACAAAGGAATGGAATGAGCCATTACATTCCATGATCGTATTTGGAATGGGTGACTTTTGATGATAATTTGTTATGTTGTATTTAAATACAATGGATTTTTTTTACTCTACTCTATAGATAAATGTAATTATAGTCAATGTAATATTATTTAAAAAGATATAATATTAAAGAGGATAAAAGCTCATCAATACCCAAATAAGTTATAAGAAAATAATATATCTTTTTATCTTTAAATAAATGAACTATAAGACAAAATGGCAAATTTGGTCACTGTGGTATGCCATTTTCTTTGGATTTGGTTTAACAAGTTTCAAAATTGCAGTTTTCATCCCTATCAGTAGGTTTCATTGCAGATTTGGTCCCTTCCAAAACTTAAAAGACTGTTATACCCTTTTCATAAATATTATCTTTTTCTTTCTTTTATTTTATTAAGAATTATTATGAGAAGCATAAGTTAATCTTGGTAAATATTGTGTATTGTGTATTCACGTAATCAAGATGTACAATGGATATATATAAGATACATATTTACACTCTGACCCGCTAACTACTAATTGTATTCTAATCTGTCTAATATTCCCCCGCAAGCTAAGGCCGGGTCACGAGTTGTAGCTTGGATCGTAAATCACTGAATCTTTGAGAGGGTAACGGCTTGGTAAAGATGTCTGCAATCTGATCATGTGTAGAAATAAACTGCACATCAAGTTTTCCTCCAGCCACCTTTTCTCTAACGAAGTGAAAGTCGACCTCAACATGTTTTGTGCGAGCATGAAAAACTGGATTTGCTGATAAGTAGGTAGCGCCCAAATTGTCACACCATAGAACTGGGACTGATGCAGTAGATGCTTTAAGTTCTCGAAGAAGAGCTTCAAGCCATGTGAGTTCAGCTACTGTGTCTGCTAAGGCTTTGTACTCAGACTCGGTTGATGACCTAGAGACAGTCCGTTGTTTTCTGGCTGACCAAGAAATAAGGTTGTTTCCAAGATAGATGGCATATCCCCCGGTGGATCGACGGTCATCAGGGCATCCAGCCCAATCTGCATCCGAAAAGGCACTAAGAGATGAAAAATGAACATCAGTGTAGGCATGAAGGATGGAACCAGAATCATGTTGGATAAGAAGGCCATAGTGAGATGTGCCGTGAAGATAACGCAGAATTCGTTTCACAGCAGACCAATGATTCTGAGTCGGGGAGTGCATAAACTGGCAAACTTTGTTAACTGCAAAGGTGATGTCTGGACGGGATAGGGTAACATACTGTAGAGCACCAACAGTCTGTCTACAGCGAACCGGATCATCAAATAGGGGGCTATCACCAAGAGACAAGTTCGCAGTGGTGGTAATAGGTGACGGAACTGGCTTTGCATTTGAGAGATTTGCCCGTTGAAGTAATTCTAAAATGTATCTTTTTTGTGACAGAACCAGATCCTTATGTCTTCTAACTACCTCAATACCTAAAAAATATGAAAGGAAACCTAAGTCTTGAATGGCGAACTTGTGACTAAGACCTTGGATGATACGATCAATGGCATTGGAGTTGTTTCCGGTAAGAATGATGTCATCAACGTATACCAGCATGTATAGAAGGGTTCCCTTAGATGAATAAATAAAAAGAGAAGGATCCGTGACCGACCCTTTAAAGCCAAGAGCAAGTAAGACTTCGGTTACACGATTGTACCATGCACGAGGCGCCTGTTTTAGCCCATAAAGAGACTTGTGAAGTAGACAAAGATGATCCGGTTTGGTAGGGTCAATAAAACCCGGTGGTTGTCGAAGATAGACTGTCTCTTTCAGTTCTCCAGAAAAGCATTTTGAACATCGAGTTGGCGGAGCGTCCACCCCTGTATGACCGCAAGAGACAAGACCGTACGAATAGTTGTAGACTTGACAACTGGACTGAAAGTCTCATGGTAATCGACACCATGTTGTTGCTTGAATCCTTTTGCAACCAAACGGGCTTTGTGACGAGTGACTGCACCTGTTTGATCTCTTTTAAGTTTATATACCCACTTACAATCAACCACATTGGCATTGGGAACAGGTGGGACTAAGGACCAGGTGGCATTACGCATAAGAGCCGTGTATACTTCATTCATGGCAGCCCGCCACTGTGGGGATTTGTTGGCAATGGCAAAGGTTGTGGGCTCAGTGTTTCAAGAATCTAAGGTAGAAGTATAGGCAGAAGGCTCAAAGGAGACTCGTGGCTTAGGATTTTGCCGAAGATGGGATGGTCGTGTGCGGGAGCGAGAGGTGTCAGGAGGCGGTACAACAGCAGGAGTGGGGGGCTGCTGGGTGGTAACAAGAGGACTGTTCGGTAGTGGTTGGCGGACTCGCCGAGATAGGCGGTGTAGGCTGGTCAACGGGGTGCTGAGCGGGTTCGGTGATGGGAGTTGTAGCGGTCTCAGAATCAGCGGATGGTGGAGGTATGGGATAACTGGAAATATAAGGATCGGAAGGAGTAGGATCAGGTGACATAGGAGGTGGTTGTAGAAAAGGAAAATTGTGTTCAACAAACCGGACATGGCGTGCAACATAGATACGGTCGGTGACCGGATCTAGGCACCGGTAACCGTGGTGGGCAGTGCTATACCCAAGAAAGACACAGGGAGTAGAACGAAAATCCATTTTGTTGTTGTTGTAAGGCCAAAGATGAGGATAACATAAACATCCGAAAACACGTAAGAAAGAGAAATTCGGTTTATGAGACAAGGCATGTTCAAAAGGAGAAATATTGGAGAAAGTGCGAGACGGCATGCGATTTATGAGATAGACAGCCGTGTCATAAGCAAAATGCCAAAAACGTGGTGGTACTCCTGATTGGGAAAGTAAAGTGAGACCGGTTTCCACCACATGTCTATGGCGACGCTCAACAAAACCATTTTGCTCACTTGTATGTGGGCATGAGCGTCGGTGAATAATCCCGAGTGGAGAAAAGAAGTTAGGAAGGGCTCGGAATTCGCCACCCCAATCTGTTTGAACGGATCGAAGTATGGTTTGAAATTGTCGTTCAACCATTGCAAGAAAATGTTTGAAGGTTGCAAAAACATCATATTTCTGGTTTAATGGAAACAGCCACATATAACGTGTAAAATGATCAACGCAAAGCAAGAAATAATTATGACCATCAGATGAAGGAATAGGTGCTGGCCCCAAACATCACAAAAAACCAACTCCAAAATTTTATTACTTTGAAAATTCGACAACGGTAGAGATAGTTTTGATGATTTTCCTATGTGACACGCATTACATGGACCAGACACGTGTTTATTCAAAACAGGAAGAGAATATTTGGATAACATAGACTTCAAAAGCTGTGGATGAGGATGACCAAGCCGTTGATGCCATGTATGAACCGGAGCACGAACACTAGTAAAGGCACTTTTGGAAATTTGTTGAAACGACGGACAAGAAAATGAGTAGAGCCCTTGTTCACTTGGACCCGTGAGGAGGGTAGTGTGGGAAATCTCGTCCTTCACAGCAAAGAAAGTATCATGAAATTCAAAGAAAACATTGTTATCATGACAAAATTGTTGAACAGAAAGAAGATTGCGTTTGATTTGAGGAGCATGAAGAATTTTTGTTAGAGAGAAAGTTTTGTTTGGAGAGTATAGTTTACTGGAACCAATATGTAAGATGGGTAAACCCTTACCATTGCCAACATGAAGAGAGTCATCACCATAGTAGGGTTCAGCAGTGCTAAGACTAGAGAGATCGGGTGCGACATGGCTGTTAGAGCCGGTGTCAAGCAACCATGAAGGTGCTTGGGAGCGATAATCAGCATGATTTGCAGAGGGTTGCTGCCTGGTCCGCATGGTTGAGGGGTCCCGATTAGGGCAATCTGAAGGAATATGGCCAATGCCACAACGGTTGCATGTCCCATAAACAGTATTTTGGTTCGATGCCCAATTAAATTGTCCTTGAGGGCTGCGGTTGTTTGATGAGCGACCACGGCCACGACCACGGTTGTTGGAGGTGCGACCACGGCCTCGGTTGTTGTTGTTTTGAGAGTAGGATGTAAAGAAGGCTTGTGACTGTGAGTTTGCTGGTTGTAAATTGAAGCCGAGTTGAGAGGCAAGCTGAGTTAGAGCCTGCAAAGGATCCTGTTGTGAGGACCCGAGTGAGGTAGGCGTTCCGGTAGCAGCGGTGTGGAAAGCTTGTGGTGGTGGGACAGCAGAAAGAGATTGTTTTATCATATAATCATGATCCAAGAGAAGACCATGTAGCTCGGTAAAAGCAGTTGGCACCTGTCAAGCAAGGAGGGTAGATTTTAACCCATTATAATCATCCCGAAGACCTGCAATTACCAACATGACAAGATCTTTTTCTTTGAAGGATTCACCAATATTAGTCAAAGCATCAGCATACTCTTTTGCCCGGTTGAGATATGCAGAAGAAGTTTCATCTCCCTTCATCTGAAGTTTCAGTAATTGAGTTTTGAGAGTGTATTCTCTAGACGACGTGTATGGAGCATATGCGCGTTCTAGAGAGAGCCAGACATCACGGGAAGTAGTAGTACCTTGGACATGGGGAAAGGCAGCCTCTGAAATCGTAGAAATCAGCAACATCCGGACATGGGCATCATTGGCTACCCATGTCGCATAGTTGGGGTTTAGCTTGTCTGAGGAGGCTGCTTGTTCAATCACCTTTGACGGGCAAGGAATAGTTCCATCAACATAGCCGATTAAGTTGTTTGTGACAAGGAATGGATGGATCATTGTTTTCCAGAATCCATAGTTTGTTGGGGATAAAGAAAACCCAAACTTGTAAGAATTGTGAGAAGTTTTCTCACCTGTAGTAAATGCAGCAATGAGGGCCATTGTTTAGCCAAAGAAGAAGAAGAAGGAGATGATCGATGGAGTATTGTGAGATTGTTTGATTAGAGGTGGGAGGCGGCACTTAGGGTTGCCGAGAATGTGGCTCTGATACCAAGTTAATCTTGGTAAATATTGTGTATTGTGTATTCACGTAATCAAGATGTACAATGGATATATATAAGATACATATTTACACTCTGACCCTCTAACTACTAATTGTATTCTAATCTGTCTAATAGCATATAATACTCTTTTCAGTTTTGGAAGGGACTAAATCCGCAATGAAACCTGATGATAGGGACGAAATCTGCAATTTTGAAACTTATTGGACCAAATCCAAAGAAAATAACATACCACAGGGACCAAATTTGCAATTTTTTCAAACTATAACATCATCAAAGTTTACATTACCTCAACACGCCAAATTAGTGAATCAGCTGCTGAAGAAATACGTATGCATGACCCTGTTTTCTCCAAGACCATTTTCTTTAACAGTGAGCTGCAGCATATACAATCCTAATTAATAAAAAAAAGAAAGCAACTATAAATTAACAAAGTGAAAAAAATCTTAAGACCTTGATCCATCCCCATACGCAGAAAGAAGTGAAGAAATGGAATCCTGCTTGCATGAACTATGACTCCGTTTCTGAAAAATAAATAGATTTATCAGAAGAATATTCAAATTTGAGAAATGATACAATAATCTTGCCAAATCTAATAGTTGAATATCTTTTTTATATATGGAAAAGATCAATATTATTAGATGATAAGAATATATGGCCCGTATCTGTCCGCACAGTCGTTCTTTTCCTGTACGGTCATCAGAAGCCAATAAGTAAATTTAGGAGCACAACTACAGTATCCACCAAATTTAGAAGGACCCTTCCGGAATGCTCCATTAATATACATATATATACTACTTTAAAAAAAAAAAACTATAATCAACAACCTTAAAACAATGAAAACCCTTTCTGTAGCCATAAAATTTCAAGTTTTAATCTTTATGCAATGCAAACCTTATTAATCACAGATAACATTTCCCGCAGCTCACCAGCATTAAGAACATTCAAGATCCCTTCCAAATCATCTTTATGTAATTCATTTATGGTTTCAATGGAACAAACATAACCTCTTGCTGCATGATTACAAGTTACACAATTCACAATCCCATCAATGTCATTTAAATTTGAATTTTATTCTTACGTAAAATTATTTAGTTACAAAATTTAATCACCAGAAAGTTCCTTCACTGCTTGTTGGTGGTCCAATATTTCAGCATAAGAAATATTAGACATCCGAAACCATGGACCTGGAGTATAAAACATAAATATAACTATAAGAATTAAGAACAATAGAAAATGATGATATTATGTTTAATAGAGAAATAAAGACATAATGTAACACCTTTTCGTGTATAAAGACGAATAAAGAGCATTTGGCTATCATTAGAAAGCAAAAGGAAATTTTCTGCAAACACAAAGCATACATAAAGATAATATATAAGTATGAAATAATAAACATGGACATGTATAAATGACATTGAGTATAGTATAGGAACCTAAAAGGGTCTTTTCATCGTCTGTGAAAACATGAGGAGTTGTTCTCAAAACCTCTTGTAGCAACAGGCAAAAATTCTGTTGGTACTTCATCATGCCAGGAGAGAATGCCTCACTTAAACTGACAGTGGTTAAAACTTGTTGACATAATGAATTATAAAGTTTAACTTTTTCGCCTTCTAGTTCACTAGAAAAAAGCTTCTCTTGACACGAAATCTGGATTGGGACAACTGCATTAGAGTGTCCAGGAACAGACATAATTTGACCCTGTAATATAATCACATTGTAAAAATAAGACACTTTATTTATCAATAAATTGGTAGCATTGAAACAAAATTGTATTATACCTCAAAGGTCAACCCAAATGTGTCCATTAATTTTGACAAATGTTCAGCTAGCTCTCGAGGTATATAACCAAGAACTTTACTACATCCAGATTCTGAAGAAAGAACCTGGATAAAAAGCCATGTGATTCTTTAATCATTTGCAGGATATTTAAAATCATAATGGAAAGAAGATAGCAGATAGATTAACTAACCTTAATGGCATTAGAGTCCTTAATATTTTCAGGATCTCTACAGAGAGAGATATTTATTCCTGCAAGTAATTCCCCTTCTTCACCAAACCTTCTGCCAACAATGAAGGTTGCAAGAATCTTCCCAGATATGTCATCATCCAAATCAGCACTGTCACTTTCAGAGGCCTCAATCTCAGAAACTAATGAAGGAGAGTTATTTACAGTGTCATCATTCCCTGAGATTTCTGCTGAATGATCCATATTCACAAGTAAAGCATTGTCTGGACTTGAAGATGACTCGTATGTGATACTCTCGGTTTCCTCAGCATCGATCCCAATTGAATCTGTTATATCTTTATGATGACTGGTAATGTTGGACTTTGTATCATCCGAATTGGTCAGGCAGATTTGGACTTTTGATTTGGGGGAGAAGTTGAACTGAAGAAGTGTCTGCTGGCTTAATTTCCGTTTGGTCCCTCTTGTCAAACATGCATCTAAAACCAAATGCATCCATAAGATTCGAGTAGATTGAAAATAAGTGAAAGGAACTAAAAACCTATCAAGCAAACACTGGATATATATATATATATATATATATATATATATATATATATATATATATATATATATATATATATATATATATATATATATATATATATATATATATATATATATATATATATATATATATATATATATATATATATATATATATATATAAACGTGGCCATAAGGAACAATTTCACGAAAGAATAGGTTAATCCAGATATACTCAAAAGTAAGGTAGACTGCAGGCATACCTAAATGAGAGTTGATCATGTACTCTTCTCCTCGAACCTTATTCCCGCAAACCGGACAAGTAACCTTATCGGAACCCGAAGTCCCCGCCAAATTGTCTCTACGTTCCTCTAACGAATCTTCTGCGCCATTTTCATCTTTCACGAGACTCGAAGATATCTGAAAATCAAAACAAACAAATTCCGGTAATAATATCGCACACATTAGTATATTGTAACCAGTAACCATCGTGTATGACTGATTATGAAGAAAATAGAGAAAGACGAACCTGAGCGGGATCTGACAGAAGAGATTGACGATTTGGGAGGAATCGTCTACGCTTGCCGATTAATCTAATCAAACTTTCACGTCCGGTAAGCATCGATCGATTACTATTTGACTTTGACCTAATTCTCATCTTCTTCCCTCTTTTTTGCTCGAACAAAGGTACGGTGAATTTATTTGGGCGGCTTTATCCCGCCAAATCGAAGTACTGTTCCGGTGGGCTAAGGCGTATGCTTGTTTCTGTGTTACCGCTCTTAAGTTTCCTTTCTTTTTTTTTTTCAAAATGCATTTCGAACATAATTTAAAGTGTATATTACAGTTTTGGTCCATGTGGTATGTCTTTGTATAGGTTTGATCTTATCTTTTAGAAATTTGACATCAGTGATTCTTGTGGTTGGCAATCCATCATTTTTGGTTTCTATCCTAATTACCATTAATATAATTACATTAACTTCATATCAAATGATCATTGTGTCCCTTTTTTCGTTTTTTTTTTTTTTTTTTGAGAGACATCTTTATTAAACTTAATGGACCATATCTCTAAAATTTGAAAAGCCTCCTAAGACATATCTAACCTGATCGAATCTACTTCGTTTCCCTTTGACATTGGAACGCACCTGATCTACTCTATATATCCCTTCTCCTGGTACCTCCAGCGACAACCAACTCGTCCATCACCCTCCCCTCCCGCCTAGAACAAGTAAAATAGCCTAGATATATACAAACCAAGGGTCAAATATGACAAAGAAACATACACTTTATTTATAGTGCGAATAGATATAGTTACTTCAAGTTTGTTAGAAAATGGGGGTAAAAGATTGCTTGGATTCTCTAAAAGTCGTGATATCAATATTAAATCGAAGTATTTCGATGAAACAGATCGAACACTCGATTGAATACAATTCAGATATATGAACGGAGAATATGTGAAGTTATGTGTTTTTGTATTGTACCAGAAAAGACCAAAAACAGGAATACCATATTGTCTAAAAAAATGATGAAAATTGTCACAAAACAGCTCGACCCTAGTCAGTGGCTCTGCCCCTTGGACCCCGTCAGGGGCTACCGTTGGACCCCGCTACTAGGGGCACTGCCCCCAGGCCCCCGTCGGGGCTTCGCCCCTAAATAGCAATATACTTTCAATATTGAACAAACTCAAACAATTGTGCACTCCGCACCAACTTACTTGTTCAATGTTTGTAAATATTGTATTTAGTCAACAAGTTAATCCATTACACTTAAATAACATTGGTAATATAAACACAAGTTTGGAGTAATAGTTACCAACCTTCAATTAAAGTATTCCACCTCCCACCGACATAAAAAATACGATTAACTTACAAAATATATATTAAAATAAGATCAACATTAATAAAAAATATATTTAATTAATTTAAACTTTAAATAAAAAACTAGCATACAATAAATAAAAGTACATCACTCTGAATTGTCGTCTAAATCCTTGTCTGAATCTGAATCATCGTTTAAATCATCATCGACAATACATAGTTCACGTTTGTAAATACGTTCCACCAAATCCGCACAAATGTTGTGATATGTATATTGGTTAAGTAGTTTCATTTGTTGTTATGTATTATGGTGTACAAATTTCTAATCGTTTAAATGGTGGTAAAATTTCCTATTTCACCTTAAATTATTTTGTTAAGTTTGCTCCAATTTTTTTTGTTGATTTAAGTGTGTGCTTGTGTTATGCTACTGTTTAGGGAAATTATGATTGAAGTGTGTGCTTATGTTATGTTTCAGTTATGTAATTGTGCATACAAAAGATAATCGGCATAGCCTCTTTCCAAAGTGACTAAAGTGTATGCTTGTGTTATGCTTCAGTTTATGTAAATTATGTTTGATACTGAATTTTAAATTGGAATGAACAAATCTCTAACTCTGTAAGAACAATTTTCTAACTTCGTAATGTTATCCAATATGGAACATAGAGACAAAGAACCAATAGAAGAAAACCAATAGAAGAACAATCTCAATATCATTATTCTGTTTAATCAAATATAAGAACAAATACGGATAAAGCATGGGAACATGCAACTCTAGACGTTGATGACAACGGGGAAAAAGACATACATATGTATTTTTTGTCAAAAAATTATTATGGTTGGTGGCATAAATAGAGTTGAGAAGCATTTTGGCGGTGTTAGCAGTGAGATGATATCGTGTGAAAAGGTAACTTTGGAAGTTCGTTTCATCACACAATGTATTTGAAATAAACAACCCAGAAGGAAAAAAAAGACAATGCAGTAGTGGTAGCATAAAAAGTGTTACTATCTCATATGACAATGAAGGGACAAAGTAAACACAATTGTAAAATGCCAAAGCATGGTCCGTTAAAGAGCAAAAAAAAAGGTACGTCAAGTTTGCGTCCTTTATTTACAAAAGGTATAAATGATAGTTCTCAACCCACTATTAAATATGTCATGGAAAGTATGACAAAGTAAGGAAATATTATATGGCGTAGATTTGGCTATTGTAATGTGGTTCTATAATACATGTGTATCTATGAATGTTTATAACTCTCCTTGTTTTAACATATGGTAGTGAAATAACGGCTATTGGTTATATGGACAAAGCAGCCAATTGTCATGCTTTGAGGGTCAAATTATTGATAGATGCAAAGAAGTTAGTTTCACTGTCAATTTATTTGTATAAAGGTAAATGGATTGAAAGTGGTTGCACGATGATGGGTGATGGGCGGAATGATATTAGGCAGCGACATTTGATTAATTTATTGGTTTATTGTCTAAAAAGGATATTGTTTAGTAAATTTAGTACACGTCCATGTAAGTTTAATTTGTTTATATGTTATTATTAAATATATTTTTGCGAACCATTTATTTTGTAGATGAGTGATAAAAGTTATTTGAAGAGATATGATATCGCAAAGTTTTGCTATTATAATGTTAAGTGAACTCGCATCTCCTTTTGGTAACGTAATTAAAGTGCCTTTGAAAGTATTCACACAAAAATGAGTAAGTTGGAACATCAAAGGCTAAATGATATTGTATTTGTTTATTACAACATATGTTTACAAAATAGGTACGTTATATTTGGATAAAATATTTATCTATTAGCAATGTCATATTATTTTTACGAGTTATGTTTTATGTTTTGTGAAAGTTTTTGTACACTGAAGGTTAATATGAGGTATTACGATCCTATTGACTATACGTGTATTCATAAGACGAACTTTTGGGTGGTAGAAGAAGATCCGAAAGGAATACTTGATTACAATGATTTAAAACATACGTTTGACGAGCATGAGCACGAACCAGTTTCTCAAACGCAATGGGACATTTTTCATTTCTACATGTATTAATTTAGTGTTGCAATTTTAGCTTATTATTAGTTTATTACGTGACATTGAACAAAAATATTTGAAATTGTAGAAAACGCAGGTGACCATGTTGTTGATGATGATGAAGATGATAGTGATTTTTTTTACTACGTGATCGTGATCTTGATGCATTATGTTTTGGTTTGATCTTGATGTTTTTGGATCCGTCTAAAACTATATTTTGTTTTGGCATTATAATTTATGTTTGTATTTGGATTGATGTATGACTTGTGGTTGTGTGTTTTTTTAATGTTTGAACTTGTGAGTATCAATTTCGAGGTTCTCTATATTTGTATGTATGCAGAAAAATATAAAATATATAAACAGATAGGTCGGGGGTTCTATCCTTGCACCTCTCATGATTCTCAGCCGCTGAATGAGTCAAGATATGCCCCCTCATCGAGTACCCTTGGAGGCCGGGTTCGATGGGGCTGGTTGGGGTCGCCGACTTCAACCTTTTGGTCCATATGAACAAAATCTCAAAACCGAGTTGACTCAGTAGTTAACTGGTTAAACCATGGCCCGGTATTCGGACCGGATCAAATAAAAAACCAAGTTTTAAAATACTGCATATTAAATCTTTGAAGTCACAAAATATATAAATTAGCGACATATACCTTTTACGTAATACAAGTTTTTTGTCTGAATTTTATTAAACCAGACGACATTTATGGTTTTAGTTAGCCTCAATTTTTTTTAAAGGGTTTCATAAAAAATACCAAGGATGAACTAATTTTGTGGTTAAACTCGTCTCCTATAGTTTCAACATGTTGTTAGTCGTTAATTCATGCCAATCATTTCGATAAGGGAAGTGATCCGTATACAACAATTTTTAGCCATACACAACAATTTAAGATATTTTATACATAATATACAACCTCTCTAATGCATAAAATTGTTATGTATAGTCAAAAAAATGTTCTGCACGGATCATTTCCTTTTCGATAAGGATAATAATTTCACCGAAATAAGTTTTTTTTGTATGGAACGAGCTTCTTTTAGTTATATATAACCTCTACAAGATCAAATCGATAGAATGAGTAAAAAAAAGTCATTTAAAATGCATTTTTAACGGATAATCACAAAAACGATCATTAAAATTTTAACCACCCCTTTTATAACAAACTTTTAAGCTATTTGCAAAAATATCACAATGTCTGAAATTAGCGAGGCTTCTTTCGAACTAACTTTATGTTACATAAAAATATATATTTTCTAAATTTTTTTTATTTGACATTCATATTTCGAATTTCAGACTAATTAATTCAGAATGAAATAAAAACGTATTTAGTATAGAGAAAATGGTAAGTAGTGGGGTAGGAGTGGGGGTGTATTTTTTTGGGGATAGCTAAAAAGACACAATTTTTTGCCAATTAGACACCTTAATCATTACTTTTAAGTAGGTCAACTGTTTTTTATTTGTTGGAATTATAATGTTTTCCAGAAAAAACGGATATGATTGATTAAGAATGTTTGACTTTTATTTATAAATATATATTGTGTGTCTATTTAGTAGCATACATTTTTTTAATTACTTAAAATAATAATAGGTTAAACAAAAGGAAAAAAAATTATGAATGATACTCTAGTCTTTTTACATTGAGTAGGGACCAACGGTGCAAACTTTTGACAAATACAGGGACCAAGCTTGTGAAAAAATATTGTACCAAAACTGAAAAAACGTACCAAAGCATAGACCAAAACTGTAATTTACTCTAGATGTAACGCAATTTTTTTTAACGCAAACCATATATATATTGTACCAAAACTGAAAAAAACGTACCAACCACATACCAAAACTGTAATTTACTCTAGATGTAACGCAATTTACTTTTTTTTAACGCAAACCATATACACTCGAACCATATACAAAAATTGAGATTTCTAATTATTTATTAGTAATTTTTACCATTATATACATAATTGAAAATTTTAACTTATTTTTAATATAAAATACCCCTTTTTATATTTAATACATGATTCACGGGATATGTTACCTATTTCGTTAAAATAGTGAATCAAAACCAAATACAATCACTAAATTTTTTTTTTCTTTCTTAAAATGTTGGTTTTACTTGGAACTTTTTGGAAACAAGTAACAGGTACAGTGCTGGGTACGTACGATCACGTGATTCTCATTATGGTAGCGTGCACTCAGGCAGGGACAGAGCCAGCTTTAGGTTGATGTTAAGTGTGGTCATTCTCTTCTACAGTGTCGTATCTCTAAAAGATATCAGATCAGATAGGTAGCGTTTGCAGTGTGGTCTCTCTCTTCGTTGTTAATTCATATGTTTTTAAAAGATTTATTAAACTTTCTTGATTCTTCCTTTTAAACCGGTGGTGTCTTGTGCTCCTGTCTTAGTATTTCTTCTGTTCACAAACCCAAATCAGGCTAATTACCCCCTCCACCAAACAACCAACATAATGCTTAATGCAGAAATGATGCCCCATGCTCCCGCCTAATTGCACATCAGCAAAAAAACCAGCGTAATGTTTTGATGTTTATTAGTTCTTGTATTGTGGGAAGGTGATAGTCAGGTGCTTGACAATGTGTTGTGGGACAAGAACTTAGAACCCGGAACTTTCAGAGTTTGGTCATAGCTAGAGATGGACCACAAGGGGACTCGACTCATGTATCTGCAAGCGTTTTCTTTCATAAACTTTCGCAAGATGAGATCTGATATGGATTATCTTGCCTTCACTATTGGAATCGGTGGTCTCGGAAATAAGGTAAATTGATCTTGGTACTCATTGATGATTTTATTTCCATTTACTCGTTAGTTTAGTTTAAATCATATTTTCCATGCAATTTATTTGTTTAATTTGATTGTTATTTCATGTTTTGTATAATGAAATTATTGGTCGTATGTGGTAGCTCCAGCGGTTTCCAGACGTTATATATATATATATATATATATATATATATATATATATATATATATATATATATATATATATATATATTAGGTTAGAAACTCGTGTAATACACGGGATGATTAAAAACCGTATAAAATAAAAGAGTAAATGACTAAAATAGCCTAATCCCTTAGGGGTTTGCCTCAAAATAGCCAAAAAATCGGGTCCTGTCTCAAAATAACCAAGGAAAACGCAGGCCGCAGGGGGCGGCTGCGTTTTCCTCCTTCGAGCTGCGTTTTCATCTATACCGCAGATTCCTACACACCTTCGGGATGACTATAGGCGAAAAGATATGTCATCGTCGAGCACCTCTTGCTCGAGTGAATGGCCGTTGGGCTCAGGTCGTCGCAAAAGAGAGCCAGCTATACCGATGTTAATTAGCAAACTTTTAAAGAAAGTTGAGAAAAATGTTAGTAAAAGATTTAATCAACTTGAAGAGAAACTTTTAGATACAATAAGAAAGCATAAAGAGGTCGTGGATGAACCGGCCATGGATGACGAATTTTTTGATCCCATCAATCAAAATTTGGATGGAATGGTAAAATCCATTGTGTTTATATATTTATATATATATATGTGTGTGTGTGTGTATATATATATATATATATATATATATATATATATATATATATATATATATATATATATATATATATATATATATACACACACTATATATATATATATATATATATATATATATATATATATATATATATATATATATATATATATATATATATATATATATATATATATATATATATATATATATATATATATATATATATAATGAAATTTATATGACAGTCATTTTATGGAGATGCGACACCGAGACACGACGAAGAAGAAAAAGATGAAAACAGGAACGATGGTGAAGACGATGATGAGGTGACAGTGAGTGAAGTTCCGCCACCAAGTTTCAAAGCTAGGATAAGAAATGCTTCCAAGTACTTTAAGAGTCCTTTTACACAGGTACTGTATTTGTTTATGTTTTAGACAATATCCTTACGGTTTACTATACAATATTGAATTTAATATACAATTTACTTTTGTAGATGGACGATTCAACAGTTAAACAGCGACGACGAAAGCCGGTTCAGGATCCGGTTCATGAACAGCCTAGGACGGGCCTCATACTTGAGCCATATGTACCTTATGGTCAAGATTTTGCGTATCAGTATGTCGTTGCAAGTCCAGATCTGTTGGGAAAACATAGACTGATTACCGTACCATTTGATATGGGATTTTGGCGAGAACTAATGGGTCAAGATAAACTTGGATGGGTGCAATACATGGTTAGTTCTAACTTAAACTATATATCTAGTATTTGTTAGTTTATTAATGTTATTAATTTGACAAAATTTGTTTTATCTTGCAGCATGTAACTCTTTGGATCCAACTATTATTGGAGAAGTGGGTTGAAGGAGACAACTGGTATATTATGTCTTCAAATTTCTTCCCTAACGCTAGTCCTCGAATTTGGAGGAAACTGACATCTGGTGAAGGTACTGAAACCCATATGAGCCCGGCTTGGTGGATAGTGGATCGGGTACGCATATGATATTTCAAAGTTTATATATATATATATATATATATATATATATATATATATATATATATATATATATATATATATATATATATATATATATATATATATATATATATATATATATATATATATATATATAAGTTTAAGGTCGTTAATAATAATCGATTTTATTTCAGGTGTTTTTTCACGTAAACGTTAAAGAGGCACATTGGATGTTAGGAGAATTACGTTTGGACACCATGAAAATTCACCTTTACGATAGCTTCCTACAAGGTCATTTCTATGATCGCCTGGTAAACAAGGGCACATCCAGAATTTCAAAAAGCAGGTTGTTGCCCTTTTGGATTCAATAAATTATTGGCAGAATCGAGGCATCCCTCGAATAGACGTTGATTTGGAGTTCATCATGGAAACATGGGTGCCTCAACAGTCTGGGCCATTAGGAGATTGTGCTGTTTGGTCTTGTTTATTGTTAGAGTATGCTATATCTGGGGTTCGGGTTCCTGTACAGGGGGACGAAGATTATACGCCCATAGATTACGCAGCTAGGAAGTTTCGTGAACGTATGAGTCGTATTTATTGGGCTTCCCGTGCAAGTTATTATTAGACGGTGTATGTGAAAATAAATTGTAGATGATTTATTTCAATGTTATAATTTTGAGTATTTATGTCGTTATAAGATTCTAAAAACTTGCATCTACAAATTGTTTTAGATAGAATACTTCATTACACACAAAAAAAAAACAATACAACGTCATGGAAAGTAGTTGACATCCGTGATTTGCTAACGTTCATAAAAACTAAAAATACATAAAAAATACGACCATACCTTAAACATAAACATAGGTTTTACGGAAGAATTTGAGATAGGTGCAAGCGGACAGTGTCTTTGTGACATTCAAACAGACTGGTGTACTGTTCAATGAGACAAACTGCATTACAGAGAGTTTCACTTCTTTCTTATAAAGTAGATTGTTGCTCAGATAATTGATTGATTGTAGACATTGTTGAGATAAAACGTTGAATATCTACAGGCATTTGGATCACAAGCATTTGCAAATTATAATGCGTTACCTTTATACGCTCATCTAGTATCATATGTGTTATTTGGTAATCAAATTCCTCCAATTGTTCTTGGACATGGCGAAAAGCCCTGGTCATCAATAACACGTGAGTGTCAACCAATCTATTTATACGTTCGTCGAGATCTGTCAACTCATTATGTAAGACATTATCAACTGTTGTATCCTGATATAAAAATAGAAAATCAGTTCAGTGAAAACCATTTTCACATGTTAGAAAATTTAAAGTAATTAACAAAATGAAAATAATTATGATAGCTTACAACTCTGCTTGAGGAACCTCTTTGGTGATCCATTGATCAATATGAGTAACTGAATGAATGAAATCGGTTTGAAGTTTCTGTATATAAAGGGTAGTACATGACTTTTCACTGCATTAGTTAGTAGCAGAAACTCATGTTGACAAGACAATACACTGCTCCCTATTACAAGACACCATAGAGTACCCTATGGACATGACATTTCACTGCATGGACACTATACGGGCTCCCATGGGTTGCGTTTTCCTCTAGATGGGATGCGTTTTCCTCTAGATGGGCTGCGTTTTCCGTATGCAGAAAATGTCGTTGACAAGACAAGACACTGCTCCCTATTACCTGACACTGTAGAGTACGTTGTATGTCATGATGAGTTGTCATTTCAACTATTCCATCTTGGCAGTTTCTTTTAGATAGGACTGTCTCTATTACTGATAACTCAATACTGTACATAGAGTAGCGTGTTGCATAAATTGTTTAATATCGCCAGTAATTTATGCAGTCATGTGACAGATGACTATCAATAATTATATAGTTATAATAATTACGTCAAAGGAAGTAAAAGTGATCATTGAATAGAATAGAAATCAAAGATGATCCCATGAAACTGGTATTACAACCTAAAAATAACGTAATTGTAAAAATAATTAAACCCCTATTTAGCTCAAATCTACGGTAGGATAAACAGCTTCACTCTGTGACATGCTACTAGAGTCACCTATTATGCTCGTTTTCCCTTTATTGTCTGAACCACGACGTTTGCCTGATCCTTCTGGTTTACGGGTTGGAACTAACGCAGGACATGTAGTTCTTGTGTGACCCCTTTGATGGCAACGAGAACATTCTTTTATTATTGGACCCTCACCTTGTGACGGAATACGATCCATATTTCTCGGTCTTCCAGGTAGACGTCTGTCCATGACTGGGGGTCTTACAAAAATCAAATCGTCCAGTGTCTCCCAATCACAAGGGGTGGGTAGATTGATAATGGACTCATACGTCTTTCTATAAAACACAACCAGATATGCATTGTGCACCCATCCAGTGCAATCTCCATGGTTTAAGCTGTTTAAAACTCTTATTAGATGGCCACAAGGTATGCCAGACAGTTGCCACTTTCGACATGAACACGTTGCCTCTGCAAAATCGACAATCGCATCCCTAAGGAAGTCTACCACCTGGAATCTTGTACTTGAAATTGGATGGACTAGCCAGTTGCTGCTTTTAGTCATTCTTTTACGAATCTTTGCTTCCGCCCATGGAGTAAGTGTTGTTTTTATATCATCTAAATAAATATTTCAAGTTAGTCGGTCAAAATTTTCAATACAAAGTAAATACGACAACGTTATTAGTGTATCATGAACGATGTAAGTCTTACTTGCACGATTGCGGCGTTCAAAATACCATTGCTGCATTGTTGTTCGAAAAAAGTCAATGAGCATCAAGACTGGCATCTTTCTGGCGTATCGGGATAGTGCGTTTATGAAACACCCTCGCTTAAGCCTTTTCATAAAACATCATTTTAACCCATGGTTTATCATCATTATTTCAAAAATCACCTTCCTTTAGTAAAACCATAGTTTCAACATCTTCAAATAAGTCATTTTCCTTCAAAATCATTTTAAAACACATGGGATTTAATGAGAAAATAATTTGGGTTTAAGTAGCGGAAAACATCGTTTGGTCCCATTTTAGATAAAACATTTTAGTTTGTAAAATAGCGAGGTTGTAACAATTCAAATACCATTACATAGCTCAAATGATACCACACAAACCGTGGTCTTCTAAACATCCAGCTCTTCTAAGTCATCTAAACTCCTCAACCTGAGTACACATCAAAATAAGTTAGGCAATTGAAATGCCTAGTGAGTTTACCCGAGGTTGACCCATTTCGAGTGAGTAGTGAACTACCACACTCGGGACAAACCCCCAAAAATAGTTTTAACACACACTTCAAAAGTTATTTAGAACATCATAAAGGTTTACTCAAAATAGATAGTATTGATATGCAAATGTAATGCATGATGAAACTATCCCAAACCCACGTCCATCTCATAAAAGTCCAACTCACCTCAATGGCACCTACCTAAGTTCACGAATGACAAGCACGAAGCATATCACTCGATCCCCGTATAGGTTAAACTAGAACTAGTGGCCATCACACTAGCCCCATGAGGGTTAGCAACTCCCTCATGCGTCTCCTCACCCTCTTTATTTTAGAGAAGGGTCAAACTCATAATAACTCCTCACCCTCTTTGATTGAGAAGGGTCAAACTCGTATTAACTCCTCACCCTCTTTATTTTAGAGAAGGGTCAAACTCGTCCTCAAGGTATCACACGGTCAATCCCATCCTATATGAAATGCAATGCACAATAGGATGCTAAAAACGTCTTTCAAAAACAACATCATACTCTTATTTGAAAACATCTTTAGAAACTCATTTTCATGCGATGCACAAGTAGAAATCATATAACACATTGCACATAATAACATGCATGAAAAGTAATTGATAACACACACAAAAGATAATAGTTGGGATGTGTACTCCCGGTAAACTCACCGAAGGTCAACTGACGAGTCAACACTAACTCCACACAAGGTTGATGCATATGGAGGCGCTACTAGACATCATCCCGCCCATCAAATCATCTTAGTTGAGTGCTATCTCAAGTCCTTAGTTTCATCTCCAAGTCATTATAACATATATCCTTCCTACAATGCAAGAACGGAAGATATCATACTCGATTCATCTAAAAGTCGTACTATACCTACTTCTTTATAACAAAGAGGAAACCATCATTCATCATCTCAAAATGAAGTCCTTGACCCTCTAATATAAGGAAAATCTTAATTAAAACATTCCCAAAGATTGGCATTAAAACAAGGACCCAAAACCCAAACCATAAAGCTTAAGGTCTAAAAACTAAGAAAACTGGCCAAACAGAGCTACACGGGGCGTGTAGCCCTACACGGGTCGTGTAGCAATGCAGGAAACCCAACCCGTGGCCTCCAGACCCCCTACACGGGTCGTGTGGCCCTGCACGGGTCGTGTAGACCTGCTGCAACCCCGATTTTTTGGTCATTTTCACTCATTTTCGACCCGATTCAAGTTCCGATTCTTCCCAAAACTCATGTACATCAAAAGGACATTATTCCTTCCCAAAATACACATCATTAGACTCAATTAAACTATTCAAAACCATTTCAAATGAATCAATTACATTCCATGATTATAACTTCACTCTATAAGCTTAAACCATGGAACACTCAATTCCATTCTTACAATTGATGATTACAAGTGGAGATTCCTTCTTCCTTTCCATGGAATCATTAGGAAATGATCCTCACTCCACTTATACATCCAAATTGATACATTAAATCATTCATCCATCCATTAACAAGAGATCAAATCATCATCTATATGAACAAAACCCATTTCAACACCCACTTCTCATTTTCTAGTGATTCATGGTTTAAGAATACAAATCAAAGGTTGGAATCCTTAGGGAATCATTAGAAATGAATCCCCTCATCCAAAACCACCATAATTATCCATAAATTTCAATATTCCTCCTCTATTCATCAAATCCCCAAATTCTAGGGTTCATAACACCCAATTCAATCAAATCTAAGGATCTAAATCATCCATGGATTGGATGTTGATCCAAACAACTTAGAAACATCAAATAAACATTGGGGAATCATAGGAAGAACCTCATCCCACCATAAATCTCGAATTGAGTCAAAACCCCAAACCTAAACTCGAAATCTAGGGCTAGAAAAGTGGGTTTATACCTTAGATTGCTTGGAATCTTCAAGAACTTGGATCAATCTTCAAGCTCTAGCATCTCATCCTCCATGATCACTCAAAATCGCCACTCTCTCCCTCTCCTTCTCTTCATAAACGTGAATATGAGCTGAAATGGGGAGAACCCCCATCTAAAACTCTACATCTTTCACAATTGGCAAAACTAGTCCCTATAGTTTGATCCTTCTTCACCCAACACCCCAAAAGTCAATTCTTCTAACTAGAAGTCTCTAAGTTCACACTTATGCCCCAAATATAATTATTTATTTCACTTGAGTCATAGTCTAGGTCACCACTAGCCCTTAGTTTCCCAATTTGACACCAATGGTCCCTTACACTAAAATTCTTCACAATTTAGGTCCTTAATATTAATTCAGGGAATTATTTAACCTAATTTAAACTCCACATCAATTCCTTCATAATATCCTCTAATTTTCCAAGTCCATGACTAGTCAACTCCACTTAGGGTAAGTTTGGCCAAATTGACACTTTTAGTCCTTATGACAAAATTTCTCATATTTGGTTATAATTTGATTTTAAAACTATATTTGGCTCATTCATTCACCATATAAAATATAACAAAATATTAAATTTAGTTATTCATTTATTTTCTTTATTTACAAAATAGATTTTATTTGTCGGTTTAAGCCCAAAACTCGTAGGCCCAAAACACGGATGTTACAATTATCCACCCCTTAAAAGGATTCCGTCCCCGGAATCAATAATAAGAAATAAAGTACTTCTTTTTCCAAAATCTCAAAAGTTACTCATTTTCATTTTTTTTTTGTTTTAAAATATTATAACTCGAAATACCTTAAATTCCACTTTTTTTAAAATCTCGTTATTTCCAAGAATTGTTTATCCAAAATTTTTATTTCATAAACGTTTCTCTTTAATATAAAATGTTAAATTTAAAATCTTTCCAATTTCGACTCGTTGTCCTTACAAAACTTAAACACTCCGCTTTGTGGTTAATTTTTGGAAAAGACCGTTCTTTAAAATTTAATTGTCTTCAAGAAAAGCATTCTTCAGATTCCGCATCCTTTATATAAAATATTAAAATTTTCAAATTTATCTTGAAACGTGGTTCCATCAAAATACTAATAAAATTCCAAAGAGATCATCAATCCCGGGTATTCCTACCGATTCATGATGGCCCCTTTGTCATTTATTTCCATAAAGGTCTTGCATTTTGTAAGATATACTCATTCGAAATTGTTTACAAAACTTTTCTCAAATTTTAACAATACTTTTGAAAATATTGGCCGCACATCATTCTTATGTTCTTATTAGGGTAGGTTGTTCACTAATTCACTCACCTCAAGGTGATTCACGGTTTAATTCTATGGCCTTTAGTCTCATCATGCAGCCATGTCTCTTCACCCTAACATGAATTAACAACTCACTATTCCCATAAGGTTTTATTGGTCACTAAGCCATTGCTAATTACCAAAGAACCTAATGATCTAAGTCCTCCTTGTGTCTTACATTAAGGTTTCTCCGGTTCAAGCATTAAGGCGCAAACCATGCTATTCATACATACTCTTAGTCTTCTAGAGCTAAGGCAATGTCACCAACTTGAACACTAAAAGATATCGTATGGGTCTTAAAAGAAGGTAAAGGTAAGGAAGAAAGGTTTAAGGGTCACGACAAAGAATTTCTTCAACAGCTCCCAGTCTTCACCTACCATCCGCTTCGCTAACACCATGCTCATCATGCTTCTTGCTTGCCGAAGGTTGACACTACGATTTCACTAGTCTTCTAACACTCCTTCACCCCTTAATCGACTCCTCAAGGTCCACCATCTTGTAAATCTCACTGCCCTTCGAGCTTCATCCAATATAAGCTGTCCCTTTATTCGCCTTCTATCATCCTTAGAAGTTTCCATTCACACTAAGTTGCTCCTCATGTTGTCACATACTCCTAACTCTTCAAGGTTGCTCTTCAAATCCACTTAAGAATCCTCATGCATGCATCCTCTTGCCAAGATTATTCCTCATGCCAAACCGAATTCACTAATTAAATGATTAAAATCTTAATCATAAGCAAGCATTTACCACTAAGTCCTAAAGGCCAACTACTTAAGAGGTCAAACATACTTAAGAGCATCATAGTTTAAGTCTAAGCACTACTCCTAGTACCTAGTTCACTTAAACTCATGCTCTGATACCAAATTGAAACACCCTCGCTTAAGCCTTTTCATAAAACATCATTTTAACCCATGGTTTATCATCATTATTTCAAAAATCACCTTCCTTTAGTAAAACCATAGTTTCAACATCTTCAAATAAGTCATTTTCCTTCAAAATCATTTTAAAACACATGGGATTTAATGAGAAAATAATTTGGGTTTAAGTAGCGGAAAACATCGTTTGGTCCCATTTTAGATAAAACATTTTAGTTTGTAAAATAGCGAGGTTGTAACAATTCAAATACCATTACATAGCTCAAATGATACCACACAAACCGTGGTCTTCTAAACATCCAGCTCTTCTAAGTCATCTAAACTCCTCAACCTGAGTACACATCAAAATAAGTTAGGCAATTGAAATGCCTAGTGAGTTTACCCGAGGTTGACCCATTTCGAGTGAGTAGTGAACTACCACACTCGGGACAAACCCCCAAAAATAGTTTTAACACACACTTCAAAAGTTATTTAGAACATCATAAAGGTTTACTCAAAATAGATAGTATTGATATGCAAATGTAATGCATGATGCAACTATCCCAAACCCACGTCCATCTCATAAAAGTCCAACTCACCTCAATGGCACCTACCTAAGTTCACGAATGACAAGCACGAAGCATATCACTCGATCCCCGTATAGGTTAAACTAGAACTAGTGGCCATCACACTAGCCCCATGAGGGTTAGCAACTCCCTCATGCGTCTCCTCACCCTCTTTATTTTAGAGAAGGGTCAAACTCATAATAACTCCTCACCCTCTTTGATTGAGAAGGGTCAAACTCGTATTAACTCCTCACCCTCTTTATTTTAGAGAAGGGTCAAACTCGTCCTCAAGGTATCACACGGTCAATCCCATCCTATATGAAATGCAATGCACAATAGGATGCTAAAAACGTCTTTCAAAAACAACATCATACTCTTATTTGAAAACATCTTTAGAAACTCATTTTCATGCGATGCACAAGTAGAAATCATATAACACATTGCACATAATAACATGCATGAAAAGTAATTGATAACACACACAAAAGATAATAGTTGGGATGTGTACTCCCGGTAAACTCACCGAAGGTCAACTGACGAGTCAACACTAACTCCACACAAGGTTGATGCATATGGAGGCGCTCCTAGACATCATCCCGCCCATCAAATCATCTTAGTTGAGTGCTATCTCAAGT
Source organism: Cichorium intybus (assembly GCA_023525715.1). Taxonomy (NCBI): domain Eukaryota; kingdom Viridiplantae; phylum Streptophyta; class Magnoliopsida; order Asterales; family Asteraceae; genus Cichorium; species Cichorium intybus. Next base: position 41,693,889 of record CM042013.1, read on the forward strand.
CCTTAGTTTCATCTCCAAGTCATTATAACATATATCCTTCCTACAATGCAAGAACGGAAGATATCATACTCGATTCATCTAAAAGTCGTACTATACCTACTTCTTTATAACAAAGAGGAAACCATCATTCATCATCTCAAAATGAAGTCCTTGACCCTCTAATATAAGGAAAATCTTAATTAAAACATTCCCAAAGATTGGCATTAAAACAAGGACCCAAAACCCAAACCATAAAGCTTAAGGTCTAAAAACTAAGAAAACTGGCCAAACAGAGCTACACGGGGCGTGTAGCCCTACACGGGTCGTGTAGCAATGCAGGAAACCCAACCCGTGGCCTCCAGACCCCCTACACGGGTCGTGTGGCCCTGCACGGGTCGTGTAGACCTGCTGCAACCCCGATTTTTTGGTCATTTTCACTCATTTTCGACCCGATTCAAGTTCCGATTCTTCCCAAAACTCATGTACATCAAAAGGACATTATTCCTTCCCAAAATACACATCATTAGACTCAATTAAACTATTCAAAACCATTTCAAATGAATCAATTACATTCCATGATTATAACTTCACTCTATAAGCTTAAACCATGGAACACTCAATTCCATTCTTACAATTGATGATTACAAGTGGAGATTCCTTCTTCCTTTCCATGGAATCATTAGGAAATGATCCTCACTCCACTTATACATCCAAATTGATACATTAAATCATTCATCCATCCATTAACAAGAGATCAAATCATCATCTATATGAACAAAACCCATTTCAACACCCACTTCTCATTTTCTAGTGATTCATGGTTTAAGAATACAAATCAAAGGTTGGAATCCTTAGGGAATCATTAGAAATGAATCCCCTCATCCAAAACCACCATAATTATCCATAAATTTCAATATTCCTCCTCTATTCATCAAATCCCCAAATTCTAGGGTTCATAACACCCAATTCAATCAAATCTAAGGATCTAAATCATCCATGGATTGGATGTTGATCCAAACAACTTAGAAACATCAAATAAACATTGGGGAATCATAGGAAGAACCTCATCCCACCATAAATCTCGAATTGAGTCAAAACCCCAAACCTAAACTCGAAATCTAGGGCTAGAAAAGTGGGTTTATACCTTAGATTGCTTGGAATCTTCAAGAACTTGGATCAATCTTCAAGCTCTAGCATCTCATCCTCCATGATCACTCAAAATCGCCACTCTCTCCCTCTCCTTCTCTTCATAAACGTGAATATGAGCTGAAATGGGGAGAACCCCCATCTAAAACTCTACATCTTTCACAATTGGCAAAACTAGTCCCTATAGTTTGATCCTTCTTCACCCAACACTCCAAAAGTCAATTCTTCTAACTAGAAGTCTCTAAGTTCACACTTATGCCCCAAATATAATTATTTATTTCACTTGAGTCATAGTCTAGGTCACCACTAGCCCTTAGTTTCCCAATTTGACACCAATGGTCCCTTACACTAAAATTCTTCACAATTTAGGTCCTTAATATTAATTCAGGGAATTATTTAACCTAATTTAAACTCCACATCAATTCCTTCATAATATCCTCTAATTTTCCAAGTCCATGACTAGTCAACTCCACTTAGGGTAAGTTTGGCCAAATTGACACTTTTAGTCCTTATGACAAAATTTCTCATATTTGGTTATAATTTGATTTTAAAACTATATTTGGCTCATTCATTCACCATATAAAATATAACAAAATATTAAATTTAGTTATTCATTTATTTTCTTTATTTACAAAATAGATTTTATTTGTCGGTTTAAGCCCAAAACTCGTAGGCCCAAAACACGGATGTTACAGTTTATGGACTCCGCGCTGTTAGATGTCATCATATTATACCGCATGCCTTCAAATCTAGACCGAGCCCATTTTTCTGGACATGCCCTGTCCAAGTACGTATACAATTCAGGATTATAATTGTTAATCCTTTGCATCCAATCATTAAATTCTTCGATTGTATATGCTTTACACGCCCCCCAAAAGAATGACTTGATGTTTTTCTTGGATCCAAACTTGGTCACTACATTAGAATATAAATGATGACCACAAATTCCATGATGTGAGGTCGGGAAAATGTTTTCAATGGCTGCGGCTATTGCCGCATGCCTATCAGATATGAAACTAAGAGATCCCATGTCGCCAACGCAATCGTGCAGTTTCTCCATGAACCAAGACCATGTTTCCGTGCACTCGCTCTTGCATATTGCATATGCTACCGATAATATTTGATTATTACCATCCATTGCAACTGCCAATAACATAGTGCCCTTGAAGTCGCCCTTGAGGTGGGCAGCGTCTACCACCAATGTAGGTCTACACTAATTGCGGAAAGCAGTTAACTACAAAAAAGTATGTTGTGTTATTGATACGGTTACATTCGTATAGTGGTTGTGAAATTTATTAGTTAAAACAATACTTACAGCGCAGCCTAATGAAATATATATAAATTGAAATCGATCGTCAGCATCTTTTCTGATTGAAGTTACAGTTCTAGGATTATGCTTTTGCAAGTTGTAGCAATACACAGGGAGTCTTGTGAACGATTCCGCTGGATCACCCCTTAACAGATACAATGCATGTTGTTTCGCCCTCCATGCTTGTTTGTAACTAATATCAATTCTGTACTTTGAATTGATATCACGAATTATGTCGTTGCCACGATATACCCTACTTTGGTTGGCAGCCATAACCTCAGACAAAAGATGACCCAATACTTTCTTGTTTGCTTGGCGATGGTTTGGGTTGAGTTGTGAAGACGAGCACGTGTGTTCATCAACAATCTTAGTGCATTGGAATGAGTCGTCACCGCCTTTTTCTGATGTGGCTGTAAAACACCAACTACAGTTATCTTGACAACAAATAGCCTCATACCTTGTTTTTGTTGATCTTCTAACTTTGTATTGAAAGCCTTCGGTCATACTTTTAACACCAAGTGTAAGTTTCATAGCGTCTTTGTCTTTATAGGATTGGAAAACTCTAATCTTTTGTGATGGGTGGTGGCTGTAAGATGAGGTTTTTATTTTTGATGGTACAGGACATGGCGGCGGCTGTGGCATACCGTACAACAATGTGCTTTTTAACCGATTGTGTCGAGCATCCTCCGACCCTCCTTCGTGGTCGTTTTGATCAGCCGTCACTCCTTCGTCACGATCACTTCCTTCCAAGTCCGATAAACGTAAATCACCATCCACGGGATCCCCATTTGGTGCTAGATTACCATCATTTAGAAGGACACAAACTTTATCGTAGTCTTTTTGATCAGTCGTGTCTGCATTACTCATCATATTTTTGGCACCAAAATCATCCGCACAAGTACCAATGTCGTCCTCTCCTGCGTACTTGAAATTTTCAGGTTCCACATAGTGGATTGGTTCTTGGAAGACGGTTTCTGGAACAGTGTTGGTGGTCATAATATTACATGGAGCATTGTTGCTCCCAAATCCGCTGGACTTCTTTTCCTGTGATGTTTTGCATAGGTCGTTACTTCGAATCTCGTCATCTGCAACAACGTAAATAGGAACGATGGTGTTCACAGCTTCGATAACTTCTATCAAATGCATGATATCATTGTCATCAACTATCTCCATAACATAGTTATATTCTGGATGTTGAATTGATAATCTAGCACTCGATTGAGCATCGAAACCCGCCTTTGATTTTACCAATAAAGAAAAATCATGAAAATTTATATTTGAACTAAATTTCACTACGTAATTCTTATGGTTTGTGCTAACGTATTTAGGTTGCCCATCAACTATGGACCAATGCCCACCGGTGCACACTAGAACAAAATATTTTTTCTGGGATGAACTCATTGTGTAATGTAGTTTAGATTGAATTTCACTCCGTCATTCTTATATTTTTTCTGGGATGAACTCATTTATATAGTTTGTATGACAGCAAACCTCGCAGTCAAAGTTGTACGAATACGCAGTCAAAGTTGTACGAATACGCAGTCAAAAGTTGTACGACTACGCAGTCAAAGTTGTACGAATACGCAGTCAAAGTTGTACGAATACGCAGTCAAAGTTGTACGACAACGTAGTCAAAGTTGTACGACAACGCAGTCAAAGTTGTACGACTACGCAATCAATGTTGTACGACAACGCAGTCAATGTTGTACGATAACGCAGTCAAAGTTGTACGAATACGCAGTCAACGTTGTATGAATAGGCAGTCAAAGTTGTTCGACTACGCAGTCAAAGTTGTACGAATACGCAGTCAATGTTGTACGACAACGCAGTCAAAGTTGTACGAATACGCAGTCAAAGTTGTATGAATACGCAGTCAATGTTGTACGACTACGCAGTCAAAGTTGTACGAATACGCATACAATGTTGTACGACTACGCAGTCAAAGTTGAACGAATGCACAGTCAATGTTGTATAGAGTTATAAATACTGTTACAAGCTAGTAAGCATTTCTGGAGTTACATTATGAGTTCTTCTAAAGATGCTACTTGGCATTGTGAGGATGAGGATTGTTACATTTGTTCAGATATTAACCCTTTTCCCGATGTCTGCCCAGGTCAGCCAGGATATTCTATGAATGATCCACTACCAGATAAAATGCCTGACTATATATTTGATGCGATGACACGCGCAGAAGAAGAAAACAAAAGAGACCTGGAAAAAACAAGGATTCTAGATGACCGTATAGAACTCCTTTGTGAGAAATTGAAGGAAAAGAAAATTTGGGTTAAAGATACGTCCATGAAGCTAAAAAATGCTAAACGTTGGATTGAGGAAACTGAACAACAAGTTTCTAAGCTTGTGGAAGAAAAAAATCGTATTGCGGATGTTAGTAGGATAAGGGGAGATTTTATCGACCGTGAAAAAACAATGTATCCGTTGCAATTCCCAAATTTGTAGCCTAGTAATTAATATTATTTATTATATTATTCCAATTAAAGCAAATCGCAGTCTATATACTAGACAGTTGATGTGACAATTAAGTAGATGTAGGTAGAGTGGTTTTTTTGTATCTGTATCTTTCCTACTTTTCATCTCTATATAAAGGTGTGCTCTTATGGTCTAATGCGTATCTTTTTGTTGTATCTGAGTTTGTTCCATCATCAAAATATCAAATGGCAAGAACATGCGGTTGTTGCGGTTATCCTACATTAATACGTGTGTCGAATACAAGCAGAAACACAGGAAGACAGTTCTATGCTTGTAGTAACAAGGTAATATTATAATATCGAACCCACCTATGTTTTATAATATGATCGTACTATATGATAACCTTTGCTGTAATATCATTAATACAGATGCTAAACTGTGGCTTTAATGGGTGGGTCGATGAAGACAATGTTGTTGCCAGAATTCAAAGAGATAGAGAACTAAGAAGGCTTCAACTCGAGAATCGAAATTTGAAGATCGTCCTAGTGTTCAGTTGGATGCTTTTTGTAGCCATACTAGTTTATAAAGTCTAATTACCATATAACGGTGATGAATTGTGTAATGGTAGTAAAGTAAATCCTTATATGACTTTATTGAACCATTTAGTAGTTTTCCTAATGTGTGTAACGTCGTTGGACTCTAATTTCAATTTCTATGTTGTCCTTAAAGATCCAACAGGTAAACATACTTTTGCAATCATGAAGTAAACTTAACCAAAACCTTGAATCCCGTACCAACTAAATAATACATGTCTTGAATAGGAAACACCAAAACCTTTTTTGTAAACTTAACCAAAACCTTGAATCCAGGACCAACTGCTTCATCTCCTATGAACTACACCAAAGATGCAACATAACAGTCGGGGAAAACATTTAGTCAACAACGCAATAATTTGATGAAACAACGAAATACTTTTAACACAAAGGTCATATATCTAATACAAAGCTAATGGGGGGAAAACATTTAAGACAAAGCTAAAGGGGGGTAAAACATCCACCATGTTGACAGGTACATGCCATTCACTTTGAGGGGGTACAGCCTGCACCACTTCTGTTTGATATGCAGCTCTATATGCAGCCGTAGTGAAATAAATGTTTACCGTATTAAAATCCTCCTGTAACATCATATAGGTTCGATACGCAGCCAGGCCGTGACGACATGGAATACCAGAACTCCTAAATTTTCCACAATCACAAGTGTGTTCACGCAGGTTAACAAGATATGTTTTCGTGAAGTCACGGACAAAAAACTCAATGTTGTATAATTCCGTTACTTCACATGGTTCAGACTTGCGCATTCGTCTATAAAGTATGTTCTCTGCATACGGGGTGAGTTCATGATGAAGCATGCCTGAAACAAATCATTAGGAAATTAGCATAAGTCAAAGTATCTTACACACAAATATAATTAAATAATAACGATTAACCTCCTAAAGCACCGCGATCAGCATAAATACGTTGCAGCATGTCAACGAAAGACCAAAGAAGTGATATTATTGGTAAATCTTGCTGAGCTGCAGAGACCCAACGAATCTCATCGGGCATTATTATGGAGAGTATGTTGTAACGGAAAATAGGGAACATCACCCGTGCCCATTTTTCTTGAGAAATACCTTCAAACCATGTCATTATATCTTGGCCCCCGTGTTGGACCAAAACATCTCTAAGTATAGCAAAGTTCGGTTCAAATTGACGTAATTCATAAGCCTTGCAAGTCTGCCAGAAAATATGTGGACATTCTTGGAATATTGGCATTCTATCAACAAAATATTTAAACACACTTTTGCAACAATATCCATGGTAACAGTGTGGGAACACATGAGATAGGGCGACGTCTAAGTGATTGGACAATTTGGTAATGAAAGAAACTTCTCTAGCATTTCTAATGCATTCATGTAGTCTCATAAGGAACCATGTCCACGAATCTAACGATTCTGAGATTCCAAGACCGATTGCTATTGGTAGAGGTTGATGGTTTCCATCTACCGAGACCGCTACATACATTGTATGGACGTATGGTCCATTCAATGGTAGGCACTCCATGCAAATGACTGGTATGGTAGTAGAAAGGAATGTATGCATCTACAAAAAGGTTTACAACAAATGTTAGTAGTATAGAGTTGTGATCATTAGATTAAAAATATGATTAGAATAACAACTTACGACACATCCTACATCCATAAAAAAAATTCAAATCGTTTCTGGGCATCTTGCTTTATGCTAGTGATTGTATGTGGGTTCGTAATTTGAAGGTTATAGAAGAATAGGGGAAGGCGGGTAAAGCTTTGTTTGTGTTGCTTGGTTGATGTACTCATTTTGGATAATAATTGAAATACAAACTGATTGATTACAAAGTATGGAGATATCCACGTATTTATATCCTACTCATTTCGATTACTGTTGACTACACACCCTACCTATTACTAAAAACTATAGACAATACACTGCTCCCTATTACAGGACACCATAGAGTACCCTATGGACATGACATTTCACTGCATGGACACTATACGGGCTCCCATGGGCTGCGTTTTCCTCTAGATGGGTTGCGTTTTCCTCTAGATGGGCTGCGTTTTCCGTATGCAGAAAATATCGTTGACAAGACAAGACACTGCTCCCTATTACAGGACACCATAGAGTACCCTATGGACATGACATTTCACTGCACGGACACTATACGGGCTCCCATGGGCTGCGTTTTCCTCTAGATAGGCTGCGTTTTCCTCCAGATGGGCTGCGTTTTCCGTATGCAGAAAATATCGTTGACAAGACAAGACACTGCTCCCTATTACAGGACAGTGTAGAGTACCATATGGACATGACATTTCACTGTATTTCGCAGTCAAACCTACTTATTTCGTAGTCAAACTAACACATGCGATTTCCCTAATTTCTATATAAATAAATTTTTTCATGTCAACTATCACATCTACACGATCAATCAAATTTAGATATTTTTTTTTGTAAACATGTCTGGTCAATCTCAGAAGTTAAAACGGTTATTGGAAAAACGCAAGGCTCCTTCTACATCAACAACTCCACCTACTATTGATGATAGGATGCCAGATGAAATGAAAAGAATTCTCCTTCACAGCGCCTCTGAAGTCGACAAACAAATTCAATCAATTGCTGAAGATACAAAATTCTTAGAGGGTCAACGGAGATTACTTGACGGTAAAAAAAGTTGGATAGCTTCAAAAAAACAAGAAGTAATAGAAGCTGAGAAATAGATTAAGTCAACGAAAGCAAACATTGATCGAGAGATGGATAATGTATTGTCACTTGGTCAAGAAATTACTGAAAAAAAGTTTTGGGTAGCTAATATGAAAAAAAACTATCCATATGAGTTTCCTGAGTGGCAAATTAAAGATTAGTTTTTGTATTTTGTATTATCAAATATATTTTCTTAAGTATGAATTTCGTAGGTATCAATTATTTCTATTTCAAGGTTGGTATTTAGGGTCTCAGTATTCATTTGTCGCTTATTGTTTGTATGTCAATACTTATTGTTTGTATCACTTTATGTATCTCAGTACTCTATATATCTTTATATTTAATGGTCACATCAACCCCCTCCACTGTATTATTATTTCCCACCTACTAACCCATTCTAAATGTTCTATATATACACCTTATTTCACCTTAACATTCTTCACACCAAACCATTATCACCCATCGAAAATATCGTAGCCCAAATATGTCTGCTTCATCCTCAAACCGACAAGGAAAACCTTGGATCATGCCTGAAGACCTTAGAAAACTAGTTACACAGAAAGAAGAGGAGATTGAATCTCAAAACAAATCTATTAGGCAGCAAAAAAAACAGTTGGATGAAATGCAGGAAGAGGTTGTCAAAAAAATAAAATGGGTCAAAAAGACACAACAAGATATCAAACAAGCAACTATCTGGGTGCAAAAACAAAAGGAGGCTGTTGAACAGGGCGACCTGGAGCTGCAAATTAAGGTCAAGGAAATGAAAAGGAAAAACAATTGGGTGATTGCAGAGAAAAAAAAATATCCTCTTGATTTCCCAGATTTATGTGATAGTAATTAGACGTATTACGTATGTTTCTCATGTTTCTATTATCATGTAACCTCTTGATTAGGATGTGCTTTTATAATATTTGTCTTTGTTTTTATTTAATATAAGTACTAAATATTACTATATAAACGTTAGCGACAACCTTCTTTACACCTTCAAATGTAAATCTTTCCGACATCAAATAATTTGGTTAATCATGTTTGTGAACAAATCTACTAATAAACTTCACGTTAAAAAAAATTCAAGTAAATCGGAGTTCGTATGGAGAAACTACGACCATTCAAAGTTGGACAAAAAATAATTAAACGTTACCGACAACCTTCTTTAGACCTTCAAAAACTAAATTTTTCCGACATCAAATAAATTGCTTAATCATGTTTGTGAACACATCTACTAATACACTTCACGTTAAAAAAAATTCAAGTAAATCGGAGTTCGTATGGAGAAACTACGGCCGTTCAAAGTTGGACAAAAAATAAATAAACGTTACCGACAACCTTCTTTAGACCTTCAAAATTAAATCTTTCCGACATCAAATAATTTGGTTAATCATGTTTGTGAACACATCTAGTAATACACTTCTCGTTAAAAAAAATTTCAACTAAATCGGAGTTCGTATGAACAAACAACGATGGTTCTAAGTTGGACAAATAATTAATAAACTTTACCGACAACCTTGTTTAGAGGTTCAAAACAAACACTTTCCGACATCAAAAAAATTTTTAATCATGTTTGGGAACACATCTACCGATACACTTCACGTTAAAAAAACTTCAATTCAATCCGAGTTCGTATGAACAAATGACGAGTGTTCAAAGTTGGACAAAAATTATAACTAAACTCATGAACCTCAAGAACATGTGGGAGGAAAATTGAGGAAAACGAAGGGGAAGGGGAGGAAAACGCAGCCAAGCCAGAGGAAAAACGCAGCCCAGCTTGAAGATGGCTTGAAGAGAGGAAAACGCAAAGGAAAGGAGGAAAACGCAGCCGAGGGATGCGGCCTGCGTTTTCCTTGGTTATTTCGTGGAAAGCCCCGATTTTTTTGGCTATTTTGAGGAAAACCCCTTAGGGATTAGGCTATTTTAGTCATTTTCTCAAAATAAAATGAATAATATCAATATTGCAGATGATAAAATTATTATTTGTGAATTTTGTTTATTTTGATATTTTATATGATATGATAAATTTTGCTAGTTTTAGATATGAATTACGAACGCTGTGTTCAAATAAAATATGATTAAAATGAAGAATAAGTATCAAAAGTAATAAAAGAATAATACTAAAAATGAAAGACGTAATAATAATTCAAAACTAAGAAAATTAAAACCATAAGTAGTTAATTAAAACAAACTGTAATCCAAAACATCAAATTGTATTCCCACAGCAAAATGTACCGATAATAAAAAAACATAAACCAGATGCTTATTGTTTGGAAACGACGAAATGTAACTATTTGTCTAACTTTGAAATTAAAAGCTTTTGTATGCCCTTTCTCATACCGTCTTCCATGCCTATTGCACGAACTTTTGTTGATGACATGGAAGAATTGTCATCAACATCATAAACGCTTGATAGGTTACGCTTTAGATGATTCTCTTCATATATGTCCTTAGCACTGCTTTTTTGCATCTCTAACATGGGAGTGGTGTTATCACCAGTGTATGACACGGCATCCTAAATTAAAAAAATGTATAATGTTTGTTAATTGAAAGATCAAGTATTTAAATTAAAATTAAAATATGAAAAGTAAAGAAAGTTATATAATACCTTCATAGTAATAGTTTCATTCATGTGAACAGTTTTATCTCGGAGAATTAGTTTCCTTTCATCAAATGTCTAATAGCGACGTTTGATCAATAGTTTAATGTCGGCATATAGAGTTGTTTTAGCGATTAGTATTATTTCGCAAGTTTACTATCCTCCGTATAACACCATTAGAATATTATAAAAAAGCGTACGTTCCTATTTTGCATTAAATATAAAAATACGTTGCTAATGTTGATTAAAATGAAAAATACTTTTAAACGTTTATTTTGAGTTACAAATAAATTCATTTTGATATTGTAGGTTAAATACGAAAATATGTTGTAATCCAATGAACATCGAATTTAAATCTAATGTTGCTACCGCAAACCAAATTAAATCTATCGTCAAAAATTTATATAACTATATATAATAATGATCAATTGTAAGTCATGAAAAATGAAGTTTAAAGTAATTACATAACCTTATTATGTATCAAACAAATTAATAAATACGTGAACAACTTATTTAATTATTATTACTGGATGAGCACCTCATTTAGACAAAATATATAAAATTATTCACAAACCACAGACCCCATGACCGAAATATTTCCACAAACCCCAAAAATGGCTCTTTTGACCAAACATGTCTTTATTACGCAACCTAATCCAGAACCCTTTCAAATTCCATTATATTCTTTCGCATTGAAAGTCATGTTTATGTTAACCGACTTAACTCAATGATGTATTTTCAAACATACATATAAAATACCCAGAAAACGGTACCAAAAACTTGGTATGTTACGAGCGTATATATGATATTAGCAATTGGTTTTCACATTAGTTTTACATTTCTTGAACAGGGATATACCATGTATGAATAGAACAACACAATTAGGCAAGTGGACCTAATCGGTTGTAGTATAGTAATGGTAAATCCGGGTTGTCGAACCCAAGGGAAAACGGATATTTTTAAGTTAAGAAAATAAATTATTAATTAACAATTATTCAAGCAAACAGTAATTAAAAAGGAGGGGGGGTTTTGAGAGAATGCATTGACTCGTGTCAAGAGACAACGCAAAAGTTTATTAAAATCGGAAAATATAAATATAAATTACAAAACATAAAAGTAAACGTTTATACTTAGATTCGATTCAACCATCTAGTTATGTTTGATATGCTATTAGTGCAATGGATATTGAAAGCTAAATATCGATTTCTAGAGTGATTATATGTTTTGGTCCAACTACCTAATCCTATAATTATAAGGTCATTAATGGCAATGGTCATGCAATTACATATTCCAAATAATCATGTATTGGTTCGTATCATACAAGATTCATTCGAGTTTTTGATCTCAATGGTCATGAAAATCAAAATGCTTTGTACAGATTGGTCCTCTAGTACAAACTTGTCATACACATATAAGTTCCTACCTTCGTGACTTAACCCTAGGATTTGGTCCATCACTAGTCATATCTGTCTAATGGTCATAGCACAGTTATGATAAAAGTCATATAGTCAGATTGGTCCTCTAGACTAAAATAACTCAGCAATAAGTCCAAAAGGAAGGTTCCTTAACATATATGATAGTCAAATAAATTATGCAAGATAAAATATAAAACGTTCAATATCCGATAAATAACAATCAAATCATAACTAGATAGTATTCAAATCTAAGTAATAAATAATGCAGATAAATATAACATGATATGAAGAATACGGCCTAGGAAATCATAGTAGAATGCTAAACATATATAAAGCAAACCGAATGAAGTCCCAGCCGAACATTCTTCAAGCTCTCGATTCCATACGCACCGTACCGTCTCCTCCAAACCTTCTGGCAGTTGCAGTGGGCAAACTCCCGAGTTTGGTGTTGGTAATGGGGTGTAGGTGTAGGTGTTTATGGGTTGGTGTTGGATATCTCAAACAACAAGAGAAGGCCTCTATTTATAGTGCTGTCCAGGCCCCGTCGCGTCGCCACTATATAGGGGATCGCGTCGCGATCCAGTGTGAAATGCGTGACTCAGTTGGCCGCTATTCTGACTTTGTGGACTGTGGTTGGTGGGTCGCGTCGCGATCCATGTAGAGGTCGCGTCGCGATCTCTGTAAGGTCGCGATTTTGAGCCCTTTGTCGCGATCCTTTTGTCAGCATCTTGTCACGCAATGGTCAGCAGGTCGGGTCGCGATCTAAGGTGAGATAGGGTCGCGATCTAAGGTCTGTTGGAATTATTTCTTCGGTTTTTCGCCCAAAATACGCTCTTTTTTGGCTCTTTCTTTCCCGATAGTTCTTTTACTCCTTTTTCCTCATTTTAAAGCTTGAATCCAGCTCCTTCTTCATTATACAACAATTTTTCCTGTGTTTTGGTAATTTAAACATATAAGTACCTTTTATCTTGATATTATACCAAAAACACGTGTTTAGGCACTCGATATTGTCCGAATTATATGTATAAATGAGGCAATATCAAAATACCCTACACTTGGACTTTGCTTGTCCTCAAGCAAACTACAATTTAAAACCAAGCCGAGAAACTTGATGTCCAAACAACTTTCCATACGCTATCAAAGATCTAGCGTTTATTACCGATGTTAAGAATAATGAATTAAGAATAAACATAGTAGATTATACCTAGCCTTATGTATATATTTCTAACTTTTCAAAACTTTACATAAACTCTCTTTCTATAAACGACAAGTCTTTAGATTGATAAATACTCATTTTTACATAACATCGAATACACCCTTTAAAGATTCTTTCACCTCAAGACTTTTTGTCGAATTTCCCATATTTAAAATAAAAATCATGCTGGACTAAATTTATCAAGTTTAGTTATTATTTCCATTTTTTCGCACCTTTGAAACTCGTGACTTTCGATGGAACTCTTGATTACGAATTTTCGACTCAAGACTGTACAGAGTCTACTAATTCAAATTCCAAAGGCCACTAAGGAGATTCCATGACTTTCGATGACACCCGTGTAGCGAGCTTTCGGCAATATTATCCCAAACCAGTTGGTTTTAGGTAATAAGGTGCATAAATGCCCGAAGGCCACCCATTTTATGTTTACTTGCTCGAATGTCAAAGGCCACTGATTGAATTTACCTTTCTGAGTCTCAAAATTATGGTGTAACATTACTTGACTTCTGCTTTTTAGCACATCAAATTTTTTTCGCATTTTAAGTTCATTTATCGAGGCTTATTTTCCTCAATTTAGTAACAACATATAATTCGTGCATTTTGCAAGTAGGGAAACTGACTCAATCTCTTTTGGCAAAAACTCAGTTTTTAACAACTGATAAATTTTCAACGGGTCTATTTCATTATTTATGCAAAACATTTTGCAACTACCAAGCTGAAAACTTGTCCTCTATAGAACTAAATTTTATATAAAACAATGAAAAACTAAAAATACATACATAAGATTAAATGTAACCTACGAATTTATTTTCAAAACATTTTTCTTAACAATTATCTTTTTAGCGTTCAATTTTGGAATAGATGTTTAAGATAAAAAAATTTAATTTGGCTCAGTTAATTATTGTAGTATGACGCTCTTACCCTACACTTATTTTATACAATAATTTTATTGTATATATAATTCAAAACAGTAAAGGGAGCAAAATGGAACAGACTCCCCTTGGGTACCGGTCGACGTCATATATGAGGCTCTTTCCACAGAAAAGAATTCGCTGAACATGCTGCCAGTATTGAATCTTAGCAAATCTGCATACACATCACTCAGACAAATATTATTCACACACAAATAAACACACAAAAATTAAATAAAAAATAAAAGTAATAACAGTAAAAGAAAAATATCACTCATTTTGTGCTCCGTGAAGTCTCAAAGCCGTGGCTACTGGGTTGCGGTTGCGGTGTGTTGTCCTGGCTGTGCGACTTTTGACCGTCGTCAGTATCGCTGCCTCCACTTTAAAGAAGCGTCCCCCTTCTCAGTGGTGGCTGATTTTTAGCCTGAAAAACCATGTATCATTATGCACGACCAGCATCTGCCTCGGTTGTTTACGCGTTATGCACGTTTACGTGTCGCGTAACTTGAAGTTGTCTCTTTCTCAACGCGATCCGGATTGTCGACGCGTCACGTCCGGATGGCATACACGTCGCATTGCGTGAGCAGAAAAGACTTCAAAGTTTTGTCACTTCATTTTTCCCGAAATATTCACCCCACACTTAAAATATGTTTTAAGGTGTGCAAATATCCATTTTATGATTAGCGATATATCAATCAAAACAATAAAAATACATAATACACAAAAACAAATTTTCAATCACACAAATATTAACTAATAATTTAATTTTCTATAAAAAAAATAAAACCGTATTCCCCGGCAACGGCGCCAAAAACATGATGTATTTTCAAACATACATATAAAATACCCAGAAAACGGTACCAAAAACTTGGTATGTTACGAGCGTATATATGATATTAGCAATTGGTTTTCACATTAGTTTTACATTTCTTGAACAGGGATATACCATGTATGAATAGAACAACACAATTAGGCAAGTGGACCTAATCGGTTGTAGTATAGTAATGGTAAATCCGGGTTGTCGAACCCAAGGGAAAACGGATATTTTTAAGTTAAGAAAATAAATTATTAATTAACAATTATTCAAGCAAACAGTAATTAAAAAGGAGGGGGGTTTTGAGAGAATGCATTGACTCGTGTCAAGAGACAACGCAAAAGTTTATTAAAATCGGAAAATATAAATATAAATTACAAAACATAAAAGTAAACGTTTATACTTAGATTCGATTCAACCATCTAGTTATGTTTGATATGCTATTAGTGCAATGGATATTGAAAGCTAAATATCGATTTCTAGAGTGATTATATGTTTTGGTCCAACTACCTAATCCTATAATTATAAGGTCATTAATGGCAATGGTCATGCAATTACATATTCCAAATAATCATGTATTGGTTCGTATCATACAAGATTCATTCGAGTTTTTGATCTCAATGGTCATGAAAATCAAAATGCTTTGTACAGATTGGTCCTCTAGTACAAACTTGTCATACACATATAAGTTCCTACCTTCGTGACTTAACCCTAGGATTTGGTCCATCACTAGTCATATCTGTCTAATGGTCATAGCACAGTTATGATAAAAGTCATATAGTCAGATTGGTCCTCTAGACTAAAATAACTCAGCAATAAGTCCAAAAGGAAGGTTCCTTAACATATATGATAGTCAAATAAATTATGCAAGATAAAATATAAAACGTTCAATATCCGATAAATAACAATCAAATCATAACTAGATAGTATTCAAATCTAAGTAATAAATAATGCAGATAAATATAACATGATATGAAGAATACGGCCTAGGAAATCATAGTAGAATGCTAAACATATATAAAGCAAACCGAATGAAGTCCCAGCCGAACATTCTTCAAGCTCTCGATTCCATACGCACCGTACCGTCTCCTCCAAACCTTCTGGCAGTTGCAGTGGGCAAACTCCCGAGTTTGGTGTTGGTAATGGGGTGTAGGTGTAGGTGTTTATGGGTTGGTGTTGGATATCTCAAACAACAAGAGAAGGCCTCTATTTATAGTGCTGTCCAGGCCCCGTCGCGTCGCGACCATATAGGGGATCGTGTCGCGATCCAGTGTGAAATGCGTGACTCAGTTGGCCGCTATTCTGACTTTGTGGACTGTGGTTGGTGGGTCGCGTCGCGATCCATGTGGAGGTCGCGTCGCGATCTCTGTAAGGTCGCGATTTTGAGCCCTTTGTCGCGATCCTTTTGTCAGCATCTTGTCACGCAATGGTCAGCAGGTCGGGTCGCGATCTAAGGTGAGATAGGGTCGCGATCTAAGGTCTGTTGGAATTATTTCTTCGGTTTTTCGCCCAAAATACGCTCTTTTTTGGCTCTTTCTTTCCCGATAGTTCTTTTACTCCTTTTTCCTCATTTTAAAGCTTGAATCCAGCTCCTTCTTCATTATACAGCAATTTTTCCTGTGTTTTGGTAATTTAAACATATAAGTACCTTTTATCTTGATATTATACCAAAAACACGTGTTTAGGCACTCGATATTGTCCGAATTATATGTATAAATGAGGCAATATCACTCAACAAAATGCATAATAACTCAACATTGGGCTTTCAGATCTCTTATTCATAAATTTACTCCATACCCTTTTAGGTAAGCTTCAGTGTAGAGACAACAACAGCAAAAATTCAAAAGCCAAATATAAACCGCCAAGAAGTGAGATGCAGCTTGGATAAGTAAAATGAAATGCAACCGGTAGAGCTCCAGTGTACAACATTCCAGCATAACTATGTACTTCGATATTGCCAAAAAACAACAAAAGCAACATAAGTATGTGAACCAAATAGCAACAAACATTTAGCAAAAATTATGAAAAAACATTTAGCAACAACCAAGTAATGACTTTTTATAGACATTCGACAAAATGGTGGACTTTTTATGCTTAACTAATGAAGTAGGATGCTATAACTACAGAAATAAACAGAAGTATGTTGCGTTTCAAGGAATGACTTTTTATAGACATCGGATAGAATGGACTTTTTACCTTAGCTAATGAAGTAGGATGCTATAACTACACAAATAAATAGAAGTATGTTGCGTTTTCTGTATTGACCAAAAAGACTTGCCGTGTAGCTCAATCGATTTCCTGAAAAAAACTTGGAAACCAGTTCATAATCAATTATATTTTTAAAGTAATTAATAAAAATTACCAATTTATAAAAGTTAAAAATCAGGACAACTTTTACCTATTGCTGCAAGCTAACTACTTCTCTCTTTTCTGCTTTTTTAATACTTGCAGCAGGGAGTAAGTTACGAAAATGGTCGATGTGCTTTTGGATTTTTACCGTGTCAACTCCAGAACTAAAACCTTTCTTAATTTGGTATTTCTTTCAATGTTCCAGGACCAACAACACTTATCGAAAAAACATTAATTTCGGTCCTTATTTCATAGTAAGATGCTATATTTGACAATAAAATGAAAGTAAATTGCTATTTATTGCGGGGTTGTCTGTGCAGGGTGTGTGTGCTTTGAAAACTCATTTAATCCTATAAAGGAGGGACTTAAGAGGGTAAATGTTCATAAATTACGATTCAAAACTTGTTTTTAATATAAATTGGTGAAATCCTAGAATTTAGAGCCAAAATAACTTACATATTTGAAAGCTTTTACTGATATGGATGAGACACCCATGGTCACCCGCTAATTATTCCAACATCTCAACATTAGGTGCCTGATATCGATGACAGACCGTAAACAAAAGTTGAATTAAACCATAAACTACCAATTGGAAGGGTTTTGAAATCTTACTGATCCCAGAATCAATGAATGGTGCATAGTGACGTCAATATTGAGATTACCGGAGGGTAGAGAAACATGGGTGAAGACGGCGGTGAGTAGTGATGCGTTGTGATGTAGGCAACAGTGACTGTCGTATTTGTACTGATTTTGATTAATACTAATTCGAAATTCGAATATAATAAATCAAAAACTGAAAACAGAGGTGATGCTAGAGACTTACCAAATTCGAATATAATGAATCCCGATGGAATTGAGAGAAAAGTGGACATTGTTTGAAAAATGTAACCAATCGGTAGAATAATGGTGCATCAGAACTAATGATGATTGTGATTCACTGTAAAAATCGAATCAAAATCAATAATCTGGAATGCATAATCAAAATACAAACCCACAAATGGAATATAATCAGCAAGAATCGAGAAATTAAAGACTCACGTACAAAGAGAGGTGGCGACGTGGGGTCCTGGTTGATGTAAATCACAACCGATGCAGACCCACCACAGATCTGATGTTGATTATCATTCTGGTGGCTCTTAGGCCTTGTGCGGTTGATATAGAGTAGATAGATGACGTTCATGGTGGCGCCTAGCATGATCGGTGATGCGATGGTACGATAGTGGTTCGATTGTGGCGGTGGTAGGTAAATGGTGGAGGCGGTGATACGGTGATTTAATACCTGGATCCCGCTACCATCTTAGAGAATTCAAAAAAGCAGAAAAAGCGGAAAGATATACGGAAGTTTGTTATCGGTAGAAGGGGTATTGAGTGGGAAAAAATAGCAGATGGCTCAAGTACACGTGTCAGATAGAGAAAATGGTTTAAAAAATGGACATGTGGCAAAAATTATTTTTATTTATTAAGTATAGTATATATATATATATATATATATATATATATATATATATATATATATATATATATATATATATATATATATATATATATATATATATATGTTATGTTTGCCCGGTGTGTGAGGATGATGTTGTCCATGAACATCTTGTACAGTTTGTGGAAAACATTGATGAAGTCAACTCTTACTCTTGGGAACAGCTTTTCTAGCTACCCTCTACGTGGGCATTGAGAAATTTAAGTTAAAGCTCAAGAAAATAGTTGATGGCAATTGCTGGCCGCTTTTGGTAAGACACACCCTCTTTTTGTATCTCAATTATAAGATTATAATATATATATATATATATATATATATATATATATATATATATATATATATATATATATATATATATATATATATATATATATATATATATATATATATATATATATATATATATATCTTTTGGTTTTTTATGTTCCAAGTTTTTTTTGTCTTCGCATCCCAAAACTCTGTACAAATTTGAGATTTAATATCCCCTTGGAGAACCAAAGGGCTCCATTATTGAACTCTTGCATGGAGCCGATGAAAAAAATGGCAAATAACAAACTTCTAAATGCTGAGTCTATAGTAAATGATATTTTCGAAGGTCTTAATGATGAGGCAACTCTCTCTCTCTCTCTCTCTCTTTATATATAGAGAGATTATTCTAACTTATTTCTTTGTATTAATAGGATATCAGGTGGCATATGTATGATGAAGCGATGTTGGATGATGATATGAGGTTGAACCATCTTCCGTCTGTGTACTCTAATGCCCCGGTGATAAACATGCACGCAGTGGCTCATCATCGACCGATTTGTCATCTAAGGCAATTTCGGGGGCTTGAAAAGTATGTGGACCTCGCCAAATCTCTCCGTTGTGTTGAGTGTGAATCCACGTCAATGTGGTCCACAATAAAAGTTAGTCAAAGTACAAAAAAAAAAGCAAGGTCAAAAAAGCAACGGTGATCCGTTTCTTACGGTCCGTGTTTTGTGCTTTCCTTTCTTTGTCTCTCTCCATTCAATCTTATTTAAGATTGTAAATCTGTAGTTTGTATACACATTAGAAAGAAATAAAACTTCTTGTTACCCAGAGTGGACGTAGGTCAGAAATTGGACCGAACCACTATAAATCTTGTTGTTCTTTTGTTTAGCATGTGTTGTGTATTCGTGTGATTCTCGGGTGTCGATCCTAACAGGTGGTATCAGAGCTATGGTTGTAGCCCGGATGATGTGGTCGGCGCAGGTGGCGCGATCCCCGGTAATCCTCAGTCTGACGAAGTTAATCCTGGAAAGCCTTATATCGAAAGTCTCCCTGATGGCCCGGTCAGGTTGAGCGTGTCCCGAGAGTAGATCGGCGGTATGAAAAAGTTGTTAGGATCGACACACGAGAATCACACGAATACACAACACATGCTAAACAAAAGAACAACAAGATTTATAGTGGTTCGGTCCAATTTCTGACCTACGTCCACTCTGGGTAACAAGAAGTTTTATTTCTTTCTAATGTGTATACAAACTACAGATTTACAATCTTAAATAAGATTGAATGGAGAGAGACAAAGAAAGGAAAGCACAAAACACGGACCGTAAGAAACGGATCACCGTTGCTTTTTTAACCTTGCTTTTTTTTTGTACTTTGACTAACTTTTATTGTGGACCACATTGACGTGGATTCACACTCAACAATCTCCCACTTGAAGCCACGGAACAATCTTCACCTGTGCTTCAACTGTGCATCTGTATTTCTGTAAAACACTTTTGATCTTGACTCCATCCTTGTTACCCGGCCTTCTCTTCAATTACCCTGAAGGCCAGTTGAAGCTATGCAAAGCTTCAACTTCTCTAAGGTGACAACCTTAGTCAACATATCAGCTGGATTTTCAGTTCCTTTGATCTTATTCAACTTCAAAGTGTTATCATCAATTCTTTCTCTGATGAAGTGATATCTCAGCTGTATGTGCTTTGTCTTCGAATGGAAGACGGGATTCTTTGCAAGATGAATTGCACTTTGATTGTCACAGAATAGCGCACAATCATCTTGTTCTTTGCCAAGTTCGATGAGAAAATTCTTTAACCATATAAGTTCTTTGCTTGCTTCAGCAACTGCCATATACTCTGCTTCTGTGGTTGAAAGGGCAACACTTTTCTGTAGTTTAGACATCCAACTCACTGCAGTGCCTCCCACTGTAAAGACATACCCTGTGGTGCTTTTGTATGAATCTTTACAACCACCAAGGTCTGCATCTGCATAACCTTTTAGAATAACATTTCTCTTCTTAAAATGCAATGCCATCTTTGAAGTTCCCTTCAAATATCTTAGCAGCCATTTAACTGCTTCCCAATGTTCTCTCCCCGGATTGGACATAAACCGACTAACAACTCCCACTGCATGAGCGATATCTGGTCTCGTGCATACCATTGCATACATGAGGCTACCAACTGCAGATGCATAAGGTACTTTAGCCATTTCTTTCTTGTCTTTATCTGATTTGGGTGACTGAACTTTAGAAAGCTTAAAGTGACTTCCTAAAGGTGTGCTTCTGATCTTGGCATCTTTAAGGCTGAATTTCTCCAATACTTTCTCAATATACTTCTCTTGGGAGAGCGTCAAAGAGCCATCTTCTTTGTTTCTGGAAATACTCATCCCGAGTATTTGCTTTGCAGCTCCCAAGTCTTTCATTTCGAACTCTTCAGACATCTGTTTCTTCAACTTCTTGATCTCTGACATGTCTGAACCGGCAATCAACATATCATCTACATAGAGTAGTAGAATGATATAAGAATCCTTAAACTTCTTAATGTAACAACAATGGTCATTGTCACATCTCTTGTAACCAACTCTTCTCATGAAGTTATCAAACTTCAAATACCATTGCCTGGGCGCTTGCTTCAGACCATACAAACTCTTCTTCAGTTTACACACTAGGTTTTCTTTGCCTTTAACCTGGAAACCCTCTGGTTGTAACATGTAAATGTCTTCATTTAGGTCACCATGTAGGAAAGCTGTCTTGACATCTAGCTGCTCTAGATGCAAGCCCTCTGCTGCTACAATACTGAGAACAAGTCTGATAGTGGTCATCTTCACTACTGGAGAGAATATTTCATTGAAATCTATTCCCTCTTTCTGTTGAAAACCCTTAACCACTAATCTTGCTTTGTACCGTTTGGTACCATCATGTTCATCCTTGACCCTGAAAACCCACTTGTTATGAAGAGCCTTCTTTCCGGATGGAAGCTTTGTTAGAAACCAGGTCTTGTTCTTCTCAAGCGACTTCATTTCATCTTTCATTGCTAACTCCCACTGCAATGAATCTTTCAACCCCATAGCTTCAGAGTAACACTGGGGTTCACCATTTTCTGTCAGGAGAATATAGTTAACAGATGGTGAGTATCTGTTTGGTGGTCTGGTGACTCTGGAAGATCTTCTTGGTTGAACTTGAGGTGTAGCTGGGGACTCTGGAGCTATAGGACTGGTTTCTTCATCTCCAGAGTCAATACTGGAATCATCATCTGAGTTCCCACTGTCAGTTGAATCATCCCCAGATTCAGGGATTTCAACTGAAGCTTCTTTATTCTTTTCACCACCTTCATATTCAACGTACTCCTTCTGGACTTCTGGACTTTTGGTGTTTATGTCTTTGTATGACTCAGCTTCGTTAAAGATGACATTCTTGATTCGGATTACCTTTCTGCTTTCATT
The DNA here is from genome assembly GCA_023525715.1 of Cichorium intybus. Taxonomy (NCBI): domain Eukaryota; kingdom Viridiplantae; phylum Streptophyta; class Magnoliopsida; order Asterales; family Asteraceae; genus Cichorium; species Cichorium intybus. Next base: position 41,716,493 of record CM042013.1, read on the forward strand.
ATTCCAAAGCCTGTAACCCATTTCGTCTGATCCATAACCAATGAATGTGCACTTCTTGGTTTTTGAATCAAGTTTATCCCTGTCACCATCTTTTAACAAACTGTAAGCAGTACAACCAAATACTTTCAGGTGTTTGAGACTTACTTCCTTCCCTTGCCACATTTCTTCTGGTAATTTAAAATCCAAGGGAACACTCGGTGAACGGTTAATCAAGTAGGCTGCAGTGTTAACGGCATCGGCCCAGAATGTCTTAGGCAAACCGGCATTCAATCTCATGCTTCTAGCCCTTTCATTCAGAGTTCTATTCATTCTCTCAGCTACGCCATTCTGCTGAGGGGTTCCTGGGACCGTCTTGATCATCTTTATTCCTTGCTTGGCACAATAGTCAACAAACTCCTTGCTTATGTATTCACCACCATTATCCGACTTCAGACATTTTACCTTCAAATCAGTTTCATTTTCAACAGCAGATTTCCATATCTTAAAAGTATCAAATACATCGGATTTATTCTTAAGAAAATAGACCCATACCTTGCGTGTTGAATCGTCGATAAAGGTTATATAGTAGTTTTTGCCTCCTTGAGATGAAACTGATGTTGGTCCGAATACATCCGAGTGAGCAAGCTCCAATTTCTGAGCTTTTGGTGTCTTCCCCGTCTTTACAAAAGTAACCCGCTTTTGTTTCCCGAGAACACAAGATTCACAAAATTCAGTTTCTACTTTCTTCAAGTCTGAAAACTTCCCTTTCTGAGCCAACATCTTCAATCCCTTATCGCTCATGTGTCCAAGTCTTCGATGCTATAGATTAGATGGACTTGGACTGGTGGTTACGGCATGAACACCATCACCAGGTACCTCTACCATGTATAGAGTGCCTTTCTTCTTTCCTTTAGCAATCACCAAGTTGCCTTTGAGCACTTTCCATTGTCCACCCCCAAAATTAATATTAAGACCTTCATCATCCAACTTACCAACTGAAATTAACTTTCTCCTCAAGTTTGGAATAACCCTGACATCTTTCAATGTCCAAGTGGTTCCCATGGAGGTCTTCAAATTTACGTCTCCAATACCCGTAATATCAAGCACTTGATCATCGGCCAAACGAACTTTTCCATGATCACCTGTTCGTAGATTCTTGACCATATCTGGGCATGAAACAGCATGGAAAGAAGCACCTGAATCCATAATCCAGGATTCTTCTGAGTTCTCAACACAACATATGAGACAATCTTCTGATTCTTCAGAGGATACATTGTTTACTTCTTTCTTTGTAGCTTTTGGTTTTGGGCATTGATTTCTAAAGTGACCTTTTTCTTTGCAGTTCCAGCATTCAATGTCATTTCTGGTTTTTGACTGTCCCCTTTTTCTAGACTTAGATCTGCCTCGACTTCATCCTCTTTCGTTTTTTCTTCCTCTACTTTCTGTATGCAATAGAGAATTAGAATTAGAAGACTCGCCATTGCTTCTTCGTCTGATATCTTCATTTACGATCAAGTCACGAATGCTTTCGAAAGTGAGTTTGATAGTGCCGGATGCACTACTAACAGCTGTGACTGTGCCTGACCAACTATCAGGTAAGGATGATAAAAGGAGGAGCGCTTGGACTTCATCTTCAAACTTTATTTCAACCGAGGCTAAACGAGAGATAATCGAGTTAAACTCATTAATGTGAGCGGTAACTGACATGCCTTCCTTCATCTTGGTGTTAACCAATTGTTTGATGAGAAACACTTTGTTGGAAGCGGACGGCTTCTCGTACATGTTGGATAAAGCCTTAAATACTCCAAAAGTAGTTGTTTCATTGACAATGTTATACGCAACACTCTTTGCCAATGAAAGCCTAACTACACCCAAAGCTTGTCGATCCAACAGCTTCCATTCGTCATCGTACATATCATCTGGTTGAACGCCCAACATGGGTAAATGCAAACTTTTCTGATACAACATATCTTCAATTTGCATTTTCCAAAATCCATAATCGGTTCCATCAAACTTGTCAATTTTGATTTTACCATCTTCTGCCATTTTGCAATTTTCTAAAGGCTCAGGGGCTAAACTGCAACTTTCTGGAACTTCAGGGATTAAACTGCAAGATTGACTTTTGTTGGAACATCAATTATGCGCATGATGTTTTGTCTGAACTTTTCCACTACCTTTTGTTTTTGTAATATGCTTTTAATTCCTCTGCACGACACAATGCACACAACCCACCCTTCTTTTTTTTTTTCTTTCTCTTGTAGCGTGCTTCTTCTTCTCTGCACAAAATTTTTTTTTCTTCTCCAAAAAAAACTTCTGGTTAAAAGAGAAACCCAAACACAAAGTCCAGATTCTATAAAACCACCGGTGGTGGCAATTAGCGGTGGAGGCGGGATGACTTGATGTTGGTCACGGTGATGACAACTGAATAGCGGCGGTTGATGACAACTGAAAATAGCGACGGGTGTCGCAGGTTGACCGGCGGCAGTGGCGGAAATCGGAATAGTAGCGGCGGACGATGGTTTCTTATCGGAGCACTAGTTCCGATTCTCACAGGTCAGCAATTTCCTTCTTCACCTCTGCTGGTTCGTGTGAAACGGTCAAGAGCCTAAGCTCTGATACCACTTGTTAGGACCGCTACTAGCCCAACCATGCTATCACATATAAGAACAATGGGGTTCCTTTTTCTAAAACCAATTGGCAATAGAAGGGATTACCCATTGCCTTATATGTTAGCATTTAGTTTCTATTTTGACCAATGTGGGATTGGGTTTGCACCCAACACGTTGGACTGCACGAAACATTATCCTTAAAGAAAACTGGGGCAATAACAACCGAGACTTAACAATATTCTACGCAAGATGGATTAGTCTTTGGGATAATCGTGAACCCATTTCTAAGTACATCAAAAAAGCTTTGAATATCGAAGACTCTGATGAGGAAGATGGTGGATATGAGGATGGTTTCCCCTCTAACGACAACTTCTCCCAGCACAGCAGCCCCTTCCCTTCAACGGTGTCTAACACCCCTCACCCACCAAAACGCTGTCTCACTGCAAATCACAGAGCAATGGAAATCACCCTTTCAAAAAAATGGTCACTGGTCATTATTTGTTTACGAAACGTTCTGAAGAGCTCCCAAGATGCTATACTTTGTTGTGATCATTTGTTTATAAAACATATGTTACATCTGGAATTTGTAGTCGGAATCTGTTTTTTCATTGCTGTAATTTGTAGTTGGAATATGTTATTTCAGTCAAGTTTTTTTTATGTAATCTGTAATTTGTAGTTGGAATCTGTTTTCTTTGGCTGGAATATGATGCTGGAGTATGCTATTCCAGTCAAGTCATGCAAATGTGCGAAAAATGCCTACAAAGGAAGCCATATTGGACATTAAACGAAAGAACTAAAATGTAGTCTATTTCTTGTTAAACCCGGAATTCACAGTTTAACAAGAGCAATCTAATCACCCACCCACCTTATTACCACCCCCGTCATTACATCATAGTCTGTCCCTCGTAATCTATACGATTTCGTGCAAATTTAGGAATCTTTATAGAAGTTAAAAAGTTTTTGGGACCCATATCTACCATCCCTAATCACCCACCAACCTTATGACCACCCGTCATTACATCATATCATGTGGGTGTTCGATGTAGCTCATAATGGAATGAAGTCGAATCACCTATTCCCATCACACCGTTTTCTCCAAATTGTAGTTTAGTAGGCTATTATGTGGTTTTCAAGTATAAAAAACTATTGATATACTTTTAGTTATTCAAAATAGTAAGTATATAGAGAGATTTTTGAAATGCCACGTTACAGACTTTAGCGGTGCTTGACCGTTTGTCTCTCGTAATCTATACGATTTCGTGCAAATTTAGGAATCTTTATAAAAGTTAAAAAGTTTTTGGGACCCATATCTACCATCCCTAATCACACACCTTACGCGGATATGTTTGTTCTTTCCATGACAATATACGGGAGGAAGCCAGGACCCGAAGGGAACCACGAGAGGAAGCCAGGACCCCCAAGTCCCAGTCGGGGTGGAAACGCGATTCCAACAAGTAACAGATTTGGTCACATGGTTATTTTTTGTGTTTTCTGCTTTTGTATAACAACATAAACACGAACACAGACGCACACAAACATACATAAAAAATACAAATACAAGTATACAACAAATTATCTACATCAGAAACTATTCATGATAGTTTACATGGCTTAACGGTATATATATATTTGTTAACTGCCAGATATTATTGCTTTTTGTAGTTCTTGAGTTTTATTGTTTTGTTAACTGCCATATATTAAGTTACCTATATTCCCCTATTTCCATATGATCAAATAGTGTTTTTATACACCCAAACTTCACTCCTAATAATCTAATCTTCGATTTCTTCTTCTAATCTTTGATTATATTCATATTTTTGTTCAAATGTTGATAAATGGTGCTATTATTCATCTGTATTTAAGTTGATTAATTTTGGTAAATGATATCTTTTATTTCCAGAGAACTTGTTTGATGATCCTTTTAACTTGATTATGCGTATTTTTACTTGATTGATTTCATTCAAGTGTACGAGGACCTTGGAGGATCGAATCCGCACCATTAAAGAAAACCTAAAATTTGAACTTTTAGGTTTTTCAAAGCCGACCTGTGCAAATTACATTTGTTTCAAAGGATTACTTGATGGATTTACTTGGCAGGGCTGATTGTATTGTGGGCAGTGCTCATGTGTTCAGCAAATAACCTTTATCATTATTATTTTATAATCTAATCTGGAGGTTCGGCTGCCAATATGAACTGTTCATTAAGATATTTCTGAAACTTACAACAATTGTCTAAAAATTATAGCAATCACTTAAGTTTGTTAGTTGAAAATACAACAATCTCATTGAACATTTGAATAGCAGATCATCTTTACCTCCTCCAAAGTTTTTATCACCTGGTTTCGTTACTTTCAGACGTTTCATCGAACACTTTGAGTTCATTTTGTTTGTTGAAATCATAATAAGATTTCTTGGTTTTGTAAGTTTTAATTCTGACTTAGAGTCTACTGATGTTTCATTTCATTTTGTTCATTTTGTTCTCGTGCAGAATTATGGAACGCAAGTGTCCATGTGGGAAAGGCTTTTTGATAAGAAAAATATCAAATTCAGAAGCTAATCCTAGACGCCCATATTATAAGTGCACTACTTCTGAGAAGGCAAGTCTTGGAATGATTTCTGTAGAATCTGTATGCTCTTTTTTTGGATGATATATTGTTGACGATTATTATTTGATAGGGCAATGGTCCCGACTGTCAGTTCTTCGCATTTGAGGATGAACTTATAATGTGTACATGTGGGCGCGGCTATTGCCGCAACGCCCAAATCAATGGAAGGAAACATTGGGTTTGTGGTATACGGGTGAGAATTGTAAGGGCTATTATATTTAAGTATGTTTGTTTATAGAGTTGTACCAAGTCCTTGTGTGTATGGGCAGGATCGTGATGCTTGCGAATTCTGTATGTTGATCACGTCTTCTGGGTCCTCTTCCGGGTCCATTACCCCAACATTGCGTTCGAGTCAATCTCATTCACAGTCATCTGGGTCCTCTTCCGGTGGCAAAAGAAGCAATGCTAAGGTATATTCAATGGCTCCTCGAGCAGCTGCTGCTCTTATTGAAGAGTTTGAAGGCATTGACCTGGATGGCAGGAAAGGGGAATACGATTCAGACGATTGCACTCATATCGACCCATTTGAAGATGCCCCGACCGAATCAGATGCCCGTTGGAGCCCATAAAGACACCAAATCCAGCAACAAATAATGTTTAATATTGTTTAATTAGCTCTCAAACTGGCTTGTTGCACTTAAAGCTTAATGTTAACCCGATGTTTGCTAATTTATGATGTAAGTTTGATGAAAATTTGATTTTTGATCTGTGTTTGCTGAATTCTTGCTGAAATTGTGCTTAGATTCTGATTTATGAGACCAAACTGCCCTTTATAGCAGATTTTGTCCCGTTTCAGATATAACCAATGAATTTTGATGAAAATGATAAAGAGCAAACCAATTCCATTTTCAGTATCAAGGATCCAGTAACTAATCTCCAAAAGAACTCAGAGTTAAATTTTGGTGAACAAGAAAAATAAGCAGTAGAGACAAACCAATACAAAGATGCATGACATAAAAACCAGAGGTGGATCCATTCTACAAAGCACAAAATTAGCAATTGTCAAATACACAAAACTGTAAATCATACTATGAGGTGTATTTCTTAAACAGGTTCAACAATCAGAGTATAAGTACACCTATTTGACTATACCGTTAATGATATCGGAGGGTTTATACGAGATGTATCTGAGGAGATATGGAGACGGAGAGGGTGGTTTATGAAGAAGTGAGTGTGAGGGAGAGGGTGAGGGAAGTTCTTGAGAAATCATAGCTGGTGGTGATGTGAAGAAGTGAAGTGATGGTAAAATGACGGGGGTGGTCATAAGGTGGGTGGGTGAAAGTGCCACATGTCATCACACAATAAATATCATTTTTATTTAATCATATATATATATATATATATATATATATATATATAGATGTAGGTTCAAATACATTTTCTAAATATTGTGTGATTGTAGGACTAATTCTTGACCAATCATTTGATAGGGGCAAATTAGTCCATTTATATAATATAAATATTAATTTAATTAATTAATTAATTAATTTGCCCAAGTTAGATGCCTATATTTATGGAATAGTTTGACCATTCTCCAAATAACCTGTCGAACCCTACTCGCCAAAGCTCGCATCCCAATTTTTTTTTTTCTGATCAATGTTATTTAACTCGTCATTACCCTACGAATAATTACCAGCATCAAGAGACAATCACAATGTATGTGAAAAGGAACTTTACGTGACTATCAATGCTGCGAAAAGGAACTTTACGTGACTATATATTTTTTCCCCTTTTGTATTGATCATTATCAATTGTATTTGTGCAGGTGAAACAATATGTGGGAATGGGCAAAATCAAGGAATGAAGAAAACGAATTGCGAAAAGACGATGGGTTTAGGCCGTATGTTCACCGATTGCCTAGGTAAATTCCACCGACCATACTGCAATTTTTTGTATTCATAATGCTTCCTTCCTTCTAGACTGAATTCCCACGTAGAATTATTACATTTAATATTCATACAAGTAGAATTTGGACGCTTACTCTTGGAAGTAGAATTGATGACATTTAATATTCATAAAAGTAGAATTGATTACATTAATATTCATCCGATTGTTAGAAAACTTTTATACTTTGAATTTTTGTTGATTTTTGGTCTTACAGGTTGGATTACAGTGGATGCGATTTTAGATTTTCTGCCCCTTTATTTGATTTGTTGATCTTCACATTTTGTCGGACTGTATAAAGCACCATCGCAGAACCTCAATCCTTACCGCCATCACCACAAACAACCATTGCCGCTGTCATTGCTTTAACAAGAGGTGATTATTCTTTGAGAATGTAGGAGTATTCTTTGAGAATGTGAATGTATATAGTGTATTTTTTGATAATGTGAAGGTATTCTTTGAGAATGTTATGACAAAATAAAGTAAATAAAGTGTATTCTTTGAGAATGTGAGGGTATTTTTTGAGAATGTGAGCGTGTATTCTTTGAGAATAGGAACGTGTATGATTATTGTTTTGCTAAAATAAAGTACGTAACTAAAGAATAGTCATTCTTTAAGAATGAGAGTGTATTGATGTAATCATATGTAACTGATAATAAAATCGTGTTCGTGATCGTAGATTTTGTTGGTTAAAACATAATCCATTCCTTTTTTAAATTTTGATCAATAGACTAAAATACCCTTTCTAAGGGTTTAATTGTAAGATCTGATAAATTAATTACAATATATTTACAACTAAGCCCCTGCATTTAAAACCGTAGATAATATTGATCAGACGCTCCATATTTAGTCCTACAGTCACACAATAATTGTTAAATGTATTTAATACTAACTCTATATATATATATATATATATATATATATATATATATATATATATATATATATATATATATATATATATATATATATATATATATATATATATATATATATCTTATCCTAATAAATAAGTAACTCAAAGTGGCACATGTCATCTTCTAAGCCTTCTTGTACACATGTCATTTTTATAGAATTTCTGATTTTCTCAAAATAAAAATTTGTTTGTCAGTTACTCTAAACTCCTTAATGATCGTGTAAGTCCTCAATTAAGTGTGGATAATTAATGACTATAATGACATATTATCAATAATCAATTAAGTGTGAGAGAAAATTTTGATTGATTTAAGAAAGAGTAAATAAGGCTTTCGAGTTTTTTAGTTGTTTTAAAATAGGATTATCCAATCTAAGTTAATGTCAATGAAAGAAATAGCAACTAAGATAAAAATGATCTGCAGATACATTGAATTTTATATGAAATGTGACATGTTAATATTCCCCATAAGCCCCATATTGTTAACAATTTAAACCGTAAATGTTAACATTCACCCTTAACCCCTAATTGTTAACAGTTTACACACTAAATGTTAACATGCACATTTGTATAATTTAATTTCAATTACAGCTTTTGTATGTCCATTACACTGATTGCGGAGAAAAGCATATCAACAGAAGAATAAGGCCACTTGCATATTGGAACTATAGGAGAATAACCAGAAGAGAGAGATTGGAGAAAAGTAATGGAATGTTTGGAATGGTGAAACTTTTAGAAGGTAGTGAGGTAGATATAACGGAAGAATTTGAGCCAGTGGAGATTGTTGAATTAGATGAAGGAGAAGGAGACAAGGATGAGAAAAAACAAGAAGAAAATGTTGAGGAAGAAGGAAAACCGAATGAAGATAAGAATTTGGATGCAGAGGTAACATTTATATGTTTACTAATTATATTTTAAACTGTGAATAATTTATGTAGTTAAACCGTGAATTGTGTATGTAGGTAAAAGGTCAATGGTTTCTTAAAGTGTGAACTTTGATTATACTGTGAATTAAAATGGTTTTGAAACTGTGAATTGTAGTTTAAATGTAAATAAAATGTGAATTATATATATAGTTAAAAGGTCAATGTTTATTAAACTGTGAATTTTGTTTATACTGTGAATTAAAATTGTTTTGAAACTGTGAATTGTAGTTTAAATTGTGATTTAAAAATGTGCAGAAGTATTGTTCGATGATTAAAGCAGATTTTTCAAAGATGGTTGATTGTAAAGAAAGGATAGAGAAGATGCTTCCGGTGGCGACAGAGAAATATCCGGATAATTGTGAACTACAAATATGGGTAGCTGAAATGAGAAGCTTGTTCCAAACAAATGTTGGCGCATCAACAACATCGAAGAACAATGAAACTGAGCGAGAGAGTGAGAAGATACTTATCGAAACTGAAGCGCAAAAAACACCACCCGAAGAAAAAGAACTACAAACACCTTTACAGTCCAAATCACCTGATGCTGAAGGGAACATGTCATCGCAACCTGTCTTTTCACTTGGGTTGACGCAAGAATTCCATGACAGCCCGACTGCGCATCAAACAGGGAAAAGCTCAGATGTCGACACTAAGCGAGAGAGTGAGAAGATACCTATCGAAACTGAAGCGCAAAAAACACCACCCGAAGAAAAAGGTTAGAACATGCATTTGAGTAGCAAATATCGTAATAATGTAATTATAAATGGAACATTTATTGCCTGTGGATCTTCATATAAATGGAACAAATTTCGTAATGTATCTAAGGTAACAAGGTTAAAAAGCACCAATTCACCTGTTTTCTATTACATCATTGTACTTTAAGTTTTTTCTTATTAATGCATTGTACATGCACACCAGATCAAGGTTTCTCGGATGCTGTTGTGGTGGAGAATGAGGAGGCAATTAAAAGGACTCAACGTGGAAGGAAAGAAAGAGTGGAAAGAAAGAAAAAGAAGCAGTTTAAAAGGAAGCGAACAGCAAATCGGTTTTGCCAAAGGTTATGCGTGTGTATATATATATATATATATATATATATATATATATATATATATATATATATATATATATATATATATATATATATATATATATAGAGAGACTTAGGATCTTTTGAGAACCAACTTCACCCCGAGAACTCCCAACTCCTTTTGGATCAATCCTATATCTCCCAAACCGATTTTTTTTTTCAAAAAACCGACCCCAGGCCTCTTAGACGCTCAAAATGGGGCCGGGTCGCTGAAAAAAATTTCCGAAAAAACGACTTTTTTTTTTTGAAAAAGTTTGTACATGTGCAAAAAAAAAAGTTTGCACAACGTATACTTTTTTTCAAGTTTTTTTTATGGATGTCTTTCTAACATATATTTAAGGCGTTCTATAAAAAAATTTGAAAAAAAAGTGTACGTATAAAAAAGTTTGCATATGTGCAATTTTTTTTTTTGCACATGTGCAATTTTTTTTCAAAAAACAAAAGTCGTTTTTTTCGGAATTTTTTTTCGAAAATGCTTAAATATGTGCGTTTTAGAGGCATATGGGGTCGGTTTTTTGAAAAAAATATCGGTTTGGGAGTTCTCGGGGGACTTGTGGTTCTCAAAAGATCCTAACTCTATATATATATATATATATATATATATATATATATATATATATATATATATATATATATATATATATATATATATATATATATATATATATATATATATATATATATATATATATATATATATATATATATATATATATATATATATATATATATATAGAATTAGGATATTTTAAGAACCCTAAATATTGTGTGGGTGTAGGACTTATTTTCAGCCATAGATTTAATCAAAGCTGTAATCACAGATAAATGGCAAAATAGGAATTCTAAATACTTTTACTTAAATTAATTAACACGAAATTATGAATATTGGAGAGATTTACGTTGACTGTTACAGAAAATCTAGGAAGTACTCTGTTTCTGTCGATTTGAACATTTCAACTAGTGTTTCACATACACAATTCCATATGTAATCGCTATCAATCACGTTTGTAATGGATAATCAATCAGACGAATCGTACCAAGAGAATGTTATCGATCAACCATTAACATCAGAAGAATGTTTTGATGACAACCACGATGAAGATTGTGTTTCTAATTTTCACGATGAACATCAATCTGTTGATCTAAATCAAGGTTAATAATTTAATTTAATTTTCACGATGAACATCAGAAGAATGTTTTGATGACGATTTATTATGAATACTTAGAATGATATTATATCATTCATGGATGGTTTAAACATGCAAAAACGAAGAGTAATGGGATAAACATGTAATTGTAATTATTTAATAAATCAAACATATTATAATAGTTCAACATTATATTTACAAGAGTTTGAATCAATGGTACTAATTCCACTCTTTTAGGATTCTAATTCATATAGCTCTAGCATGATGTTCATGAACTATATGTGGGAGAGGCTTGGTCTACCGATCGGCAACATTGTATTTAGTGTCAACTTTAGTAATCATTACATATTCACCAATTATGATATATCGAATGAGATGATACTTTTAAGTATATGTTTAGATCTCTTGTGTGATTTTTGTTGCTTTGTTTACGCAATGGCACCGGTTCTATCATAGTAATATTCAAATGGATCGGAGGCACTAACAACTCTAAGTCTCACAATGCACTTTTTGATCCAAACCTCATTCTTATATTTATTTCATGTTGTTATGTACTAAACTTCTATTGTAGAATCGACGATAATAACATGTTTTGAAGTTCTCTAGCCGGAAGCTTTGTCATTCATGCTACATACAAACCTTGATTAATACTTAAAGTCATAATAATCACATGAGAACCGAGCATTAGTGGAAACCTTTACACCGAGTTTTGACCTAGTCGAAAACCATTAAAAAGTTCTTTAAACGGCCAACTCAGCTGAATACTCGGACTAGGTGTCTTACTGAGGCGAGTTAGGCCAACTCGGCCAAAGAATTCGGAAATCAGTCAAACTCGGTGCTACTCAGTCCAACTCGGAGCAACTCGGCCCAACTCGGCCCAACTCAGTCAAACTCGGTCAAATTGGTCAAACTGGATAATTTTGACTTTTTTAGAATAAATAAATAACTATAAATTGTTAATTAATTTTTTTTACCATATATCATATATTTAGTTATCTATTAAATCTTGTTTAATTTTAATTTTGTTAAATTTAATATAATTTTGATTGAGAAAATGAAAAAAAGACTAATGTTTAAATGATTACTCTAATATTAAAGAATAAACATCAATTTTTGAAATCGTTTAACACTTTAACATTTGAACTTGTATCTTTTTATTGATATATCAACTAATTTTGTTCTGAAATTCAATCAACTTATGATTTTTGAGATATATATAATTCCCTAAAAGTATTTCTATATAATTTATCCAATCCGAGTACTCGCTACTCCCTAGTCGGCCAAACAAGTACCGAATACCGAGTTCCGCAACACTGCATATTACTAATTAATAACACAACCAATTTTCATATAATTAATTCTCAACATAACAACATACTTACAAAGCCAACATCAATCATCACCAAGGCTCTAAACATTGCCTATCCTCACTACCAACAAACTTTGTAGACCAAAAATCTCCTCCCTCATGCACATGTAATGAATCAATACTTTCACCTTCTTCATCATCATCCTCTAAACCAAATAACTCATCCAAGCTATCCATAACATCATCATCATCATCATCATCATTCTCATCAACACTCTCATAATCTTCATCAATTACTTTCCCTCCATAACTAAAATCATTCTTAACCCTATCCCTCCTCTCTCGCCTCATTCTTTTCCCTTCCCGAACCAAATCCATTAACAAATCTTTTATAATCAAAGACTCATCCTTTTTCAAAAGTTTACCCTTATCATCATACCCCTCCACTAAAAAGACCGAATCCCTATCCCCCTTCAAACTCACATAAAACAACTCGGGGTGTCTCAAAAGCATACCTCTCAACTTATTTGGCAATCCAAACTCTTTTCTAAAATGAGTCAAATGGTCAACCAAAGTCCGCTTCTCCACCATCATACCCAACACCTCCCTCACCACATCACACCCTCTCTTCTCAGCTTTTAAAGATTCTTTAGGAAACTCCCCAACTTTTGTACGATACGGACACACGTCTTTTATCTCTCTAAACTTGATCAAAAACTGTTCTTGATGTCTTTTTACATTACGCCCTTTTCGAAGTCTTAATCGGTTAAACTTCAAGGGTCTGTCTACTATCAACCCAAGAGGTTTCTCATCAGGTTTAGGTAGAGGGTTGACCAGGTCAATGTCACATGAGACTAACTCAAGTGCACGCCCGTATGACGTGTCAACGGTTTTAAACTTTTCCGGGTATTGATTACAGATTCGGGAACGGAAGTTAGCAGGGAGACCAAGATCAGGGGCAATATGGACCAGTTTTGATAAAAGTAGTCTGTGGTGAGAAGAGAGCATGAGAAGTTTTTGAAGTTTGTTGGCTAAAGAGTCTGACATGGCGGTTTTGAGTTTAGATTCTTGAATTGCAAGTGAAGATGCAGATGGAGTGAGACGTACACAGAGTTGTGGGAGTGTTTTTGTGGCATTGAATGGTGTTGGGGGTAAAGGGATAGTGAAAAGTTCAAAAATGGTGGGGTAACGATGGATCATAGATAGAAGGGATCGAGGTTTTGAGAGAGATAAGTAGGATCTACATTTACCTAGGATGTGAAGTGGCATGTAGTGTTTTGGTTTTGAAAGGAGTAAAGTTTTGAGCTTTTGTACGAACCGGATCTTGTTTTGCTTTACTATATGGTTGTCGAGTGATGGGTCACGGACATGTTTGATGGATGCGGTGATGGTGAAAGATAGGTTTTGTGGTTTTTGTATCTTGCTATGATTTCGCTTAATGGATTCACACTTCCAGAAAGAAGGAGAAGGAAGGAAATTTGATTTGAGACAAATTGGGGATTTGTCGCGTGTGTATGAGAAAGCATGAGGTAGCGGGAGTTCCATATTTAGGTTTGTGAAATGCTTAGATGAAATGACTTGAAATTCTGCAAAAGGTGAAAGAAATAGAGTGTCAATGAGATAAACAGTCCATATAGAACGATAAATATCAGTTAAAAACGATTGATATGTGAAGTGCGTGAGTGTGGATTTTCATCAAACAGATGGTGGGCAGTTGATCGATTAAACCTTTAACATAAAAGAACCAATTTTTGCATCGAGATGAACTTGTCGGTAGTTTATAATCCCAAAATTCATGGGACCGATGTTGTAAAATAGTTTATAGTTGATGAACTTACCGGTGATAAGAGCTTGAAACCCGATGTCCGAAAACTGAGATTCTCGCTATATCTTGAACCCCGAATAATACTAATCGGAAAACCCCCGATAGTTCAGTAGTTACCTTGAGAAACCAGATAATTTTAGCATCTCTTTTGGAAAAAAATATCAAACACCAAAATGAATTATGTTTGCCGGGAGCCTATCGTAACCGTCGACCTGGAAACGCAAAAGAAACCAGATATTGCTTGGAAGGCAATTATCCTAACCGTTGGACTACAAACGCTGTTACGACTACACCTTTACAAATTTTGAACAAAGTTTATCTCTAAAATTAAGAATATCGACTCTCTATTTTCTGTTATAAGGATATATTTGTCAGGTTTTACAAAGAGAAAAAGGATTATTGAAAACCAATATAACTTAACAAACTGATCACATGATGTCTAATTCTAATTATAAATTAACATTTAGAATATACACTTCAATACATTGTGGTGTTTAGAAGTTGTTTCGGTTTTGTATTTTATTTTCATCAAATCTTGCATGAATAAAGTAACTAAATGAGTAATGGTATTTGTGCTCCTAGAGTGTTTGACACATAAACTAGTTTTATTTTATATTGAATGAATCGTTGAGACCAAATGAACATTTTGCATTTACATTTCAAAATATAAATTTCACAATAATCATCATTTTTAACAATATTCGTCAATTTCAATGTGAGAGATGTCATGAAAGAGAAAAAGAAGAAAGACAAATATGTGAATGGTTCGTGTCTTACATTAAGTTGTATTTTTTACGTAAGGTCATTTTATATATATTAAGTAAAAAACAGTCGTATATAGTTGTTTATACCACGTTTCTAACTTATTAAGCTTATTAAGTAAAAAAAAAAAAAAAAAAAACAAAAAAAAAAAAAAAACAAGCCATCAAATGACTAAACAAAATAAAAAATAAAGCAAAAGAATTAATTGTTTGTAAAATCAAGTAACTACTTTTTACTTTTAACAACTAATTCTGCAGTACTTTTACAATGTATGTTTTTCTAATGTGACATATAAGGTTATGTTGATGAAAACCTTAGAAAAATAATCAATTTTGGATAAGCAAGAAAAGCGATTGTTCAAACTAAATATAAGATTAACAGCTATCTTTGTTTAACTAATTACATTTCTTTATCATGTTCTGATTCTAACACTTGAATTCATAATAATGGCTATCTAAATGGCCTTTTAATCTCGTAAAAAACAGTGATTTGACCGAATTGCATGTGTATATAATTGCAAATTATAGTATTTCTTTTCCTAAATATTCGCAAGACAAATGATCTATTTATAACAAAATGGCTTCATTAATCGATTGATTTAGAAAACTTCCATTGCCCAAAAATTATGATCATATTGTAATGATTGAGAGCAATTCCAACTTAGGCAACGATAATTTCAATTTCAAATTTTCTCTATCAAATTTCAAGAATATCACAATTGTTACCTAAATAATAAGTTTGACCTAAAAATATTAATCGTACGAAATCTTGCAATTAATCTTTTAATGATACGAAAACCAATAATCGTACCAAAAAATATTAAATGCTAAAAAACTAGATTCATGTCCATCATTTTTAGTGGCATTTCAGCAAACGCCTTTGTGGTATTTAAGTCATAGTTTCTTTACGACTCAAATGTCCACTGGTCTATATACATTATACCGAAACATTTTTAATTTCATCTTTAAAACTCATAATTTTTAAACGTTTAATCTTATTTAAATTATTAAATAAAAAATATTGTTATATTAGTGGTAGACTTTTTGACCTCTCCATCAACTAAAATCGTAGTACTAATAAACATAGAATCTTATGTTTTATTCATGGAGGCATTTCATCAAACACCTTGTATGTATATCCAAATATTTAGCAAATGACCAACAGTAACTATGTTTCACAATAAATAAATAAAAAACATCGAAAACCAAAATTTACAAAAATTGAAGAACACAGTGAAAATTAGGGAAACACTTAAATTCATCTATTATCATCATCATCGTCTTCCCACCACCTATAAAAACTACAGTCCTGACACTTAAAATTCTACCCACGTAGAATTACCTGAAAAATCTACAAATATAACTTAAAAATTAAAGTGGGATATACGACCTTATAATCACCTACCTGATACCGCTTCCATCTTTCTATCTGATAATTTACAGTGTCTTGTGACTCGTGAGTCGTGACTCAGTGAGTATAAACCACATCAGCGAAACAGTTCTGGAAAAGACCACAGAATAAACTTGGCAAAAATATCGGTTTCCAAAAACTCTATATGAGCAGCGCGTCCAATTATGGTGTTCAAATTTCGTCCTTGTAATGAGATATCGAAGTTCACATCACATCTCATGAACATTCGTTGTTCAGAAGATGGAGACCGTATTTGATCCAAACAGTTGTTAAGCATATCGTGGAACACTTTTCCTTTTCTCGAATAATCACCTGATGACGATTGACACATCTCGATTCGTGCAGAATGATACGGAACGTAACCATCCTGTAACAATTGTTTTGTGCGTATTGAAAAATTAGAGTTGTTTTAGAGTTTTAGTTGTTAATTTATTGAAATCGGAGAATAATCGTACCTGTGGAGACGATAGTAGGATTATGTTCTTGAAATTCTCCAATGTCTTTTGCTGGAAGTGAAATTAGAAGGAATCAGAGAAATCGTGTTTCGAAGTACAGAAGGAAGTACGAATTGTACCTTGGAAAGTTTGTAGAAGAAGGTGTTTTCAAGGTCGATATCATCGGTGAACGTGAGTTGATGTATACAACGAGTGTTTTTAAGCTTCTTCAACAGCCATAATCCGGAATTGAAAAGCGAATTCGAACTGTACAAGTAACCTAAATGTGGGCCTGAAACAGAGACGTATGTATGGAGGTATCTATGGTACGGCTCCATTATGCTCTCTGTAATTTTATAAATTAGGGCTAAAATCGAAATGCAAAAAAGAAAAAAAAAGGAGATGTGTATGAATTATGAATTATGTAATTGTTTACCTGAGAGTGCAGTTCTTATGATGACGTTTCCGATTGAGTGGCCTACAAAGCTGAGTTTTACGTCTTTTAAGCCACCAGATCTTGAAGCTTTATCCATTTTCTTTTTAACAAAAGTGATGACTTCTTGTGCTAATCGTAGTCCCATGTCTCTGAAATCTTCAGATGTTTTATCTTCGTTGACTTCCGACATTAAAAACTCAACTTTTGGATCGATTAAAAGCCATTGGTTTCTTACAAGCCGTAAATCCAGATGATGTCCCTGTTTATTTTTCCAGCAAAAATTACATAAATGAATATGGATTATATTGTTAGTATCAATAAGATTATGTAGAGAGTAGAAAAGCATACCTGAAAACCATGAACAAATACAGCAATCTTCAAAACACGTCCCTTTTGCTGAATAGTAGATAAACTTGGGTCATGTTCTTGAGAAATACCGTTATTACCCTTGGGGTCCATGTTCCTGAAGTAGGAATTTCCACTAGGGATACGTAATGGTGCATTTACAACACGTTCCACTATTATAATAGGTATTCGTGAAGGGTCTCCAAAAATATGAAGGTCTTGAATCGAACGACTGTTTATCTGCATATAATAAAAAATATATAAGTTCCACATAAGAAATATAATTATTATTTATAATAATGAAGCTCAAAAGTCAAAAACACCCCTCACCCTCATTTGTGCAATACTCCGTCGATGTAACTCGGCTCGCATTGCTGCAGCCTGAGAAGGCTAAAAACGGAAGAAAATAAATAAAGAAAATAAAAAAGTCATTAAGATGTTTGATGTCTGTAATCTGTGAGAAGTGAAAAGTGTGGTGAAATTTTTACATCTTCGGTTATCTTTCTGAGAACAGGGACAGTGCCACGTGGACCGTGGTATGCTGAGTCATCAACCTGGTTTCTGATTGGTTGGTGAGGCATTTCAACTTTGGAGTATACCATCCATATTGACCATTCTGCCCTTCGGTCAACCGCCCAAGAATTACGCAAATGCTCCAAAACTTTTGTTTTGTTAGCCCTGTAAAAATAAGATTATAATAGAAAAAAGACAATAGCAAGGGGTAGAATTGGAAAAAGAAAAAAGAATCAAACCTATGAAACTTTAGAAACGTGCTCCATAAGTATAGAATTTGATCACCGAGTGAGTGGAAAAGACGATAAAGTTCATCATTT
This sequence comes from Cichorium intybus, assembly GCA_023525715.1. Taxonomy (NCBI): domain Eukaryota; kingdom Viridiplantae; phylum Streptophyta; class Magnoliopsida; order Asterales; family Asteraceae; genus Cichorium; species Cichorium intybus. The sequence continues at coordinate 41,734,999 of CM042013.1, forward strand.
TGTAGGGTGTAAAGATATTCACTTTGTGTATCAATTGAACCATTTGGAATCTGTTCAAGAATAAAAGATATATAATAATCATAATTTAAACCATTTAAATGTGTAATTAAAGAAAAATTAAAACAAACCTTAGAAACATTTTCTGGTACATTTGAATCAGCATTAGTAGTCCCTGTTTCTTCATTTTGAGAAGTGAAACCACTCAAATCAATTGTTTGATTAATCGCCTTACTAAGATTTCTCAACTCTTGAAGCAAATTTGCACGCGAAATTAAAAAAGACTTCACAAGCAAAACCTGTTTCAATGACATGAATGCATGATTAATTGATTATCAGTACATTAACAATTTCCCAATATTTATATAATCAAGAATGTATAAAATGCATACTCGCTTTTCTTTGTCATACTTGTTGTCACTTGCATTTTCTTCATGGCTTAGAGAATTGCTACGACTACAAAGGTGAAACATTTCATTTAAATTCAAGAAAGAAAAAAAAATTCTAATTTTTGTAAAATGAAGTGACAAAGATTTGAACCAACCTGGGTGTCTTCATGGTATGAACACCGCCTTTTAGTAAGCTGATGTGGACAGTTGTGTCAACAAGAACAGCATGGAAAGCATCAAAATGAACAGGACAATATGAATGTAGACCAAGAAGGGCTTTTGGTGGAATTCTGAATTCATGAACTGCAGCAGGTGATACTTCTAAAGAATCCTGCATATTTGAGCTGAAAATGGAGCATTAAAAACACTATATATATCCAGTATTTGTAAAGATTTATCTAGTAAATATGTAAACCAGTATTGTGTACTAACCCGATCTCTAAAACAGGTGTGTACAGAAGCTCAAATTTCAGAATTACAGCAGATGTGATTGGACCCTGAAGATTTCATCATTGGTAAGAAACATTTTGCTAATTTAACCAGGTTAGAGAGAGAGAGAGAGAGAGACCTCAAATTTAGCAAGAGATAAGTTGAAAGCTATCATGACTGAAAGGAGAATATCCTGTCTTGCATATCGAATCCGGAAAGGTTGTGAAGAAAAACTATGATCAGTGTCATCAATCTTCCAAACCCCCAAGATATTATCAGAACCAAGATCAGGAGCTGCAGTTCATATACAGTGTGAGGTTGGAGATAATTTTATAGAAATTAACAGATGAAACAAAAAAGTACCGTCGTACTGAACCACTCTTGAAGGGGTACCCACTGAAGATGCATAGTCGCTGTCTTCCCATCTCATGGTAATTTTTATCTGATACCATCTGTATACAACAAAAAAGATGCATCTGTACTCGATTGTTTTGTAATAAGGAAATCTAGATTTTGACTCTGGTGTCGATCAGATAATGCTTTCTGGTTACAGCATTGATCTGGAGTTTTGTAACTTTCGGAAAATCTAATCGATTATGAGAAGTAGTGAATTGGCAGAAAAATTGGTGTATGTTTTAGATCAAGGTCTATACGAAATTTTGCATTGGAAAGTACTAAGTCTCAGATCAAAGTCGAAGTGTAGCTGTTTGTAAAACGGAAGTAGTTCCATAGATTGATCGGATAAAGGAGAATAACTTGAAGTGAAAAATACAAAATGATAATACATTCGTTCTTACCCTTGCTGAAATAGGTCTAGGTTATGAAACCTATGAATATAAATTGCAACTTCGTGAACGGCTTCCAACATTGACTTGCGATTGCGAGTTTTTGAATTGTTGTAGTTCTGATGTTCCCTAGGTAGAGACAAGAGCTTCGCATCGGCCTTCGTTTTATGTGTTTTTTGTTGATTGAAACCAGCTATGAACCATTTAAGACGACGGAACATAACTGATGATGATCTCTACGGTATTCAGTGTGATTAGCATCCCTTCGATAAATTCTTCCTCAAATAAAAAAACCCTAAATTAGAGATTTCTAAAATCTGAAACAAACGAAACAGAATGCTACATAGATTTTGAAGTTTTGAGAGGGTGTTGGAGACGAGATCGTGAAGCAGACGACGGCGCCGACGAGAAGCGAGGAGTCCGGCCGGCGAAGAAGGAAGACCTTGGTCTGCTCACGGGAAAAAAGAAATTGATCAAATCTGAGAGTGACTGGTTTATTGGGAAATTAATTTCAATATATTCGGAATTAATTTAAACTATTAAAATCACAGTAGTTTGAAAAAAACCTGTCATCATAAATGATGGCAAAAGCAGGAATCCTTTTACTATGATATTGTTCCATAAAAATATACATCATACAATAATTAAAGTAAAGCTATTTAGATCTAAAAATAACATACGGCAATTTAAACTTGTTTCTTATAGGTTAATCAACTGAATTTTGTTCAATAATTAACAACTTAGATAAATAAATAAACAGGTAAAATAAAATAGCTTAAATTGGTTGAAAATAATTTAAAATATATTTTTTTAATAAGTACAGATTTTTAAATCATTGTATCCAGTTTAATTGTAGTGTTGTTAATTATATAATATTATTGTTAAATTGGTTAAAAATAGTTTTAAATATACTTTTTAGTAAGGGCAGATTTTTTTTAATTATTGTATCCATTTTAATTGTATTATTGTTAATAACATAATATTGTAGTCAGATTTAAAATGATGATAATTTATTTACAAATTATTAAAAACAATACAAAAAGTGTATCGTGTGATATAAACCTCCATCTAAGGCTTAAAGTTTTCAAAAGACTCAATCATGCAACATGTGACATTTTAATTCAATAATTGGAATTGTCTTTTTCCTACCTTTTATCAAACGGGTATTTATTGAATGGTGCAAGCTACAATTTCAAAAATAATTCCTAATCTTTCTTTTACATTTCTAGCCTTGTAAGATTTAATTACATAAATTAATAACATAACAAATTTGTTAGATATGTGTTTTAGTTAAAATATGAAAATCGAAGCTCTATGAAAGGGTTGAGCAAATGGACAACAAGTATAAAATTGAACCGGTATCATATTTTATACTTGGGTTCGGTATAATGTTTTTACTTTTTTGTCCCTTCTGTTTCGAGATTTTTCAGTTCAGTACCTGTTCAGTCCCATGTCGTTATCTTTCCACATTTAAGTTCAAACTAAACATATTTTCTCAAACCGAACTAGTATAGAACTGGTACTAGTATCGTACCTATACTTCGATTTGGTATTCGGTTATTACTTTTGTGCCCCTGTGATTTCGGTAATTTTTCGGTATGGTGCATCAAATCCGTATCTTTTAATTAGGGGTGGAATTGGTACGGTACCGATTCGTTTTTTTCTAAACCGTGTACCGTACCAACTATAGTTGGTACAAAAATTTTGCTACCAGTACCATACCAATTATACTTGGTACCAACTTGTTTGGTTACCATCAAGTTTGGTTTGTACAAGTTGGTAATGGTATATACCAAGAAATTAGCTATGTAATTATTTTCATTTATTAAACACTTTTATTGAAGTAATATTGTCGTTAATTTTTAATTTCTAAATTTAATGTGGTAATAACTATCGACTAATGTAGCTAAATGACTAATACTCATACTTTTAAAGTTGTAAACACCGAACCACATGACAATTGAAATATGTTTTTGTTATATATATATATATATATATATATATATATATATATATATATATATATATATATATATATATATATATATATATATATATATATATATATATATATATATATATATACACACACACAACACACACACACACACATGTATATATATATATATATATGTATATATATATATATATATATATATATATATATATATATATATATATATATATATATATATATATATATATATATATATATATATATATATATATATATATATATGAATTGGTTGGTACGGTACTACCGTGGTATCTCAGATTTTATACCATTACCGTACCATGATTAACTAATTGGTATGGTACTACCAACCAAACATGTTGGCTACCAAACATATTGGCTACCAATTTTATTGGTTCGGTTGGTAGCATGTTGGTTGGTTTTCCGTGGTACATATTTGCCAGCCCTACTTTTAATATTGTCTCAAATGCATAAGTTATATATATATATATATATATATATATATATATATATATATATATATATATATATATATATATATATATATATATATATATATATATGATCCGGTAAGTAGGGAATTTTTACTAGGAAGGTAAGAAGTTTTTTGTTACATGTTTTTTTGGCGAACCAACAAAATAAATCAATAGATGATGCAAAAATAACACGATTCACAAAAAAATGCTTAAAAACAACTCGATGATTCATTTTTACGATGATTTTATTGTTATTCACTAAAATTGTCCGTAACATTAATAAAAACTTGATTTACTAAAAAATGATTCATCAATATGTTTTTTCGGAGATTTTTTGTGAATCATGTTATTTTTAATCATCTAATGATTCATTTTGGTTGTTCATCAAAAAAACAAGCAACTAAAAAACTTCTTACCTTCTTACTATAATTTTACTTCTTATTTGATCCCTTATATATATATATATATATATATATATATATATATATATATATATATATATATATATATATATATATATATATATATATATATATATATATATATAACTTCTTCCCTTTCTTACTATAATTTACTTATTATTTGATCCCTCTTTTATATATATATATATATATATATATATATATATATATATATATATATATATATATATATATATATATATATATATATATATATATATATATATATATATAGATGATCAAATATGAATCATAAGTATTGTATGAATATGTGACCAAATTGTAACCATTAGATTAAAAGAATGAAGAGTTGTGATCTGAGGGTACACCTTATTATCTTGAGATATTATTTATTATACAATTTGACTTAATTAATTATAAGGGCAAATATGACATTTTATTAGGAGAGATAAATGAAATATTACCTAGAATTTAGGAAACTAAGTCAAATTAATTATTTAAAATGAAATCAGATCTCAAAATTTTATTCAGTATTTTAAATTAAATCATACTTTTTAAGAATACGACTTTCATTCAACATGTTTTAATATTTTTCCAATTCGTTCTAACATAGTTTTCTTTCGTTCTTAAAGAATATGACTATATTCATTAGATTTTTTTAGAACGGATAAGAATCACTTTAACAGATCTCATTCTTTAATAATTTAGATTTAAGAATTCTTGTTTAGATTTCGCTTAACAGATCTCGGTTAGAATTTTTGTAGAATTTAGATTTAAGAATCACTTTAACAGATCTCATTCTTTAAGAATCATAAGTAATTATATAAGAATAACATTTAATAAACACTTTGATACTATTCTAGTATTATGTGAGAATGAATCGGAGACTCAAGTGTAGAATTTAGAGTTAAGAATCGCTTAAGCATATTTCATTCTTTAAGAATCCTAACTAATTCTATAAGAATAACATTTAACAAAAACTTTGATACTATTTTTCTGAGAATAAACCTGACGTTCAAATGTTGGAGTTAGAATCTTAGGGGGTGGGTAGTGCCAACATGGGAAAGTTCAAGGGACAAGATTATCATTTTTGGAAATTACATTTACATGTTATGCGGGCTGTGAATGAAGATATGCGACCGAGTGTTCTTGCAGACCTCAACCTCGTGCAAGCCCAAGATCTCATGGCACCGCTAATATGTGGGCGAAAACTACACCGTGATGGAAAAGGAAGAACGAGATATTGAGAGAGATAAAGATAACCATGGAAGCGCACTAGTACACGGAAGAATTCAGTGGATGTTGCTAATCTGGAATGGGTTAAGGTGTGCGACTGAACCATTCTCACCCTCTTCCCACACACTTTGCTGCTCCCGCTTCTTATTTTCCCGACTTTATGGTGATTTGAGTTGCAATTAAACCAAAATATTGATTCTCGTTCCACTAGAAGAAAAGAAAGAATCCATGAGAAAGAAATAAATCGAGAGATGAAGGTTGCGTGATCAGTATTGCCTGCCGGGTTCACAACTGATTCTCGTTCCACCGGGAAAAAAACAAGGTCGCGCTGTAGAGTGGGTAGAGAGAGGTTGAATGTAACACCCCGTCCCATATACAACATTTTAATAAAACAATTTACGTGTTAAATTTCCCGTAAAAAAAATTTCATTTTCAATATTGGATGTCACAAGCTCAATACATTACCATAATTTAAGGAAGTAGGTACATACTCTGATCAATCTTGGACTCTTGTTCCTCTAACGCATCATCTACCCTTTTCCCTCGCTACCTGAGTACATAGCATTTTAAAAAAATATAATACGTAAGACATACGTCTCGTGAGTAATACGGGTTTTAGACCCAAAATAATTTCTCATATTTTAAACATTCCAAATTTTCATATTATTTAATTTCCTATGAGCGCACCCATAGGTATTCCTTTTCATTTGAGAGCACATTCCTACGAGCGCACCCGTAGGTTTTATACGAGACGCACCCGTATAACTTCTTCCTCAATAGCATGAAACGGATTTATGTATCAAGGTAAGACAACTACTTCGCGACGGGAGGTACCATCCCAGTAGTGTCTTTTTGCCACCCCTACCGCAGCAGGCCGTGGTCTTTATCCGGATACTTCTTAGCTTCTCAACAGGGCTCAACACTTTATTAATTCTTTGTATTTTCTCATTTATCTTTTGTATACATTATACTTGCTATTTCATAGTATCATTTCCAAATTTCACAAAACTATTTTCAGATTCATAAAACCATTTTCATTAAATCATTTCAACTTCCATAAAACCATTTTGACTCCCAAAACATTTTATATAAAATTCATTTCTTTGTATAAAAACCCATTTTGCTACGTACCAAAAAATCCACACATTACTCACCTTGGCTAGTTAGAGAAGTCTAACTATAATTACACCATTCCTTGTCCCTTCCATTCATTGCCCTTTTACTTCTTAAGTACCTAAGAAGTTTATTCACACTTTATTAATAACATGTTATACTTTAACAACATCTAAGGACTACTTTGTTATGTTCCACTAGGCTCATATCACAATATTTTTGTGATATTCATCCCTTAACACACCTTTTTACTTATTCTTATTATCTTTTAAATGACATTTTATTGACCATTATACCCTTGGAAAGTCACATACACAATTTAGACTCATTTTTCATGTTTCCATGCTCTATAACACTTATGGGATCAATTGGAGACCAATGCTACATGTCTAGGGGCAAAATAGGCTCTTTACCCCTCATCAGTGGGTTACACGGCCGTGTAACTTTACCCATAATAGTTACACGGTCGTGTAACTCTCCCAGGCCCTTCAAACTTCGAATTTTGCACTAAAAGTCATGTATCAGGCTCGTTTTAACTCCAAACTTCACCAAATTTTGACCATAGGTTCTATTGACCCTTTATTATGTTAAGAACATGTTTTCACTTCTATTAAGTCTTATTAAGTTCATGACTTAATGATTAAGACCATAGGATGTCACAAGAGCTCTAAGGAAGCTCATATGCACATCAACTCAAATTTTAAAATCTAGTTTTGTCCATTTTCTATCCATATGTTTATATAACCAATTGATGATTTAATTTAAGGTTTTTACAACCAAAAACATATTTTGTTAGTTACCAATTAATGTTTTCCATTAACCATTTCCATGGGTTTCATTCATGGAATCACCAATTCCATTTCACCCGGCAAATTTCAGTTTTTGTTCAAACTTTCATTTTATTATTTGAAACTCCTAGGAAATCACTTCTAATGGTTTCTTCATACTTAAACATCATTTATGACTCATTCTAACCAACTCTTTATACCAAAACCCATAATTTAAACATGTCTTTTAACCATGGAATCACTGATTCCATCCAAGTTCATGAAAATTTCATTTTTAGAGTTTTGACACCAAAAATTGAAATTACTTCGAATTAACTATCAGTACTAGTTTCTTTCATCTATTCTAACATATTTAACTCACTTTAGTCACTAAAATCATCTTTAATCACAAGGACCCGTGAATTAGGGTTCTTGGCCAAAATCATGATTTTCCCCAATTCAACCATATCTTTTGATTTAAGTAGAATTGCTTGATAATTCAAGCTTGTTTAGATGGAAAGACTCATAAAACATGTTGGATTGCAACTGAACTTTCAATTTATAACTCACTCTATGAGTAACCCGTGTGCTAGAAGTCAAGAACAAGTGTTCTTACCTTGATTTGGCTTGGAAATCTTGATTCCAAGCTTGTACTCCTCACACCTCTCTTCTAGAAATCCTCCCGAGCGATCGTCCAGCCCTCTCTAGAACTCTCTACTGCCTTCCCGTGTTCTGTGAATGGGAATGCAGATTTTTTTTCCTTTTTATACCTAGTTATTTTACACTTTGGTCCCTCAAGTTTCATTTTTCCCAAAATGGCTTAAAAACACATTTTTTTATAACATTATAAGTTTCTTTTCTTTCATTTTACCCCAAACATTAAAATACTTTATATCAAAGTCCAAAACATGGCAAAAGACTAATTTGCCCACTAGTTTCAAGAAATGGCACTTTGGCCCCTTAGGTTCCATTTTTTTGCAAAACTGTCCCAAAAACCCAAAATTCTTCTTTTTAAGTTTATTTCATTACATATTAACCCCAAAATCACATTTTCATTACTTAGAAGTCATTTGGATGTCAAATGACCATTTTGCCCTTTTTACCAATTTTTACTGTTACGCCCTTGTTCAACCCAACTTTTATATATTTTTATTTTATGACTTTTACCAAAATTTTCAGGTTCTTACACTCTCCCCTCCTTAAGAGGATTCCGTCCCCGGAATCTTTTCGTATTTTCATAGTATGATTACCTTTCCTTTACTTATACTTTTTATCTTTGAGGAAATAACATTTTATTTCCTCAACTTGTTAATTACTTATTTCATGTCCAAAACTTTCCAAATAAATTTTCTAGAATTTATGGTTTTAGAAGTTTTTCCACTTCTAAATTTTCTTCTTATAGTCAATATATTCTTATATGAATATTTCTTTAAACTTTACAATCTTCCCAAATGACCAAAATATATTTTTGGTCATTTTACTCTCTTTTCATTATAATACTCCAAATACTTATAACTTATACTTTTCTTTTATTAAATAACCAAAATACCCTTCGGTCATTTTATCTGTTTTCTTAACTTTTGAGTCATTCAATCATACTTCATCCTCTATATTCTAGTTATATTTCTTCTTACTTCATTTCATTTTTGTACAAAATCTCTTAGTAAAACTTACTTTACATTATAGTTTCATACTTCCATACTTTTATCAAAAATAGCAGTCTACTATATAATTCTCCCCATATCTTTATTAAAACCTGTAAGATTATACTCATCACATTCTTTACTGAAAAAAAATTTCCACATACCATTAAATATAATTATATATAATCCATATTTATACGGAATTCACAAAATCTTTTCTTTGTAAAATTTTGTCCCTTAATGGACATTTTACTTTAACAAATTTGTTTTACAACGCTTTCTCCTTCTTTCCATTCTTTACTTATAATATTATTCATTTATTTTCACTCTTCTCTTTTTCCTCAATCCTCTACTCGTTCATTATTGCCTAGATGTTTTATTTCTATTTCTTTTTCTCAGAAGCTTTACAACTTCTTATCTTTACATAGTCATTCTTTAAATCTTTTAAACTTCAATTTATTCTTCTTTACTTCTACTACAACTCTCGCCTTATTACTATTCATAAGGAATACTTTTTCCTCTTTTCGTTACACTTTACATTCTCATTTTTATGTTTGGGACAGGATCTGTCAAAACAGTGTACCTTTCACGAAAATCTGTATATCTTGTTCCAGAAAAGTCGAAACAACATACCTCTTTTTATTTTAGAAACTACACATCATTAGCTTTCTTTCTATGTATACTACACAATGTTTGACCTTGTAGATTTGTACAGTTTTTACTATTGAAGTTGACCTATTGTTGCTGTCAACTTCATTACTCTTACTTTCATCACCTTTATTATGTAATTATAGAATTCATTTAACTTTATTCTATATTTCACACATTCCCACCATATTGATATCTTCCTCCCCTTATAATTCACATGGGTTACTTCCATGAATACATATCTTGTATCCAGTGATACTTATAGTACTTTTGTATTTTTGATTTATTAATAATTCAAACGTTACTTTCATTCTTATTCTATAATTTACAAAGTCTCAATTTCACGCACCTCTTACTCGTTTCCTGTACATTATATGCAATACTTTCACAATTACTTAATCTATATCAATCTTTACTTTGATTACTTTCACATTTCAACGTATTAACATTCTAATTACTCCTTTCATCTACTTTTGTTATTTATGAGATTTTGATCTCATTTATTCATTATTCTTACTAATATAAATATGTCTTTCTTGTTCTTCAATTTTCTTACAGTACTTTTATAAGTACATTTTTTTTTCAACTTATAATGTCTCATACATTTTGTATAGGATCACTCACATTTTCATGCTTATCACACTTTTCATGACATTATCATCTTGTGGTGTAATTAGATTTCATAAACCATATTTATTAACTTCTTGATTACAAAAATTAATTCTCAAACTCTTGTCCCACTCTCGACCTTTACAAGTAAATTTTGTTTCTCTTTCACCTCTTGATTACTACTTAGCATCCCGACTTTACCACGTTGATTCTTTGGTGTTTCTAGTTTATTACATATAGTATTGCATAATTCCAAGCTCAATTTCAATATACTTCACACATACTTCAAATAATTTTATGGACATATTCTAAGTTTGACTCTTATAAAAGTCAAAGCTGTCAAGAATTTTATTACCAACTTTTTATGCTTTTAGTCTTATTATGCTTCTAACTTGTCAATGATATACAACTCATTGTCTTAACAACGTCTTAACACGTATTTACAAGTTTTAATTCGTATAATACTCATATGTATTTACTTCATTCTCTTTCGATTTAAGATCTCAAATTAAGTACTCCAACTATATATTTTTTTTATAGCAATTACTTGATACTACTCTCAACCACCACTATCATTCATTGATAACATTTCATTTTAACTTTATTTCTTTACACTCCTTCCTTTTTCGTATTTTAATGCAGTATACACTATACATTTCCTTACAACATTTTTTTATATTTCATATAGAACTTATTTCTTATATATTTTTAGATAATACACAACTCTCATTTATTTTCTTGTTATCTTTCGTTCCTTTGTATTTTGGGCTATATGCCAAATACATTATCTCACTCTTTCGCTTTATACTTTATAGTGTTCTAATTAAACTAACCGTTTCATAACCACATTTATACTTTTATTTAAGTCCTAAGACTTACTCATCCTTCCCCTCCAGTACACACGCATATGTAAATATTGGTTATATACTGACCCCTTTTTTTTCGGTTACCCTTTTATTATTTACATTTCTTCTTTACTTATTTTATATCATCGCTAGATCGGATTTCAAATAACCATTTTTCTCATTCCCATTTTCTTTAATAATTCTCCTCATATTCCTCTCATTATCTTCATCGTTTGTCTTATCTTTAATTCCTTGCCTATCAATTGTTTAGGCATTCAACCTCCATTTCTCAATTTAATCGTATTATTCACAACCTTTAACATTTGTTTCTATTTCTCATTTTCTTCCCATTCAGGTAACTTAGTTTGTTATATTACTCATTACATCATTATATTTGTGACTTAGTTATTTATTCCAACCGTTAAATATATTTACTTATCATATTTGATTCATGTTTGGAAGTCACGACTTCTCATTTCTAAGTTGTCATTTCTGTTATTGCTTCCTTAACTAATACTTAATTAAGGATTTTACTTTCATTTTATAAAAACGTATTTAATCCCAGCTTTTAGTAATCATACTTTAGCTCCCTGATTGTCCCTAGGAGGCACTTTATATTACTTCTCAATATTTATTCTTTACCCTTTTATGCAACTATTGAGTTTACCTATCGATTTCAAAACTCAGCTCATTTCTTCTTTCTTATAGGAATTTTTATTCATATATATATATATATATATATATATATATATATATATATATATATATATATATATATATATATATATATATATATATATATATATATATATATATATATATATATATATATATTCTTTTCCCCAATCTTTATTTCTTTGGTCACTGCTGCGACACCACTTTTATCCTTGTTCCATAATCATATTTCATTTCCGTTAGACAACGGAATTTTCAATTATACACTTTCCTTTATATTTGTACTATATACCCCATTTCTTCCCATTCAAAATTCTCGATATATTTATATCTTCTGGTTATGTCCCTTTTACTGTTTTCTTTCATATTGTCGCATGTCCCGTTACGTATACTTTACATTATTTTTCATATGGTATGGTGGTTATCACAACCACATATTTGGATTCTTACCTTATTATCCTTCACACACTTATTATCTAAATTTTCAATTCTCTTCATTCATACTTTATAATGATTCACATATAGAGTATGGGTTTTTCCCCCACTTCATAACTCATACTAATTATTTCATCTTTAATACTTTTCAAATATTACTTTAGTATTTTTAGGCATACTGGATTGTATTGCACAGGTACTCTAAACCTATGCCCCTCACACCTCCTCCACTCATCCCTTACAGTTTCACATGATTCCTGTGTGGTTCCACCAAACTCAAATATATATCCTGTGATTCTGATAGTACGGGCCCATAATATTATAACCACCTATACATATTTGCTTCCAGCTTTACCACCAGGACTCATGTTCCACTGTTTTAGGTTTACTCTCACTTCTCCTTAGTTACGACCTCATGGTTAAGTATGTACCCTACTTAACTCCTACACAGTTTAAGTCTAGGTTCAAGTATTGACACCTAGTTCACTTAAACTATGGCTCTGATACCAAATTTGTAACACCCCGTCCCATATACAACATTTTAATAAAACAATTTACGTGTTAAATTTCCCGTAAAAAAATTTTTCATTTTCAATATGGGATGTCACAAGCTCAATACATTACCATAATTTAAGGAAGTAGGTACATACTCTGATCAATCTTGGACTCTTGTTCCTCTAACGCATCATCTACCCTTTTCCCTCGCTACCTGAGTACATAGCATTTTAAAAAAATATAATACGTAAGACAAACGTCTCGTGAGTAATACGGGTTTTAGACCCAAAATAATTTCTCATATTTTAAACATTCCAAATTTTCATATTATTTAATTTCCTATGAGCGCACCCATAGGTATTCCTTTTCATTTGAGAGCACATTCCTACGAGCGCACCCGTAGGTTTTATATGAGACGCACCCGTATAACTTCTTCCTCAATAGCATGAAACGGATTCATGTATCAAGGTAAGACAACTACTTCGCGACGGGAGGTACCATCCCAGTAGTGTCTTTTTGCCACCCCTACCGCAGCAGGCCGTGGTCTTTATCCGGATACTTCTTAGCTTCTCAACAGGGCTCAACACTTTATTAATTCTTTGTATTTTCTCATTTATCTTTTGTATACATTATACTTGCTATTTCATAGTATCATTTCCAAATTTCACAAAACTATTTTCAGATTCATAAATCATTTTCATTAAATCATTTCAACTTCCATAAAACCATTTTGACTCCCAAAACATTTTATATAAAATTCATTTCTTTGTATAAAAACCCATTTTGCTACGTACCCAAAAATCCACACATTACTCACCTTGGCTAGTTAGAGAAGTCTAACTATAATTACACCCTTCCTTGTCCCTTCCATTCATTGCCCTTTTACTTCTTAAGTACCTAAGAAGTTTATTCACACTTTATTAATAACATGTTATACTTTAACAACATCTAAGGACTACTTTGTTATGTTCCACTAGGCTCATATCACAATATTTTTGTGATATTCATCCCTTAACACACCTTTTTACTTATTCTTATTATCTTTTAAATGACATTTTATTGACCATTATACCCTTGGAAAGTCACATACACAATTTAGACTCATTTTTCATGTTTCCATGCTCTATAACACTTATGGGATCAATTGGAGACCAAGGCTACATGTCTAGGGGCAAAATAGGCTATTTACCCCTCATCAGTGGGTTACACGGCCTTGTAACTTTACCCATAATAGTTACACGGTCGTGTAACTCTCCCAGGCCCTTCAAACTTCGAATTTTGCACTAAAAGTCATGTATCGGGCTCGTTTTAACTCCAAACTTCACCAAATTTTGACCATAGGTTCTATTGACCCTTTATTATGTTAAGAACATATTTTCACTTCTATTAAGTCTTATTAAGTTCATGACTTAATGATTAAGACCATAGGATGTCACAAGAGCTCTAAGGAAGCTCATATGTACATCAACTCAAATTTTAAAATCTAGTTTTGTCCATTTTCTATCCATATGTTTATATAACCAATTGATGATTTAATTTAAGGTTTTTACAACCAAAAGCATATTTTGTTAGTTACCAATTAATGTTTTCCATTAACCATTTCCATGGGTTTCATTCATGGAATCACCAATTCCATTTCACCCGGCAAATTTCAATTTTTGTTCAAACTTTCATTTTATTATTTGAAACTCCTAGGAAATCACTTCTAATGGTTTCTTCATACTTAAACATCATTTATGACTCATTCTAACCAACTCTTTATACCAAAACCCATCATTTAAACATGTCTTTTAACCATGGAATCACTGATTCCATCCAAGTTCATGAAAATTTCATTTTTAGAGTTTTGACACCAAAAATTGAAATTACTTTGAATTAACTATCAATACTAGTTTCTTTCATCTATTCTAACATATTTAACTCACTTTAGTCACTAAAATCATCTTTAATCACAAGGACCCGTGAATTAGGGTTCTTGGCCAAAATCATGATTTTCCCCAATTCAACCATATCTTTGATTTAAGTAGAATTGCTTGATAATTCAAGCTTGTTTAGATGGAAAGACTCATAAAACATGTTGGATTGCAACTGAACTTTCAATTTATGACTCACTCTATGAGTAACCCGTGTGCTAGAAGTCAAGAACAAGTGTTCTTACCTTGATTTGGCTTGGAAATCTTGATTCCAAGCTTGTACTCCTCACACCTCTCTTCTAGAAATCCTCCCGAGCGATCGTCCAGCCCTCTCTAGAACTCTCTACTGCCTTCCCGTGTTCTGTGAATGGGAATGCAGATTTTTTTTCCTTTTTATACCTAGTTATTTTACACTTTGGTCCCTCAAGTTTCATTTTTCCCAAAATGGCTTAAAAACACATTTTTTATAACATTATAAGTTTCTTTTCTTTCATTTTACCCCAAACATTAAAATACTTTATATCAAAGTCCAAAACATGGCAAAAGACTAATTTGCCCACTAGTTTCAAGAAATGGCACTTTGGCCCCTTAGGTTCCATTTTTTTGCAAAACTGTCCCAAAAACCCAAAATTCTTCTTTTTAAGTTTATTTCATTACATATTAACCCCAAAATCACATTTTCATTACTTAGAAGTCATTTGGATGTCAAATGACCATTTTGCCCTTTTTACCAATTTTTACTGTTACGCCCTTGTTCAACCCAACTTGTACATATTTTTATTTTATGACTTTTACCAAAATTTTCAGGTTCAAGTTCAACACGAAAAATGAAACAAAATACGAGATTTTGGGAAGTTATGCATTTAGCGCCGCTAATGTTAAGATTAGCGTCGCTAATGTTAATATTAGAGTCGCTAATGTTCATATGTGTTCAATTATATTTGATTAAATTACAATATTATGTGTTCGTTTATATTCATATATGTTCAATGGTGTTTATTTATCTTTGTTCGTTTATGTTTGTTCGTTTATTATGTTCATGAACACAAACGAACGAACATGAACAGTATATTTGTTAAACAAACGAACATGAACAAGAAAACTCGTTCGATTATTCGTTCGTGTTTGTTTGTTTGTTCGGCTAACTTAAACGAACGAACATGATCAAGCCCCCTTTTGTGTTCGTTTGGTTCGTTTACAGCCCTAGTTAACGAGTACGCGACTAAATTTAACGGCTTGTTCGTTAATTTTATGGGACAACGGGAATCGGGCGAGATCGACAAAGATATACTCAAAAAAGCACTTGCGGTTTACCAAAATGATAACAAGGGTAAACCGTTTCGACACATAACTTTTTGGGAGGTGGTCCACCAATATCTGAGGTGGAAGGGGGTCGGCACCGATCCGACACCGACACATGCATTGAAACGATCCAAAACATCCGAGACGCAATACACGATGTCTTCGGATGCACATATCGGGGCCGATGTCAACGAAATTCCCGACGACTTTGAAAGACCGATGGGCTGTAATCGGGCGAAGGCGAAAAGAAAGGCCGCGACGTCTTCGAGTTCGGTCAACGATGGCCGAGTGGATAATGTTAACGAAAAATTCGATCAACTTTTGACGACCATTTCATCTCACGTCAAATCCACTGAAGAGGAAAAGTTGTCGAGAAGTCGTTCCCCACGAGAACAAAGATCGTACGATCAACATGCTAGTGTTGATGCAACCGACCGAGCATTTCACCGACACGACTCTCGAGTTGGCGTTGATATGTAGTTGTTTAGTTTTTTTACCTTTAGTTTTAACGTAAGTTTTAGTTTTTTTAATTTGTGTTTAACGTAATGTTTAGTTTTTTTTAATTTTAGTTTAACGTAATGTTTAAATTTTAATTTTAGTTTTAATTTATCTATTTTAATGAAATGCTTTATTTATGAAATTATTTGTTGTGTTTTAATTTTAATTTTAATTTAGTTTTTAAATTAAAAAATGAGAGGTAGTGAGAGGTGACCATTTCCATGAGTGAGGGGATGAGAGAGAATTGCTAACTTGATGGTAAGCAAAAAATGATAGCAGAAAATAGGATACTCCTAAAGCCTTAAATACAATTGATTAGTTTCATAAATAATTTGATTTAAAAACCTTGTGAGAGATTCTAAAGATTTTTGGATTAATGAATCTTCGGATTAATGAGCGGGTACTTTGATGTCATGAAAAATCTTTACAAATAAATTATATATTGTAAATTCAAATGTCATAATCAAGATTATGATAATCATATAATTAGTTGACAAAAATCAAAGAGAATTGGTTGATTTATATTTAGTGACTCTCATCGCGTTTCTTGATTTTTCCAAATTTAATTATTTTATTTGGTTTTCGGTATTAGAAATACACACATTATATATATATATATATATATATATATATATATATATATATATATATATATATATATATATATATATATATATATATATATATATATATATATATATATATATATATATATATATATATATATATATATATATATATACTAGGTTATAAGCCCGTGTTAAACACGGGTTGACATCTTAAAGTTTTTTTGCGTAAAAAGAAAATTTACTTTGATTTTCATATTATCTTCTTGTATGTATTTTCCCATAATATGGCAATGCACTTTAATTTACTTCGGTTGATAGTAATCTCTTTTGGTATTAAATGTCAAATAGCAATGCATTTTGGTTTTGTTCACCTTTCGATCTTACGATTGCGAATAATATCATCCAAAAAAAAGTTGTCAACCCGTTTTTAACACGGGCTAATAACCTAGTTATACTTATAAAATTATATTTATATTAAATATCGATTTTCGGATGGAACACAACAACAGATTAATGCAAAACCTCCAAACCTTTTAAATATAGTTTTAAGAAGAAATCAAAATCCACCAACATAATTCTCATGGACTTTAGTTTTTGAATTTCAATATCTTGGCATAACAACCTGTATTGATAGCACCACTGTTGCACGAAATCTAAACAAAAATAATTGACAATAGATGACAAGGTTTTACAAATACAAACTACAAATTCAACCAATAACTCTCGTAACGGTTGAGAAATAAAAATTAAATGTTAAAATCGACATGGAAATAAATGTTGAATACTATAACTAAAATAAAAATGGATGTAAAATGCTATAATGAACATTAACCATGAAATTATATAGTGTAAAAAATGATATTAAAAAGAATATAAACTTATGATATTATCCACGTTCACCCCTTCCTTAATATGAATTACCATCTGTATTCTAATCAAAATAAAGTGGTGCTAATGAGTCTTGATTCATCTAGTTATACATCAAAAAGATTGAACATTAAATAACCACTATTAGTTTTTGCATCTCTTCAGTTTGAAAGTTATAAAACTCGAGTAAACTTCATACTAAAAAATAAAGAATCGTAAACACAAAAGTTTACAGATTGAAATGTTTATGTTTGATGGTATTATTCAAAGAATTGGGTTTTCTTACTGATATCTTTGGTTGTAAAAGTTGGGTTAAATGCAAAGAGTTTTTCTGAGATTTCCAACCCTACAACATAACCTTAAGAGTCATGTTTGTTTTTCTGCTTAGTATTTTCTTGATGATCCCATTTAGAAAAAATGGTCAAATCCCACCCGCAACGGATCCATCAAGTTTGAACCAAGATTAATTTGGGTTCGTGAACCAATTTGGATCAACATGAAGAGATAGAGAGAGACTTATGAAATAAAGGGAAAAGATCAAAATGTATAAGAGGAAGAGATAAGATCTGAGGGGGATTTGAAATGAGTAGGATCCATTTATATATAGCCTAAAAATGTTTAACCACAACATACAACCAAAATATCACAAACGAATAAAACTAATGCAGATGTTTATTACAAAAAGACATATTGCTATATTACCCTTTTAAAAGTATGGTGGTAATCAGTCGGACCTCCTTCCTTCCTGCCAATAGACTTAGATTCTGGATATGCCCCAAATCCATTAAAAACTGAAATAAAAAATCAAGAACATGTTCAAATTCAAATCACTGGAAACATCACATATAAAAATCAATGAAGAAAGTTTTTAGATCTGCTACGAAATCAAGGATGACAGTCTGAGGGTGACAGTAGATTTGGATGCATAAAGAAGAGCAACACCGCCACCTGGCATTATTCCTTCTTCAACAGCTGCCTTTGTGGCGTTTAAAGCATCCGTAACTCTATCTTTCTTTTCACCTACTTCAGTGTCACTCGCTCCTCTAGTCTTTTAACATTATTACAAATTTTCCATTATTTCAAACTTAGAAAAATAAACATTTTTATGATAAAAATATGTAAAAAGGACAACCCTTTGGTACAGCAATACCACCAGAAAACATGGCTAACCTTTCTTGCAACTTCTCTTTGTCATAATCAGATATGCTAGATTTAATTGCTGACTTTATCTGTGAAAAAAGGTAAGATAATTTTATTTAATTGGATTACGATTTACAATATATAAGAAAAAGAAGGAACCTATTAAATCCCAGTAGATGTTGTAGAGAAGGTGGATTAGGATATCAAGTAAGAAAAAGAAGAAAAAAAAGGAACCTTTGCCTGAAACTTTTGTAGGACTTTCAATCCAGCAAAATCTATTATTTGTTTATTAAATTTGTATAGTAATATATATAATACTGTATATCTGTATCTGTAATATCCATATTTGCACTACAGATAGAAATTTGTAGAATAGAAAATATGTATCAGACCTTACGTTCAATATCTTGGGCTTCATTTGTTTCAAATTATAATACTTACCAGAGCTCGCATAGCAATAGCACGACCAGAACCAACACCAAGTGTTGAACCCTTGCCCTTCAAGAAACAAATTTTGTTTAAATAAAATAATAATAAAATTAATAATATCTAGAAACACGCATACACTAAGAGCATTAAAAACGTACCATAATTCTAGCTTCTAAACGCTTAAACATAGGAGCATTCTTGAGCATGTCTGGAATGATCACGAACCTGCATCGATTCATTAAGCAAATTTAATATTTCCAATTTGATGTTAGTTAAATGAATAATAGAAAAAGAGGGTATAAGAATGGAAATATGTATAATTTGCAATCTTAAAGAATAAAAACAAACCTGACTTTGTTGCTAATTTCAACAATTTCAACGAAAAACCAATTCAAATTTGACTTAGGGTTCTACTTACTTCTACGATCCATTAAAAAATATATTTCAAAAAGCTCATCATTTAGAACTCATGTGTTATCTTTTTATCCTATCTTATCGGAATCAGTCATACTAATTGAATAGTCGGAAATCTAAAAATTGAAACCAGAAAATGAAAAAATTGAAATCAGAAAGTGAAACATAAAAGAATCCATCAAGAACAAACCTGTAATCCAGCCTCCGGGGAACGAAGTTACAAATGGGGTTGTATTCTTCTGGTGAGTTACAGATGGGGTTGGCGAATCAGTTACAAATCGAGGTATGTGGTCTCATTTAGATATAAAAACCCTCTTTGCCGCCTTCTCGAAAACGAATCAAATGAAACCCTAGAAGGATAAGTAGCACCACTGAGTTCGTGACTGAGTTCGTGACCGCTATCATCGATCTAACTTGACATCAATGAAAACAAAAAATCAAAATCAATGGTAGAAATCGAGCAGCAATTCTGAAAGCAATGGGAGAAAACCAAAAGAGAGCGAGAGAGAAGACGAAGATGAAGGAATGAATAGACCGATCGAAATTGTGAGGAAATTAGGTATAACCACTGATTTTTAGGGATGAAATTGAAACGAAAAGAGAAATGAATCTGTAACTTTCAGCGGTTACAATGGGAAATATTAGCGTGTAAAGCACGAAGGATAGAGGTCAAGAGCGGGAAAACAAACCTGAAGATGTATAAGAGAACGCCACGTGGCAGTTTTATTAGTGCTTTATTAGAATGTAAAGATATATATATATATATATATATATATATATATAGAATCAGGATCGGGTGAGGACTCTTCTTAAAGTGAGGACTTGCGAGGACACCTTAAAAAAATTGAAAAAAAATATAAAAAAAATATAAATAATAAAATGGATCATAATACTATATCGGAGAAAAAAAAGATTAAAAAAAAACTTTTCGATCATTATTTTTTTTATAATGAAATAATGATCCAAAATAAAAACAGAAAAATTGCATCATTACGTTTTGCAATGATGCAAATTTTTTTTTCAAATTTTTTTTTGATAATGATATAGTACTATTCTTGATTTTATGATTTGTATTTTTTTAATATTTTTTTTCAATTTTTTTAAGGTGTCCTCGCGAGTCCTCACCGAAAAAAGTGTCCTCACCGGAACCGGACCCTATATATATATATATATATATATATATATATATATATATATATATATATATATATATATATATATATATATATATATATATATATAAATTTGCAATTTCCGTATGTGAGGGAGAATTTCATTTGGTTTTACTATTTCCAGAGTCAAAACTATCAAGTTCAGATCATATTCTAATTGTTAAAGCATCTTATACAAAATATAAATAATGTTTTATTTGGAAATAGCAATTTTGCTTCTGCTTTATAGTAAACTTTTATATTTACGTTTTTTCCCCTCAACTAATTTCGAATTAATTGTTTTCACCCTATTTATTATAAACTTATATTATTAGTATTTTTAAGTTGCGATTCCGGTCCCTTATTATATTTTAAAGTTCTATTTTTCGTCCCTTACATAATTTTTTTTGTCGAGCTGCGTTTTCCAATATACAGGGCTTCCGCAGCATCGCGCGGATGGTTCAAACCCTAGTTACATATAATTAGAATTAAAGCCTAATTAGTTTATGAAAGAAAAAGGCTGTTACTAAATTTCACAGATAACTATTGTTTTTGCTACTGAAATTTTATTACTGTCTAGTTTCTATAAAACTATAAAGTTTAATCATATGTTCTATATTTCAATTAATTAGAACTAGTTTTGGACTGTCCGCCTGATGCTGCGGAAACCCGGTATATTGAAAAACGTAGCTCGATAAAAAAAATTATATAAGGGACGAAAAATGTAACTTTAAAATATAATAAGGGACCGGAATCGTAACTTACGAAATACCAATAATATAATTTTATAATAAATAGGGATGGAAAGAATTAATTCGAAATTAGTTGAGGGGAAAAAACGTAAATATAAAAGTTTGCTATAAGAAGAATCAAAATTGCTATTTCTAAATAGAAGCTTATTTGAAACTTGTATTAAATGTTTTAAAAATTATACTATGATCTGAATTTAGTAATTATGGTTCTGGAAAAAGAAAAAATCAAATGAACAGTGAATCTGTGAGTAGAGGCGGATTTCCTATTTAATATATATATATATATATATATATATATATATATATATATATATATATATATATATATATATATATATATATATATAAAATTAGATATTATATAACAAGTTTGTTAAGTTATATTGATTTTAAAACATAACTTTACAATACACATCACAAATACTAAAATTAGAGAGTTTCGTACTTTTACAACCTAGGCAATATTCAAAGATAATATGCAACGGCCTGCAAATGTAATCGCGTTTGTAGTCCGACGGTTAGGATAATTGCCTTCCAAGCAATAGACCCGGGTTCGACTCCCGGCAAACGCATATTTTTTTTATCGTTTGAAAAGACTACTTATATCAAAATTGGTCCATATGGCCTCACTTCTAGCTTCAATTCTGGAATCTGTATAAGTGCTGACATGTCAACTCGTATCATGCGATATTGACCAGGTCAACCCTCTAACTTGGGCTGATAGTTGAAATACCCTTGAAGTTCGCATAATGTAAAAGACATCAAGAAATTTTTTGATTAGTATTAGAGGAGGAATTGGATTTATTTCTATTTTTTATTACTATTCATATTCCTATCTATGTGAAATTGTGACAAATATCATATTTAATAAAATTAATAATATTTTAAGACACATGCAACAAATTTATATGAGTAGAAATAAAAAGTAATAAGAAATACAATTTCTCATATTAGAATTAGAGAGATAAAAATTAAGGAGTTTCCTAAAAAATCTCAGTGTTTGAGATTGTTTTTAAAATGGCTTAATGATTTATAGGTTTTTTTTTTTTAAAAAGTCAACAAGTACAAAAGTGTTTGACAAACTTACAAGTACTTTTCGTACATGTTTTTCACAAGTTTTTGATAAGTCATTTTTTCATAAATAAAAAGCTTCTTACTTTTTGAAAGTGCTTATACTTTTTACATAGAAAAAAAAGACTATATTGCATTATCATTAACCAAACATATTACTTTTTGAAATTGCTTATGTTATTTTTTGTCATTTTACATAGGGAAATATTCATTAAAGTCCAAATATTTTTATTCGATTTATAAAAAGGTCTCAAATTAAATTTTAGTAACAAAAGTCCCAAATTAATTTTTATTAACAAAAAAGGACAGAAACTACATATTTTATCTTCAGTAAAGTCTTAATATTTTCGCATAGTTTACGGAAAAGTCTCAACATTAGCCGGTTTTCTGTCTTTTTTGTTAATAAAAATTAATTTGAGACTTTTTTCATAAACTTGGCCAAAATATTGAGACTTTATTGAAGATTTCCCTTTTACATATATAAACTAATTCAAACACTTTAAAAAAAGGAGTATCAACTTATAGTTTTTTACCACCATATATGTTAATTCAACCAAGTTTTTAAAAAGTCTATTTTGTTATCACATAAACTAACACTTTTTGTTAAAAAAATGCTTATTGAGTTTTTTTAGAAATATCCGACTTTAAATATGTATGTCGTAAATTATGTAGATAAATAGTTAGTTATGATATGTTGCATGTTAGGATTAGATTAGGTGGAATCAAAGTTATATCCTATTATTTAGCTAAGTAGTTATTTATTATCACTTGGATTCTGTGTACTCTATTTAAACGGTTCTGTCATATCAATAAGCAAGCACGTAATAAGCTTTACCAAAACTACATGGCATCAAAGCTCAAATGGTCTTTTCCAGGAACCGGGCTCGAGGAGGATGATTGGACGTGCTATGGAGTATGATGGTCTCTATTTTATTGAGGAGGGAGTCAATTCAGATAAGGACACTATTAAGTCAACATGTCACAATGCTATCTCGAATATTAGCAACAGTGAAATTTATTTGTGGCACTCTACGCTAGGACATCCAAGTTTTTTCTATCTAAAACAATTATTCCTTTATATGTTTAGCAATACAAATCCCTCATCTTTTCAATATGAAATTTGTGCTTTAGCAACATTACATAAAAGCAGTTACCATCGACAACCATATAAACAATATGCACCATTTGCACTAATACATACATAACGACACATGGGGTCCTTTTAAGATCACTACATCTCACGGTTGAGATTGGAAATTAATGTGTGGCTATTCTCTTGGTTAATGGAATCGTCTGCCTTTTGTTCTTGTAATTTTTGTTCATTTGTAAGACATTTGATTCTTCATAGTGATATCTAGGGTTATACGATAAGGTTATACGGTATACACGTCACACTACCACGCCAAAAGTTATGACATCTCGACACTACCTTAGCACCACATCCACACCATACCCCCTTATAGGGTATTGACCACTGCATGTCATCGAATCAAATTAATTTTACTTTTCAATAATTTAATAAACTTAATTATAATTTAAATTAAAAGAATGGTGTGGAAAGAAAGAATGGTTAATGCATCCAAGAGAGAAAGAGTGGTGTTGTGTCCCGTTGAGAATCTCACACCTCGACAACGTGTACCACCCACCATTTCGGCTCAGGATGATGTGCAAGTCGGGCCACCACTGCTACCTAGGCACCACGTTGTGGCGTAGGGCGTATACGGGTAAGTGACATTGTAAGTGTGTTTTTGTACCTCTAAATTGATGCTACTGCTGAAGCTACAACAACGTTCTCAACGGGATATACATTTACTTCTTGATGAATATATGAACATAGATACAAGTCCTTACGTTGCTACTACTTCACCTAATGAAGCATCGGTGGTAGTGAATGCTTCCACAAATTCTTTTTCAGAGAGAGAGAGAGAGAGAGAGAGAGAGAGAGAGAGAGAGAGAGAGAGAGAGAGAGAGAGAGAGAGAGAGAGAGAGAGAGAGAGAGAGAGAGAGAGAGAGAGAGAGAGAGAGAGAGAGATATGTTGGTCCATATTATATTAATAATACTAATTAATAAAACAAAAGAAAGAAAATAAGAAAATATTATGAAAATGGTATAATAGTCTTTTCAGTTTTAGAAGAGGCCAAATCCACAATGAAACTTTCTGATAGGGACGTAATAGAGTTTGACACTTGTTGGATCAAATCCAAAAAATGGCATACTGAAACCAAATTTGCAGTTTTGTGTAAAGAAATGATGAAATAGGAGTTCAAGATTCGACACCATTTTTATTTCCAAAAACCATTAATATACCAAACCAACCATCCCCAAAATATTTTGACTTATACATTCAAGTTAAAAGGCAACGACTTTTTCGGGGACATCCGATAAATTTGGAACGATACAAAAAAGATTAGCATGATATATGTGCAAGAATGCCACACACAAATCTAGAAATGAATAAAAAAAAAGCTGTAAAATGCAACGACATGCAATTTTTTCAAGTACATTTTTAATCATAAGTTTTAATTCCATAAAGATTGTTAGATTGTTATACCAAAACCCATATCCATAACACCATAAATCATATGTTTGTTGTAACCAAATAATTATGGTTCAAGATAGATTATCATGCTTGCAACATATTTGAACACACTGCGTCTCACGATATGTATTATATATGTGTGTATAATTAAATTATTAATTAGGATATAAATATTATTAATATAATCATGGTATTTATAAATATATTTAAGGACTTGAATTTATATTACATATTTCTATATTTTTTGAAACTTTGTTACATTTCTAAAACATTCTCTTTTTCTTTTTTAAACTCAATGAACTTACTGATTACAAACAAACAACTATATTATATTTATGTTCATTTGATATACATGTGATACAAGATTGAATATCGACAAAAAAACAATGTTTAACAATCAAAAAATAAATTAAAACCTAATCACAAAATATAAGTTCCCAAATAATCAATACAAACATCAAACCTAATAAAAATCTGTGCTCTGAAGAAATCATACAACGAACTTGATGAAAGATAAGCTAATAACCAGGACAAGGAGATTATAGAGATTATAGCACCATAAATTTCACAACTAACTTGCCATTATAAGACATAATTTAGGTCGGATGGAGTAGAGGCGGGTTCACGACAGAGGCGGGTTGGAGAGGCTTTGATCGCGGCTTCACAAACCTGATTTGGGTTGAAGACATAGTAGAAGAAGGGAAGCAACGGGGTGGGCGAGGTTTGCGATCGACGGGTACCACACCGTCGACGACAGGTTCAACGGGGTTGCGGTTTGGGCGGGGACAACTTCGTCCAGCCTTATGGGTACTTTTATCAGGATTTTTTTAAAAGCAGTATATATCAAAAACACTGTAAAAGAGGTATGAAATCTTGAGAAAGAGAGAGGAGAAGGAAGGTCAGAGAGACATCGTTGATGGAGATCCACAGAGAAGATTGCGCATATCAAGTTGTTTTGGGAGATGGAGGGAGCGTTTCATGTGGTTTTGTTAGAGGAGGAACATAAGGCAACTATACTTCCGAGACCACCCATTCCAACATTCAAGGCAAGATAAAACACAGGAGATTGTGTCTCCTCCAAGTTGATAACAGAAAACACTTTTAGATACATGAATATCCGTCCATCTCTAGGTAAGACCAAAATCTGAAAGTTTTTGGTTGAATTTCAACACCACATTGTCAAGCACCAAATATCACCTTCCCACAACATAACTAAGAAACATCAATATATTATGCAGGTTGTTTTGTGGTTGAGTAATTAGAGCCCAATCTCCTTCAAGTAAGCAAGAATTAACAATTTAAGAAAGGAAGAAGAGGCAGATGAAGGAGAGAAGGCGATGGAATTTATTTTACGCAACCTATCTGATTTATATTTAGGCAGAGGGGGACCACACTTTCTCAAAATTTTGATTTCGTAGGTACTCATCTAAATGCTGCCTCCACGCTGTACCAGAATCATGTGACCCTAGGTATAATTTCCTAAATCTTTGGATTCAATTCAATGCTTTTAAATATATCATGTGAATATGTTATTTCGCAAAATTTATAATTAACACAATCATTTTTATAAATCAAAGCCGATGATCTATATATGGTTTGACCATGTAATATAATTTTGTTTTGATTCAATACATTTTGGTGATCAATTTGTACTCATCTAAACGCTGCCTCCACGCTGTACCAGAATCATGTGACCCTAGGTATAATTTCCCAAATCTTTGGATTCAATTCAATGCTTTTAAATATATCATGTGAATATGTTATTTCGCAAAATTTATAATTAACACAATCATTTTTATAAATCAAAGCCGATGATCTATATATGGTTTGACCATGTGATATAATTTTGTTTTGATTCAATACATTTTGGTGATCAATTTGTACTCATCTAAACGCTGCCTGCACGCTGTACCAGAATCATGTGACCCTAGGTATAATTTCCCAAATCTTTGGATTCAATTCAATGCTTTTAGATATATCATGTGAATATGTTATTTCGCAAAATTTATAATTAACACAATCATTTTTATAAATCAAAGCCGATGATCTATATATGGTTTGACCATGTGATATAATTTTGTTTTGATTCAATACATTTTGGTGATCTTATTTATTATTTTATGGGTAAATTGCATAAAATATATTGAGTTTTTTTTTCCCGATTTTAACATCGTATTTCTTTTTTCTAAATTGAACATTGTATTTTCCAATTTGGTGACTAGGCTACCCGGTTACCGTTTAATGTGAGATTGTGACATATAACACTATTTGATGAAGTGACGCTGACATGAAAAAATCATGTGCCACTTTTTGTTGATATCATATTTGTGAGTTAAAATTGAAAGAAAACCTGAAATGTAGTGTCAAGATAGAAAAAAATATTTTTTTTTTGTTTTTTGCAATTTGCCCTTAAATTAAATATATAAACGGTTTGATTGTTTTGGAACGTCAAAAATCATATTTTTTTTATTGAAAAGTTATGACTCTATATTGTAGATATAACTAATTTTCTAAAGGTTTATTATTTTACAGTTAGTTAATTATTTCTCGTGATAAGTATAAAAAAATACATATATCATTCAGTACAAGAAAGTAGAATAACTATCAAATTAGGCAAAATGCTTGATATTGAAGCCAAATGATGACAAATCGACAAGTAATTAAGAAAAGGTGTAATAATGGTAATACAAATAAAAATGATGTAAAACAAGTTGGTACGAGCAAGTGTAGTGTGAGAATAGCTAGCTTCGATAAACATGTTCAGCATATATTGACTATGAGTGCTGAAAGCCTGAAATTCATTACAATCACCGGATAATTTTCAAACTTATATAATAAGTCTCGATTCTTAATATACATATATTCATTGCATAGATATGTATGAAATGGTTAAAGTCACATAAAATAATAGCATTATTTTGGGCGGAACACACTTACTATAACTTAAAAAAAAAAAAAAAGGCTAAAACTAAAACTTTATAAGGGTGTGTAGGGCTGTAAACGAATCGAACGAACACAAACGGGGGCTTGATCATGTTCGTTCGTTTAAGTTAGTTGAACAAACGAACGAACACGAACGAATAATCGAACGAGTTTTCTTGTTCATGTTCATTTGTTTAACAAATATCTTGTTCATGTTCGTTCGTTTATGTTCACGAACATACTAAACAAACATAAACGAACAAACATAAACGAACATAGATAAATAAACACAATTGAACATATATGAATGTAAACGAACATATAATATTGTAATTTAATCAAATATAATTGAACACATTTGAACATAAAAGGAACTTACATGAACAAACTTAAACGAACAACATAAACGAACGTTCACGAACATAATTGAACGAATGAGGCCATTGTTCATGTTCGTTCGTTTAACTAAACGAACAGGAATTTGTGTTCATGTTCGTTCATTTATTAAATAAACGAACATAAACGAACTTCCCGCCGAACAATTCACGAACGGTTCGCTGAACGTTCGGTTCGTTTACAGCCCTAAGCGTGGGGGAGTAGTTCCCTCCCATTGCATTGAACACACTCGCCACGTCAGTTTTTCTCTCTCCTCTCACTTCTGTCTTTCCCCATCTTTCAGTTTTTCTCCAACTTTCATCCATGGAACCAATATCCACTGACCCACTGAACCCACAATGCCACATCAGATTTTCGATTTTTAAATTAATTAATTAAATTAAGACTTAATTTAATGTTCAAGATAATATTAAAATGCACTAAAAATAAAAAAACTCAAATAACATTAATTTAAAAATTACACTGTTACAAGATTAAAAAAAACATAAATGCGAAAAAAAAAACCTAAATACAAAAAAAAATCCTAAATATGAAAAAAAAACTCCTAAATACGAAAAAAACTCCTAAATACAAAAACATAACCTAAATTTCCCACACGTACATCTGTGTTATTTGCTGTTTTTTCCCAAGAACCAATGTCAGTTGAGGTCCGGTCAAATGGTCATGAGGGCGAACGAAGAATTTTAAATCTTTTTGTTCACGAGCCCATTTGAGCGATGCTATCTCTTGCTCAATGAGGGCTGATTTCTTCTTCGATTCCTCCTCCTGTGTTGCCAGAACAACTATTTTCTTTGCACGAAGGGTGTCTTTTTTCTTGTGCGCTTCAACCTAAGTAGTCTTTGCCAGTTCGAATATCTTATCCACGATGGTATGATATCCCTCATGCATTGATGAAGATCCAACCACATTTTTCCTTTTTCTTTATCGGTAATGTGATGATGGTTGTGGGGAAACTTCATTGCCGTCGTCAAGATCGACCGACTGAGGTGAAAAGTGTGCATCGGAAGGCGAGTTGGTGAAGTGGTTGCAGTCGAATGTCTTGCTTCGTTTGGCAGAATGATGTGGGGGAATGCATCCCTATTTCGTTGACCGTTTGCCATTTGGCATGGTCTCTTAGTATTTCCCACGCCCCCATATGTGCGAAAGAGGCCCAGTGGATTTTCTGGTACTTTGAATGGGTGGCCTGTAAAACATCCACATCCCCTGCCACTGCCACGCATGTTCAATTTATTGTTGTATATACAATTGAACTTATTTACCTTCGTTTGCATGTCTTTATAGTTGGAGTTGAACTGATGCCGGGTCCAATCGGAACCTCCAAGTTGCGTACAGAAATGTTCCAGCACATTCAGCCAAAAAGAGTCGGAGCGTTGGGAGTTGCCACGTTCTTGGTCCTCGGAACAACTAATTTACGCCTTCACCAAGGCGATCTCCTCCTTCTCCTGCCACAGTTTATGTTTCACTCGTTGAGTGTAACTCCGTTTAGTAGCACGCGTAGGTGGTCTTGTTGTTGCTGCTGGGTCTCCGGGACGGTCTCCTCGTCTTCATCATCCTCTTGCTGCTCCTCCTCTTGCCCCTCTTGCTCCTCATCTTCATCCTCGTTATCCGAGGATGGAATGGTTTCAACACTGGACTCATCTTGGCTACGGAAGTGAGAAGTGTCAGGGACATAGCATTGGTTGGGGTTTAGATGGAATGGGTTAGGGCTTTGTTGAAACTGGTTGGGGTATTGTTGGAACTGGGTGGGGTATTGTTGGAACTGGATTGGGTATTGTGAAAAATTTTGTTGGTATTGGGGATATTGAGAGGTGTGAGGATGGGGTTGGTGGAACATCTTGACGTGTCCCGCTTTGTGAGGAATCGCGTCGCTTGGATTTACCACGATTTGAATCCATTTTATAAAAAAATATTTTTTATAAAATAGAGGGAAAATGGTTTTTTAGAGAGAAAATGAGAGTAAAAAAGAAGGGTGAATATGTGATTTTTGAAGGAGTGAAAATGTGATATTTATAGAGATGAGGAGAGGGTAATTTTTGATAGATTAATTTTTTTTAATAATGAGTGGGTTCACCCAGCTTCACCATCCCATTCCTCAACCCGCTTAGCTCGAATCCGATGAAACCGCAAGCAAG
This sequence comes from Cichorium intybus, assembly GCA_023525715.1. Taxonomy (NCBI): domain Eukaryota; kingdom Viridiplantae; phylum Streptophyta; class Magnoliopsida; order Asterales; family Asteraceae; genus Cichorium; species Cichorium intybus. Next base: position 41,766,034 of record CM042013.1, read on the forward strand.
GTAGCAGCGGTACCGCCCCATTATTCTAATCTTTCGCGAGCCCGATGGTTACTCCGCCTAGCCTAATAGCATCAGTTTGGGCGGAACACGCTCACTATAAACCCAGAAGGGCCAAAAGTAAAACTTTAAAACAAAATAATGGAAACAAGTTTAATTTGTTTTAAAGTTTCATAGTGTTAAAAATCTAAACAAATACAATTAATATGAAATATTATTATCTAGCTTATTACGCTATGTTATCGAGTTAAATTAACGGGTGGAATGAAAGTATTAGGACGTAATCAGAGGTGAAATGGTGCTCTTGAGATTTTTTTAGAGAGGGGAAGGGATGGAATGGAAGGGAAGGGGAGGTAGAAAGGGAAGGAATTTCACCGCCCACTTTGGGCGGATTGTGAAGGGAAGTGAAGAAGAAGAGCATTCCCTTCCATTACTCTCTAACTAAAGAACACAGTAGCTTTCATCTATTTTCCTTCCATTTACTTCCATTCTCTTCCCTTCTCCCCCATTCCATTCCATTCCATTTACTAAAAATCTCAAGAACACAGCGTTGGTGTGAAATTTGTCGCTTTAAGATCATAAATGCTTACAATTAGATTTTTCAGACTAGTAAATAATTATTATAAATAATAAAATTATTTAAATTTTCAATTATTTGTTCTATGTCTAAATTATTAATTAAATATCATAAAACCCTTGGCCATGGAGACAATATAAACAATCTACTATATACTTATTCTAACATTTAACATCTTACTAGCATCATTATTAGTATTTTCAATGGTTATATTTAAAACTTTTTCAAAACAGTAAATAATGAGTATATAGAATAACAATTATAAAAATTTCAAACTATTTACTGATTTCCAAATTAGTAAACAATACAATACAAACAATTTGTATATACTTATTTTAAATATTGATATAAAGTAATAGATTATAGGTACTTATTGTAGAACAAACTATTCAAGAACTTGTCTTTTAGTTTTCACTAATTTTTCTTTTTAGTTTAAAACTTTATGTTTTATTTCTTTTAGGAAGCAACCCTTTATCTATCGTGAGACTTTAAAATATCTGTGTGTGTGTGAGGGAGAGACTACATTTTTAGTTTGTAAAACACAAATTCACGAATCGGAGAACAAGGTATCGAGCAACGTGGAATGTCCGATTAAGAGCAACAAACTTCTAGCGATGGGCAGTACAGGCGGATTGAGGGTGAGCAATGACGGTAGTCTGGTGGCGATATTAGGTTAAACATCTAGGGTTTTAAGTTTTCCTATAATTTAACATAATAAATTATGAAGTTTGATATTTAGATCGATGAGAGCCTAGTGTACAGTGTTCATTTGCAGACCCAAAATATTACTAGTGTTCTGTGATTGATCTCCACATGAGTCTTGATACGGATTGACTTAGACGGCTGAGATGGTGCAGTTTTTATCATTTTTTGGATTAATTTTCTAATGAGCTAATTAGCCCGTTATCAGCTCTTGTTTCCGTTTTGAGGTATTAGTTACCATTTTAATACTTTGGATGAAATCTGTCATTTTAAAAATTGGATTTGTTTTACTATACTACCACTAGGAGGATGAAAAACAGGGGGCCATGGCCCCTCTAGGTAGGGATGAGCAATACCGAACTAGGAAATCGAAAAACCGACAAAAACCGAAAAAACCGAAACCAATTAACCGAAAAACCGACAAAAACTGACGGAATGAGTTTGAGTTTTTGAAAAAACCGACTTATACTGGTCGGTTCGTTTTTGAACCCACAAACCCATATGGGTTTAAACCCACAAACCCACGGTTCTAAACCCATGGTTTCAATGGGTTTGAACCCACAATCACGTTTATACTTAATAGAAATGTACTTCCGGTGGGTTTGAACCCACAATCACGTTTATACTTAATAGATGTGTACTTTCTGTAGGTTTGAACCTACAAATCTATTATTTTAAACTCATGGTTTTAGTGTGTTTAGACCCACTAACATATTTATACTTTATAACAATGTACTTTCAATGGGGTTAAATCCACAAACCCGCGGTTTCAATCCTGGAAAACCAGAAACCCATGAACCCACTGTTGGCGAATTATCTGAGCTCGGTTAAGGCGAGAGGCGTGGATCGACTCAGCTAACTGGATTGGAACACAATCCAAGACATCTTATCTGTAACCTAATTCAAACGTGTAGTTATCTAATTTGTTAGTTTGAGATAATTACAAAGGCTTTTGAATTGTTAGATATATACTAAAGAGTTAGATTAGTATATATATATATATATATTAAAACCGTGTGGGTAGATTGACGGATTGGATTTTTGGAGTTTTTGAGTAATATTTCTCCAATAAAGAACTTACGTATTTTCTGGTTTTGTGCTCTGTTTTTTGTTGCTCTGTTTCTCTTGAATTGGTATCAGAGCAAGGAAGGCAATTGATCCAAATCAGAAGGAGGGGAACCCGATAAGAGGTGTGGTCGATTCAACCTCTGCGGACTCGATCAGTTGGATGACCGGTTCAATCAAATTCGCAACTATTCAGAGCAATCAAAGATGACGGGAGGTGCAACCTCAGACCCGCAACCAAAAGAATCTCATTCGATATCGTTTCAATTCCCTCAATTGACATCGATAAATTACACAATTTGGCGCATGCGGATGGAAGTTCTGCTTGGGATTCACGGCGTGTGGGACGTGATTGATCCGGGTTCAACGGATGTCAAAAGAAACAACATCGTGAAAGGCTTGTTGTTTCAATCAGTACCGGAGGATGTGATCTTGCAAATCGGCAATATGAAAACAGGGAAGGAGATGTGGGAAGCCATTAAAACTCGCAACTTAGGGGCAGACCGAGTCAAAGAAGCTCGATTACAAACGTTGTCTTCAGAGTTCGAAAGCTTAAGGATGAAGGATACGGGCTCAATAGATGAATTTTCTTCAAAGTTGTCTGGTATTGCATCCGTTTCAGCAACGCTTGGAGAAACAATCCCGCAGGAGAAGTTAGTAAAGAAATTCCTCACGAGTCTTCCGAAACACTTCATTCACATCGTGGCTGCACTCGAACAGGTTCTGGACCTTAAAACAATCTCCTTTGAAGATGTTGTTGGGAGGTTGAAAGCATACGAGGAACGAATAAAAGACTCTGACAAAGCAGTCGAGCCCGGTGAAAAGCTACTTTATTCTAGAACAGAAAACAATATGAGAAACCAAGACTCGGGCCGTGGGAGAGGGCGTGGAACAAACCGTGGGGGACGAGGTCGTGGACGAGGTCGTGGTCGGGGTAACACCCAAAACTATGACCAAAAGGACTCGTCAAAACACCGTGAAGATGGGAAGAAAAAGGGTAATAATAATGAAAAAAGAGATCTTTCAAACATCCAATGCTTTCGCTGTGACAAATTCGGACACTTTGCTTCGAAGTGTCCGGATCGAATCAACAACCATGAAGCAAACCTACACGATGCACAGGAAGGAGGTGCAAACCATGAGGAAGGGACATTCTTTATGATACAGGAAGAGACGATCTTTCTAAACGAAGACAATTATGTTCCTCCCAAAGTCGAGCCGAACCGAGATGAAGACGATGTGTGGTACCTCGACAATGGTGCCAGCAATCACATGACTGGTAATCACTCATACTTTTCTGAATTAAATACGCGAATAACTGGTAGAGTAAGGTTTGGAGATGGTTCGTGCGTTCGCATAGAAGGAAAAGGTTCAATTTTGTTTGAAGGTAAAAAAGGAGAACAAAAGTTGATGAGAGACATCTATTACATTCCATCACTTCGAACCAATGTAATAAGTCTCGGTCAAACAACTTTGCTCGGCTGTGACATTCGGCTGCATGGTGATTATCTAACTATGAGAGACAAATATGGAAGGCTGCTTATGAAAGTACCGCGAAGCGAGAATCATCTTTATAAAACACGCTTAAGTGTTGGAAAGCCTTATTGCTTGCAAGCAAAAATCGATGACGTGTCTTGGTTATGGCACGCACGCCTTGGCCATGTTAACTTTGGTGCAGTGAATATGATGCACAAGTTAACCATCGGAGTACCGGCGATAAAGCACCAAGATCATATATGCGAAATTTGTATGATTGGCAAGCAAAACAGACACGCGTTCCCAAAGAAATCTACTTATAAAGCAAAAGATGTTCTCGAGATGTTACATGGTGACATCTGTGGACCAATCGATCCCCCAACCCAAGCTGGTAACACTTATATATTGGTACTTATTGATGACTTTTCTAGATATATGTGGTCTTTTTTGTTAAAGCACAAGAACGATGCACCGGATGTAATCAAAAGATTCAAAAAGTCAATCGAAAATCGAACGGGTAAAGAGATTAAAACGTTCCACACGGATAGAGGCGGTAAATTCACCTCTAACGACTTTAATCGTTTTTGGAGCGAAGAAGGTGTTGCTAGAATGTTAACGGCTCCATACTCACCTCAACAAAACAGCATTGTAGAACGCCGAAACCGAACACTAATCGAGATGACACGTTGCCTTATGAAAGCGAAAGATGTTCCAAATCAATTTTGGGGTGAAGCCGTGCGACATGCAACGTTTATTATAAATCGAACCCCTACACGAGCATTGGTAGGAGTCACTCCGTTCGAGAAATTCTATAATTACAAACCAAACCTCCAAGACTTAAAAGTGTTTGGGTGTATCGCCTTCGAAAGAATCGTCTCAAAGCACTTGAAAAAACTCAATGATAGATCGAGACCTTTGGTATACTTCGGAAAAGAACCAGGTTCGGGAGGTGTACGGCTCTTCGACCCGAATGAAAATAAAATAATTATAAGTCACAACGTAACTTATGATGAAAAATCAGCATGGAAGTGGAATTCTGAAAACAACTCGAGCACAGTCGCTGCGAATCCGGAATCAGGAACTTTTATTGTGCATTGGGCCAAAGACTCAAGACCTGACCAATTAAACCCAGCTACTGTTGGGCCAATTCATCCCACAAATCAGACCCAACAGGATGATGCAAGCAACCCAAGACAGGAAAACAGTGAAGTGAACAACGAGCATGAACACTCCAACGACCACGGTGAAGTCGAAATTGCCCCGGTACGTCGATCAAACCGTGTCTCTGTTTTACCAATCCATCTAAATGATTATGAATTAAAAATTCATGAATTAATGTTGACTTGTGACGAGGAACCAAGGAACTTTAAAGAAGCCATTGCGATACCCGAATGGCATAAGGCAATGAAAACCGAGATCGAATCAATTGAAAAGAACAACACTTGGAAACTGGTGCCTCTACCAAAGACTGCAAAACCGATTGGTCTGAAGTGGTTGTTTAAAATAAAAAGAAATGCGGACGGCTCCATATCAAGGTACAAGGCGCGATTAGTGGCAAAAGGCTATGTACAAGAACCCGGAGTTGACTTTGATGAAGTCTTTGCGCCAGTAGCTCGGCTCGAGACAATACGACTACTGATTGCTCTCGCAGCCGGGAAAGGATGGAAGATTTATCACTTAGACATGAAAACGGCCTTCTTGCACGGTGAATTGAAAGAAGAAGTGTACGTGAACCAACCCGAAGGTTTTGAACAACCGGGTCAGGAAGGAAAAGTTTACAAGCTAGCAAAAGCGTTGTACGGGTTAAGACAAGCACCAAGAGCTTGGAACATAAAACTTGACGGCATACTACAAGGAATGGGCTTTCGGCGATGTTTGCAAGAAGCGGCAGTCTACAAAAAGGAATCAAATGGCGAATATATCATCGTGGCTGTGTACGTAGATGATTTATTCGTAACCGGAACGTGTCGCGAAATTACAAATCAATTCAAAAGAAAGTTGTCATCAAAATTTGAAATGTGTGACCTGGGTTTACTAACGTACTACTTGGGTATAGAAGTTGCTCAAGAGGAAGGTTTTGTCATGATCATGCAAGAGAACTATGCCAAGAAAATCTTGAATGAGGCGGGAATGGAAAATTGCAATGCAACACAATGTCCTATGGAACCGGGTCTAAAGTTGTCAAAAGCCGAAACTGAACCAGAAATTGAAGTCACCCATTTCCGAAGGATTGTAGGATGTCTGCGCTACCTCCTTCACACCCGCCCGGATTTGTCTTACTCAGTCGGGGTAGTAAGCCGTTACATGCAGAGTCCCAGAGAATCTCATGCGCGTGCGATCAAGCAGATCCTTCGTTATCTACGGGGTACAATCTCGCTTGGAATAAAATATGAGAAAGGTGACGAGCTGAGGCTTTTGGGCTATAGTGACAGTAGCCATAATGTAGACGTGGATGATGGTCGAAGCACTACCGGTCACATCTTTTTTCTTGGAAAATCTCCAGTCACATGGTGTTCCCAAAAACAAGATACAGTTGCCTTATCTTCTTGTGAAGCCGAATTCATGGCAGCTACTTCGGCAGCATGTCAAGCAATTTGGCTAAGGGAGTTGCTTGCGGAGGTGACCGGATTAGAGAAGCAAAAGGTGGTGATCCGTATTGACAACAAGTCGGCAATTGCGTTGTCTAAAAATCCGGTGTTCCACGGGAGAAGCAAGCACATTCACACTCGTTTCCACTTCATTCGAGAGCGTGTGGAAAACGAGCAAGTTGAAGTTGAACATGTGGCAGGAAATGAACAAGTGGCAGATCCTCTGACGAAAGCTTTAGCTCGACTAAAGTTTATGGAGATGAGACCGTTACTCAGTGTGCAGGAGTTACCGTCTCAGAAATTCAGGGGGTAATTATTGGCGAATTATCTGAGCTCGGTTAAGGCGAGAGGCGTGGATCGACTCAGCTAACTGGATTGGAACACAATCCAAGACATCTTATCTGTAACCCAATTCAAACGTGTAGTTATCTAATTTGTTAGTTTGAGATAATTACAAAGGCTTTTGAATTGTTAGATATATACTAAAGAGTTAGATTAGTATATATATATTAAAACCGTGTGGGTAGATTGACGGATTGGATTTTTGGAGTTTTTGAGTAATATTTCTCCAATAAAGAACTTACGTATTTTCTGGTTTTGTGCTCTGTTTTTTGTTGCTCTGTTTCTCTTGACCCACAAACCCACGGGTTTAAACCGAAAACTCACAAACTCAAACCGAAAAAACCGAAAAACCGACCCATTCAAAAACCGACCCATATGGGTTTTAAAACCAAAAAACCGACTTTTGCGGTTCGGCTTCGGTTTTAGCCAAAAACCCATCCAAACCGACCCATGCTCATCCCTACCTCTAGGCCCCATAAAAGTTCCGCCTTTAAGTTAAAATATTTTTCACCATATATGTAATAACACAACCTTTTACCAGATAATGAAGACATAAAAATTATCGCAATACGTATAAACACAAATATACATCGCAAAACAAAAATAACATTAATAGTGCATCGCCATTGCTTCTATAGTGATTAGTATCACAAACACAAATAAACAATAAAAACCCCATTCATACACTTTCACAAATACCTTCGGGAAAATAATCTCTAGTATCCGATCTTGCTACAGCATGCAAACATTACTTGACCTTAACCAAAACCTCGATCGCGATTTAAGAAGGATAATAAAAAATACCTAAAATTCGCATTCCAATTGTCCAAAATCCAGGCTTGAATCATTGCTCCCACCATGTTGTTCACTATTGCTGTTGTTGATATTCATCATGCAAACCCTGCGTAACTTCAATAAAAAGCAAATAAAGTAATGAATAAGGGTTTCAAGCAAAAAACCAATGGAAAGAACTTCAAATTTTCAACCACTAACACGACTAGTGTACTACGATCAGATTAACCGTAACGAAACACAAGTTAAAGGACAAAACGGTCTTTATACATGTGTTTTCTTAAACAGTGCATGTGTATTAGTTAATTCAACTTTATGCGAATGTATATGTGTATTAATCGCTTAAAAGTTTATCTATTTTACAATTGGTTAGTTATTTCTCGTGATAAATATATAAAACTAGTATTTCGACTGTCCGAGCGATGCTGCGGAAGCCCGGTATATTGAAAAACGCAGCTCGATAAAAAAATTATGTAAGAGACAAAAATTGTAACTTTAAAAGATAATAAGAGACTAGAATCGTAACTTACAAAATACCGATAATATAACTTTATAATAAATAGGGATGAAAACAATTAATTCGAAATTAGTTGAGGGGAGAAAACGTAAATATAAAAATTTGCTATAAGAATAATAAAAATTACTATTTTCAAATAAATTTTTTTTTGCATTTTATAACAAATGTTTTAACAAATGTACTATGATCTTAATTTAATAGTTATGATTCTGGACAAAAAAATATGAAATATATATATATATATATATATATATATATATATATATATATATATATATATATATATATATCCACCATGCGATCGTTTTCTAATTTTGATACACGCACACATTAAAACAAATACAATGCACATATAGAGCACACATTAAAACAAATACAATGCACATATATATAATTTTGTGAAGTAGTGATTATCTTCGTTGGATGTTATATTGATGTAAATTGTAATGCATAATTGTATTTGTATGGAGCACAGAACGGTATTTTTTATATTTATGATGAGAATTTACTTGCAAAATAAATAAACCTTTACATAATTAATTATGGGTTGTGCTATAGTTACCTTCCAACACACATTCATGAGGGGTATGTTTAGTAATTTTGTGTGTGTAATATGCTTTTTTTTTGGGGGGGGGAGGGGGGGGGGGGGTGAGGATAGAATCACCCTTAATTATATCTAAAATATAGACTCATAACTTAATATAAAATCATGATTTTTAATGTTTTAAAACAATCCAACTGTTTATATATTTATCTAAAAATAAATTGCCCAAAAGACAATAAGTTTGTATTTTTTTATGTTGACATTACATTTAGGTTTTCTTTCAATTTTGATACCCTAATGTAATATCACCAAACAGTGACACATCATCATGCCATGCTAGTGTCATAGCATCAAAGAATGCCATATAAGCGATAACCGGGTTGAGTGCACAAACCAAACCGGCTTTTCTTTTAAACCGAAAAAAAGCCGAAACCGGTTTTACCGATTTTTTAATAACCAATTTTTTATTTCAAACTGAACTGGTCTTTTACCCCAGTTTTTGTTCCGGTTAACTGAACCGAACCGGTTACCGGTCTAGAACTCAATTTTATTTAAAAAAACCGGCAAACTGTTTTTTTTTTTAAAAATCGGTTTTGAAAAAAACCGAACCGGTTTAAAACCGGTAAATGTGCACCTGTAAATCGGGTAACCTGATCATTAGTCGAGAAATGGTCAAAATTGAACCAATGGAAGTTTTGATGACTAAAAGATTTATGGGCTAGTTGAATATTCAACGCCTCAACGGGAAGCTATAGGCCCATAGCTAATAAAGGACATTATCTTCGGTTTTTTTAAAAGGGAAGTTGGCCCAAACGCATTATTGCAAAAAGAATATATTTAGACTAGTATTACTGGTTGGGCGGATTGAAATTCTTCATCAATAATAGTAATGTTTTTGAATGGAAATGAATGCCGATTTGTATGTGAACTTGTGAAGACTAGAATGAAATCAATTACTAATAGTAATGTTTTTATTGATTGGGCTTTTGACATTGTATTTTGTTATTAGAAGTTTAGAACCTCTTTACTTTTTGGTACTTGTTAATAGTTACTAGATGTTTGGCTAGATATATTTTCCTGGATTATTTCCAAAAAGATGGTAGATTTGAACTCAATGTACTTATTTTGTTCCGTTGAATAAAATAAAATGACGAGTGGTGAAAGAGCTGGACATGAACCGAAGAAAATTATAATGTTTTATTAGTGTTATTATTTCTATATTTGATTCATTTCTCCATGATAAGGTCATATCATAAATATAAATAGATAGCATTTGTGTGTTTCACTATTTTTAAAATAACAAAACATAACCTAAACATCACAGACTATTTGAAGTGTCTTTACTCGATTTATTGAAAAATTATATAATTGTTTCAATAATAGTTTTTGATACCATGAATAATATAACTATATAAGGGTTAACATCAAAATTAAACACTAAACTGGTGAAATAGTGTTTATTTGATCACTTTACTTTGTTTAAGTTTTAAAATATTTTCAAACTTGTTAATTTTTGCCAAAATGACCATTATGGCCAATGATGCCCCATTACCTACATATTAAGTTGGTTTTTTTTTTTCATGATCGGTTGAACATGTCAGTATCTGTGGTATTGCCTAACTTTTTCCATTTATGATTAATTATAACATTTAGTTAAAAGCCTACCTTTCACCCCACTCCATGTCGCCTCCGTCTCCGCCCCTACCCCTTCCTCTTCTCCTTTCTTTTCCCTCTGAATTTTCCATTGATACACACCCAGGGATCGATTACCTCCCTGGTATGAAACATAACACCCAAAAATCAATGAAACCTAGTCTGTCGTTCCCGTGTGAAACCCTCTGTCGGCGAAACCGACTACGGCCCTTCGACAATTGCTACTGCTTTTCACGAAACACCATCATCACTCCCTAAGAAGGACTGCTACTACAACTACTTTCAACCATTACTCACCACTACCACCATCTAAATATCATATCCTTTCACCACTACCCTCGATGTCTTACCTCTCGGTCTCTCACCATCATCGTCTTTTTGTTGTGTTACATGGATGAAACTCTACAATGATTCCATTTTCAAGGAGGAATTTGGGTTCTTGTGCCACATGTAGTTTTTTTTTCATGGAAACTTTGTTGGATAATAAGCCCCGAGAAACATGATCATGGTTCAAAAGGGTGGGACTGAGGTGTGGAGTGGTGATGAGGTTTTTAATTTGGTTGTAATACTAAATAATAAAAGGGTTAATGTCATAATAATGTAACAAACTATTTAGAGTGTTCAAAAAGCACTTGTAACTAAAAAGAAATGTTATCAAAGGGTAACAAACTATTTAAAGTGTTCAAAAAATATCATGGTGACATCCTAGAAAAGAAATGTTATTAAAGGGTAACAAACTATTTAAAGTGTTCAAAAAATATCATGGTCACATCCTATAGCAGGTTTAACAGGTCAAATTTTTGGTTAATGTCATAAATGTTTAACGAACTATTTAAAACGTTCAAAAAAACTCGTGAACAAAAAAATGTTACCAAAAGGTTACGAACTACTAAAGTATAAAAAAAATACCATGGTGATATCTTATAGCAAGTTTAACGGCTTAAAATTTTCAAATCTAGAACGTTTGTTCAAAACCACCCATAAAGCTAGAACCTTTTGTTCGAAAAACACTCGTAAATCTGGAATGTTTGCCAAAAAAACATCATCGACCTCCAAATGTTAAGATTCTATTGGATATACTAAAGGTGCAAATAATCTTACCATAACAAACTTGCTATTTCTAGATATTGATGCTTTTCAAAATTTTCAGATTAATACACTCCCAATAGCTATGTCTATGTCATTTAAAATTCTTTAGATTAATACACTTCTAAATAGTTAGATAAAGCTTATATAATGTTTCTTCGTTGGATCAATACACTTATGGGTGAGCATAGAGAGGTTTTCGGTTTTCGGGATAGTCTGTTGGGCTATTCAGGTGTGAGGTGAACACCCTAGCTGCCCACAAACCGAACCATATAAGGTTTGGGTTTTCGGTTTTCCAAGTTAATCAATTTCAATTTAATTGATTTCAGTTGGTTCACCCGAATAAGATTTATTTTTTCAATTTTTTGTTGTGTTTTAGATGTTGGATGATTTGTTCAATGTTTTTTTTTTCCATCCTACGTTAGATTGACGAGCTTTGGTTAGAAACTTATAAATGTAAATATCGTGCAGTTTAAATATGGGTTGGTTTTTTACCTAATAACTTTGTTGTTTCCAAATTCACTTCATAATGAATGTATTTACAATAAATTATATAAGTTTAAGTCGTTTAATTCTTATTATACCTGTACAATTTTAGGCTTAAAACTTACAAAACTATTAACCCTCTCGCTTAAATACCTTTAGTTTTAACTAGGGGTGAGAATAATAACCGAAAAACCGAACCATAACCAAAATAACCGATAAAACCGAACCATTTATTAACCGAATGTTTTGGTTTATATATTTGATAACCGAAATATAATGGTTTGGTTATGGATTTATAGGGAAACCGAACCTATATTAACCGAACCGCCAATAAATATAAAATAATATATATTTTATATGTTATAAATTCAGTAGGAAACATTATATTACGATTCATAAATATAATAATATATAGTTTATATGTAGTAGTTTAATAGGAAACATTAAATTGATAAAGATTCAAGCCCAAAAAATCCAAAACAATTGAGGATAGATAGGTTACCAGGGTTGGACGTGGTCATCACATTCCGTCGATTCGTCATCTTCTCACTATCGTGCGTGTAGCAGCCATTGCCAATACTCAATCAGTCGATCATCTCATTATCAGTAAGTTTATATTTATTGTAATCTTGATTATGATACGCTTTAATTTACGTTAATTGTATTGTAATCTACTAATATTCTAAACCGTGAAAAAGAACAACTTTTTCCGTTTTATTCTTCATATCAATGTGCTGATTAGAGATTAATTTGTCGCTTTACGCTTCATATCAATTTGTTAATTTATTAATTTGTTAATTGTTTGTAATCAATTTGCCGCTTCATATCAAATTGTTAATTGTTTTTAATCAATTTGCCGCTTTACGCTTCAATCTTCATATCAATTTGTTAATTTGTCAATTGTTTTTAATCAATCTGATACAACTTGCCGCTTGTATGAATTGACAATTTACTAGATCCTCATGTTTAAAAACCAAAGCAGAACTTTCATGTTTTGACACAGTCAAACGTAATTAATGGTCATGAAATGGGATCAAAGCTATTTAAGAGTTAAATAATCTCAATCATCAAGTTGTGGAAAGGATGATACTAAAAAGGGAATTTGGTTCCTTTTTGTAATTAAAAAAACAAGATCATATGATAAATGTAATAAAATTTTAAAAGTAAATCAAATATTTTTTTTAACGTTTGTATGGATTTTAGTATATACTAGAAAAATAATAAAAAGTTGATATTTTTTAATAGTTAATATCATTATTTTGACTTTTGAGACAATTTAACTTTTAAATTCATACAAATCATAGAAAGTTATAAATAAACGAACTTTAAATTTTTATGTAATTATGGTTAACCATTATTAAACCATTAACCAAAACCATTAACCGATTAAAACCGTTAACCATAACCAATGGCTACTAAAATGCATTAATCGATTGTAATGGTTATGGTTCGGTTTTGGCCACTAACCAACCAAACCGCCCCATTCTCACCCCTAGTTTTAACTCCCACTTCTCACAGTTGCGTTTTCTAGGATGAAAAAAATAGGAACCCGTAAATTAAACCACCACAACCATGTTTTTTGGCAACGACATTTTCCAGCAAGAACACATAAATTAAAAAAATACAAAGTTATCAATCAGCCATATTTTTATGAAATTGAATTGAAACAAACAAACAAACGATGTTCAAACTAAGAGAATTTCAATAGTTTAAAAGAAATTAGCTCGGGTCTGAACTATCTAGCTTGGATGATCTTATCATAAGGAGGTTCTAGTAATAATCGGTTATTGGTGAACCGGTTTCGTTTTAAACAACCCGGTTTTGGCCGGTTTTTTGGAAGAGATATACAAAACCGGTCCAATCGGTTCCGGTCCTGATTTAAAAACCGGTATCGGTTAACTTACTAAAACCTACGTTATATCAAGCATCGATGGGTAAAATCGGAATTTTGGGGGTTAAAACCGTTTTTTTCATTTGGTTTTTTCGGTTTACAAAACCGGTATAAAACCGGGCCAAAAAAAGGCGATGGTGTCGGTTGACGGGTAATATACGCGGTGTTGTGGGAAGGCTATAGACCAAAAAAAGAAGGCAGGAGAATAAAAGCAAACATGGTCGATAGATGGTTCTTTTGAAATTTTATATATTACTTTGAACTAAAAATATGGTGACAATACAACAATGTTATACCTAGATAGATTTTTCAAAGTACAATTTATGAAAATCTTATGTACAATGCAAATAGAGGAAAATAAAGGTAAGATGTTATAAATGACAATAAAACGAAAATATGTTGGTATTTCTTGTAATTAGCCATTTGAAGTTGATTCTAGATCTATGCAACCGAAGTTACTACAAAATGCAAACAAATCCAAGATATTAGTCTTGATCTAAGTTGTCGTTATTGTTACATGTGGTCTGAAATATGAGACACATTTTAGCACATAATGACCTGTCATTAATTAATGAAAAAGTAAAGCAAAGACGAATAAATGAGAGAAAAATTATAAACACGTTATGACTAAATAGGAGCTTATATAATAAACAATAAAGGTAATAATGTAATATGGTTACCTTAATTTTTTTTTCTAGCCAATCACAGATCATATGCACGCACCATATATAATTTCCATAAGAAATTAATACAACTTCCCAATATCAATTGGGTTATCATCCATCACCGCTTATAATACATCTCTTATTCTCAAGGATTTTCACCAAACACCTGGCGTGCATAACCACATTGTAACTAAAATCACAACCAAATATAAAAAACAAAAGCAATGCTTCAAGATCAATGATTTTAAAACAAGTGAAGAGCACAGAAACAATACCCTGAACCCTAAACAAGACCTGGAACTTATGATCTTTGGGAAAGTAAAAGCAACCTCATTTCTCAAATCAAAACCGGAAAAAATCATCTATTGTAAAACTATCTTTGTGTAAGTTCTAATCCCAACTCCTTGATATTTTCCACCCAGGCTTTCATTGCTTTGAGTGGTACCAAATTCTTCGATAACCCGTTTTCATTGTTGACCCAATGCAAACCTAAAACAAAATCAAAGAAAAAATCACTAACATTAACTTTTGCTTTGATTAATAGAAATTTGTATAATAATTAAAATCGGTAAATAACTAATATGTTAAAGATCAAAATGAAATAAGATTTCATCAAACAATTTACCTCGTTTTGTCGAGGGACTTTAGCCAATAGGATGAATTATGATTCTTGATGCCTATAACCTTAAAACCACACATCCAAAAAACTTCAATTGATTCTTAGATTAGTAAATCGAACTTTGATTTAGGGTTATCGTCTTTTTATACATCTCTCTTTTTGGGTGTTCACCAAATCACCAGAGCAATTGGCGGTGTATTCTTCGTCATCCATTTTCGTTCTCAGAGATGGAAATGAACACCATGAAGATGTCGTAATCTTACTCTATATCTATTTTCTAACATTGCAGTCCGAGCAACCCCTCGAAGGGGAAAGAAACAATGGGATAGTTGGATTAGGGGCATAGTGTGTAATCAGTGTTTTGGTAGCGGCCTGACTTGTGGAAATACTGTATTATATTGATATATTTTACATCCATTTTTTGATACACTTGTGTGTTGTGGTTATGTATATTGTACACCTGCGAGTGGTTTTTGAATGAAATGTTGTGGTATTTTCATAGAAAAAATAATTTGGGTGTACTTTATATTGGAACCCGGGTGTTACACTGGAGTTTAAAGTATACTCAAGTTAATGTGGAGATTATTAAATGTGACTTGAGAATTGATGATCTGAATGGATATCGACCCGTCCATGTAAAATAAAAAATACTGACATAAAAAATCAACGTGAAACGTGTTTGGAGTAGCCTGAGGGCCGTTAGACCCAAAAACATACACAACAAACACTTATCCCACCGAGGGTGTGGGGAAGAGCCCCCCCGCTGTATGAACCTGCATTGATTTGTGTAGTTGTGCCTGACCCTAGTCTAGTTAGGGTTACACTTTGTAGTTTGCCTATATGATACAACTGATATCTAGGGTTTTAATTGTATTATATTTTCAAGCTCGAGAATAAGAATACTCACTCTTGTCTTGTGGGCATATGCCAGATTAACTGGACCACGTTAAAATACCAAGTCATTGTGTGTGTGACTTATTCTCGTTTTGCTCATGACACGATTAGTGGGGGTAAATTGAGTTTCTATGTTATCCGATAAGAAACTTTGACGAACAAGTTGATATACAGTTCCTTGAAAACTACTCTAACGAGAATGCTTTGTTAATTTAGATTAGAACTAATTTCCTTTTCAAATAAGTTAAAAGGAATAAATGGTTTAAGTTACAGGCTTACAATAACATTTAGATTCTGTGACATAGTTTTTCCTCCTAATATCGCCATTGCTAGATTTCCATAGCTTGATAAATCGAGTTATTCAACATAGCAAACTTGATCACCACACACCCATTTTTAACCCAAGTATCATCTTTGCTGAGAGTATATGATGTTACATTCCTTCCTTGTCTTTCCTTTCAAGCACGAGCAATTGATTATGTTTCTATAGTTACCTTAGATTCCAGCAATTCCACTCACTTCAGCTGTGAATCAAGAATCATATTTTTTTTTATGTATGTTACTATCTAAAAGTTTGTTAAAGCCACAATCATATGTGGTATCTTTGAACAAGGCACATCCCTAAAGGGTAATTTCTCTATTCGGTAAAATTTTAATAAGATATCGTGAAATTTAATGTCTTTTTATGAGTGCCTGGTAGGAAATGTACGTAGTATAAAAAGAATCCTACATTTTCATGTGCACCCCACTTTCTCTTTCCAATGGCTTTGTATATGTTTCTCCCTCTCATACTGAAATTTAATCTATCAATCATAAAACCAGAGAGGTGAATAAACTGAAAAGCCCCAAATCCCCGAGGCCGGATATATATATATATATGGTCTATGGTTTTGGTTACGATTCATCCAAAGATTACTACATGGTGGTACCAGGTTTTACCAAAGTTAGTAATATTACCTGTTTTCTAAAGATTAGTTTAAAATTCAACATCTCGGAAGTTATTGGAGAAGTAAACTACACTTTTAATGAGTATAGTTGGATAGGAATCCTGTACAGTGGGACACTTAATTATTGGGTTGCATATCATGAATGTTGTTGGGTCCCAACCAAGTTAATTGTTTGATTGTATTTTATTTTCACATTTTCTTAGTTTGATATGGAGGGGGTGGGGGGTAGTTTTGAACTGAAAGATGATGTAACCTATTTTTCATTTGTGATTTTTTGTTTGCATTTTTATAATTGAAGCAGATCTGTGTCTTATTTTATGTTTCTGTGTTTTGACCAATATTTCAGAATATACTAGTTGAGTAGACAGTAGTTGGAAGGTAATATGTCTATTTTGTATGCCATTAATCTGTACGCCTTGTATACAATTGCATGAGTTTTTTTTTTTTTTTTTTTTTTTTTTTTTTTTTTTTTTGAACGGCAAACACAAATTGCATGAGTGGTTGATATTAATTAATGAAAGTAAATACATTTAAACCCACGATGCACTGAAAACTCCCACATGGAAACTACAAAGTCTAGTATTGAAATGTTGCAATAGACTGTAGTTGGAACAACCACATGTGAAACAATCGTGGAATTCTCGTATTATGAGATCATTAAAACAAAATCTTATTTGTGTGCAGAATTCTGAAATTGATTATATACCTGTCCCTTCAACGTCTTTCAAGTTATTACGTGAAGTTTATTTTTTGCTAGTAATAGTCTTTACTTAATTTGTTATCCCTACGTAGTAATTATTAATTACATCTAATAATTAAAACCCTTTTCTTCATGGCTTTTTAATAAGGGTACCGTAAAATTTTGCAGCAATCCACTGTGTTAATCGTTGAATTCTGATCCTAAAATAGAAGTCATTTAGACTATGCAGTATCAGAACACAGAGAACGAAGAGAGAGGAGAGAAAAGATCCAAGAACGGGGGTTCCAGCGTGTGACACCCCATTTCTACTGTTTTCAAATACTATGGTTTTTCGTATAAATACATGAATACAAAAAAAAATACGGTTTATCAAAAACCGATAATTTACATTTTTAAAACTGTGGGTGTTACAAATCCATACCAAATTTAACCATAGTAAGCAATAAGAGGATTAAACCTTGCGTTCAAGTTAAGAGCTAACTCAAGCTCCACTCTAGCTAAACTTCATCCCATTTATAGCAACTTATTTTAACCTGGAATACATGGCAAAAACATAGAATACGTAAGACAAAAATTGTCTCGTGAGTTACATGAGTTTTAGACTCAAACCTTTAACTTCTTTTCCAATCTTTATATAAAACTTATGACATAAAACATCTTTCAAAGTTTTAAAATATTATCATACCATAGCTCTTTATTCCTTTCAAAATCATTACATATCATACCTTGCATAATTATCTTCTTTCAAAACTTTATAATAGCAACATAATATAACTCTTTACTTTTTGAAAATCACTTCATAATATGCTTTGCAAAAATAACATCTTTCTTACTTTCTTTGACTGGTTTTATAAGCTTGCTGGATTTTTATACTTAGGGCTTTAATCACAATAAATGATACCCCAAGTCTCTATGGCTAGAAGGAACGGATCAATCCTCACCATAGAAGTGCTGAGGCGATCTACTTCGCGATGGGGATTTTCCCCAGTAGACCCCTTACCTAACCCGGGTAGGTTGGAACATAGTTCCCTTACTAACGCTGCTTGCTACAATTACCAGTCATACAAAATACTTACTGCTTGCTTGAACATTTCTCATATACATA
Organism: Cichorium intybus; assembly: GCA_023525715.1. Taxonomy (NCBI): domain Eukaryota; kingdom Viridiplantae; phylum Streptophyta; class Magnoliopsida; order Asterales; family Asteraceae; genus Cichorium; species Cichorium intybus. The sequence continues at coordinate 41,784,680 of CM042013.1, forward strand.
AAACTTGTGGCTAGGTGCCAAAATACATCACTTTATGTCTTTATGGCTAGATGCCAAATACATAACTTTCATTTTACATAAACCATATGTTTAAAACATGTCTTTATAACATTTTAGGCTTAATGCCAAATCATACTTTCCAAACATCTTGTGGCTATACGCCCTTTCATACTTGAAAACATATACAATTTGTAACCAAAACATACTTCTTAAACATATTGTGGCTATATGCCTATCCATACTTCCAAACATGTATAACTTGTATTCAAAATATACTTTCACATAATTGGTTCATAGACCAAAACATACTTTCACATAATTGGTTCATAGACCAAAACATACTTTCAAATATAGTATTATACTTTCACAAACAAGTTAGAAATAATACCCTTGCATATAATTTCACATATAGAAATTTTATAAGAAATCTTAAAAATACTTACTTGCCATGTACCCCAGAATGGGTAAAAATACTGCATGTACTCACCTTATAACTCTTGAAAAGTCAATTAGACGTTCCTTGGTTCTTTACCCTTTCGATGTCCAATTACTTGACTTGCACCTATATGTAGTATATGATACATTAATTTACCTTATAATTGACTCTATAACATTTTAGAGTCCTTATTATATCATTAAAGGTCGGAACAAGTGTATATATTTTAAATATTTAACTTTAGATGAGTCGTATTCAATATGTACACTGCAATAGTACCCTCAAGGGGTCGTATTCCATATTAAAAATTTATTCCACCACTTTTAAACCATTATGGACATGTACTTAAAGTTTGGGATCATTTGGGCATGTATAGCAAGTTTCGGAGTTCAAAACCCCCTGCTTGAGACACACGACCCGTGCACATTTAAGCCTAGAAGAGCACGACCCGTGCTTGCTCAAAATACAACATTTTTTGATGTTCAGGAGGAGCACGACTCGTGCATAATGAGCACGACCCGTGCTCTTTCTGGGCAGCCTCCTCTTGCTTGTTCTTGCTTCGGTTTTGCACTGTAGCAGTCCGATTTTTACACTATAACTTCCTGTTTTGACTTATTAAGAACTTGATACTTGACTTAATACTTAGGGAATCATTTCATGACCAAATTCTTTAGTTTAAAACAAGTTTTAATCCATGAAATCATTCCAAAACTTAAAATGTGGAATTTAGGGTTCTTGAGCCAAGAATCCCCAAATCCATGAAATCAACCAAAACTCTTGGATTATTAAGTATGTTCTTAACACACCTTCATGTGCAGAACATAATAACCATGTTAATCACTTGGAATCATGACTGAAAATGGGATTTCAATTCATCCCGTGAAGAACAAACTCAAGAATTGAAGCTAGAACTTAACTACTAACCTTAGAAACTTCAATCCTTGCTTAAATCTTGAAATTTTGCAGAGATCATATCTTCAAGCTCTCTCCCGTAACCTCTAGAACCTTTCTCTGATTTATGATGATTAATGAGTTATTTTTCTCATTTTTATATTTTCCATAATTACAGTTTTAGTCCCTGAACTTTCATTCCTTGGACTTTTGACACTAACATTGGGTTTGACCACATAAAACCATGATTCTTACATTTTTAGTCCAAAAGGCTAAAATATAATTTCATAATAAATCTTATTCATGGGCAAATGACCAAATTACCCTTTTATGGTAAAATGACCAAATTACCCTCTCGAACAACTTTTAAAATCTTTGCTCTTTGCTTTAAACGTTTTCTCGAATATAAATTCAAGATTTTTGGGTCGTTACACAGCGCGTTCTCCCGGAGACGCATGTTCTCCCGGAGACGCATGAGAACGAGGACGCCAGAGAAGGCGTTCCACATGGGCATACCCCCAGCCTTAAAGGTGAGGTTCAATGAGCCCTGTCGATGATAGGTGTTGCTATATGTACCTCATCTTTTTCCTGGACAGTTAATCGCGTCGGTATAGCGCTGGTATCATGCCGGTATCGCGGTTCGCGCTGCTTTTTATAATAGCGGTTAATTATCGCGGTTTCGCTATTTGCGCCGCTATTTGGCGCGATACCGCCGCGAAGACCGCTATACCACCGTGAGAACCGCAAAACCACCGCTATATCACTGCTATACCACCAGAATTACATATTAATTCTACTAGTAATAGTATAATATATAAATTCTACATATTACTAAAAGTCGCTATACCACCGCTATACCACCGCGAGAACCGCAAAATTAAATAGCGGTCGGTTAACGCGATTACAGTTTTGACCACGATAACTGCATAGTCTTTTTCAAAATTACTTTATTGAATTTTTGTTTTTTTGTTGTTTCTTTTAACTTCATATACCTCATTGATCTGGTTTATTGTCTTTTTTTGGTTTTTTGTTTGTTTTGTTTATTATTATATTATTATTAGATTAGTGATTTTATTATTATTATTATTATTATTATTATTATTATTATTTGATAAAAGTTCATAATTCATCAATGTAATTTACGAAAAGTTACGCGTTTAACTGGTTACCTTTACGATTTGCCAATGTGATTTACAAAAAGTCACATGTTTAGTCGTTTATTTTTATCGCACATGTTTACGATTGATATCTTTTCTATTATTATTATTATTATTATAAACAACTAAACATGTGATAAATCATTTCCAAAAGGGTGGCGAGGTAAGTAAGGGGTGCAATGCCTTTTTTTTTATCTTTCTAATTCTAGAAATCAGAGATCCGATCTCAATGAAAGACTTTAGACCTCAATGAAAGACTTTAGACCTGTTAGTTTAATAGGCTATTGTGTCAAAATCATCTCAAAAGTGTTGGCGAACAGAATTAAAGAGGTTATCCATAATGTGGTGAGCAACGAGCAGTCAGCATATATTTGGGGTAGGAATATTTTAGAGGGACCTTTGATTATTAATGAGGTTTGGAACTCGGCAAAAAAGTCTAACACGAAATCGATTCTTTTTAAAGTTGATCTCTGACAACTCTTATCAATATCAAGTATTTTAGTCGTTGTTAGGCCATATTCTTAGTGAAATTATATCATTTATATCATGGTATTACTCACTTTTGTGTTTAGTGCTTGTGTGCGAAAAAAGATAAAAACAGGGACTAAAAGTCAGCAAAATGAAGAAGTTCTGGATAAAGACATTTTCAGTCGAATACGTACACGCGCCGCAAGTAAGAATATACACGCGCCGCGGATATTCAAAGATTAGGCGGTGAGTTGAAATTCAAAGTGCGAAATACGGGGATTTGGATAAGGTCGCGCCGCGGTTTAATGCCATGCACGACACGTTTAGCTGGATTTTTGCAACTATAAATTGAGGTGTCTAGGTCGAATTTCAGGAGCGAAGAACGACCCAAAAGGTGCAACCTAGGCTTCTTTGACTCAAAGTTTCGGATTTCAGTAGCTTTGATTGGTATTTTATGTTTTCTTATTTATTTTAGTAATTCTTAGTTTTAGTTTTAGCTTGATTCCTTCAATTCTGATTTGTAGAATCTATGGGAACAAGTTTAGTTTGGAATATTTTCGAAGTCAGTAACTCTTGGCTTCTGGATTTGGTTGAAGTTCAATACAATCATTCGGTTTGAATTAAATTGCGTGTTTTCGATATTATTTATGTTTGGATGTTATTTTGGATGGTTTGAATGGTTCATTGCTTCTGATTTTTCTGGAATAACATTCTCGAATCAATAAGTAAGTTTGGTTTTGAGTTTGAAGTAATTTAGTTTAGTTAATGTCAGTTTTGGTTTTCGGTATTGTGATTTATTGGTTTTCGGGAAGTGAAGGAAACACCGCTGACTATAGCGTGGCACTGTAGTTGGTCATTCTGACACTATATCTTGACCACGAAATTACCACGGATCGATCCTTGCTGCTACTATACTAGTTTGCGGGTGATGTTTTATTTTCTATTTTTGACCGCATAACGACGTAGGCGCGTCAAATTTTGGCGCCGTTGCCGGGGAGTTGTGCGCTTGAAACATAGTGTCTGTGGTATTTTTCTTTTGATGTTTGATTTTAGTCTTTTGATTTTTTGTATGTGTATGTCCTCGTAATGGGCGATTACATGTACCTGGGCCAAAATACATGTTATAATGGCCTGGTCTATTACAAGAATAGATGTAGAAAACATGGTAGGAACTATGGTGTGCCGGTCTATAACCATTACGAAAATGATTATCACAATGAATTATTTAATGACAATGGGTATGGAAATTCGCAATCCAAATGTTTGTGAAATAAAATGCGTATGGTTCTAAAAAAATGTGCTTTGTATTGAGCGTTTCCGGCCTCACAATCCTCGAAAATGGCAACCCACGAACGGGATAGCATGACTTCATCTTCTTGGCTCCACGGTACAGGTGCAGCGGGACCGTCGGTATTCTTCCCCTTCTTTTTGGTTTTTCGTTGTAGTAGAACTTCCTCGGATACCTCCGGTTGTGTCTCCGGCACGACATCCTCGTTCGAATCAGAATCCTCGACGTGCACCTGCTGTGGCTCCGTGAAAGCTGTGCTAGGTGTCCTGAAAAAGGGGTTGAACGACGATTGTGGATATTGGACTTGTGGCGACATCGAATGATATTGGAATTGTGGTGGGGAAAAAATGGCCATTCCATTTGCGGGATGTATGACGCGGGTGACGATTCTGGTTGGGGAAATATATTTTTTGCGGCTTTGGATTTCATATGTGATGATTTTTTTGGAAGCCATTGAGGTTTTCTTTAGAATTGTTTGTGTGTAAATGAGTGTTTGTGTGTGTTTTAAAATATAAAGATGTGGGTGTGTGTATATATATATATATATATATATATATATATATATATATATATATATATATATATATATATATAGACAGGAACGGCCTTATCACTAGCAAGTTCATAAACTAAAAAAATATTCTACAAGATTCATGGTGAACAAGTTTATTATGATGCTGGAATTTGGGTTTTTGTAGGTTTTGGGTTTTATTGGTTAACTGTCCACCACCTTTTCGATGAAAATCCACTCACGAACTTCAAATATTAGTTGTTTTTTCTTATGTTTTATCATCTTGTATGGATCGTTTCTCTCTTTAACACAATTTTTCAGAAGATATTGTTTTATTCAACTATTTTTTAATGGCCACGCATCCCAAGGTTGAAATTTTGTGGAATTCCAACACGAAACCAATCATGTTTTAGAATGTATAAATATCCAAGTGATCACCATTACTTAGACCATTTATTCAACTATTTTATATGTATGGAGTGAGGATATACAACAAGAATTGACCCTCTTTTGTGACTAGTGATAGGCTTACAACAATTAATCCATGGGTTATTTGGTTGGGGACTCTGAGACATCTGGTCCAGTAATAACTCAGTTCCCACACCTAACTTTCAAGCTCTTTGTGCATATCTAAAATGGAGTCCTGGAAATCTAATCGCAACGACATTTTTACATTATTTTGTATGTAATCTAACATATATGATAATCACATACTCATTGGTAAAAGTTGTAATGTTATTTTAAACCATTTTTTTAAATTATAATACACAATTCGAAAGATCTAGGCATGTCATTATTGGTTACAGTCCATTCATCAAATCTTGGGTTGCTGTCATTATGATGTTGATGTTATCGATCGAAGAAGAAACCAGAAAAGTATAAGTCACAAATGCACATAGAATTGAATTATGAAGGCTTTGAGCCAACCACTTGTTGGAGCATTTTTCACATGGCCAGTTGGGTCATCAAAACGGACTTGGAATCCTAGATCCCAATTGGACCACGTAAATCATGGTGTTCACTTCGTTTATTTGACTTTTATGTTCTACATGTTGATAGTTAAAATTCTTCTTGATTGGGGTTTATTCAAGATTATCATTCTTTATGAATCTGATTCATGTTCTCTATTCAAATGTAATTTGTCAATCGACTCATGAAGAATTTGTATAAAAATTAAGGTGGAACTCCTGTGATCAGATTGCACTGTTTAAATTCTTTTATTATTTAGATCATATAGAACCTCATGTTATTAGTTATGGTTTCGGGATCTGTTATGTTCTTGGTTCCATATGTAACCTGACTTATTATCTTAATATGCTGTGTGTAAGTTGAAGTCGTAAATCAACTGTAAATTTGATACGCTACGTGTCTGGGCTGTTGTACAATTGGTAATTAATAACAGTCTGAAGAAATATTGTTAAAAACAATTGTCTATTCCTCTGTCTTGTTTAATTCCTAAGATTGAATAATAAATGAAGGTGAAAGGTAGCGAGAAATAACTTGTTAAATTAGAAAATTTTGATATTCTTTAGACCGCTAATTGCCATAAGGTACATCGATCTACAACATGTACAGGTTGCTCCCGAGGTACAAAGAGACATTTGCGAGTTTAAAGTGTCATCTTTGTCACCTGTTACATGTACCACAAACTTGACCAATTTAACACATTAAACCGGTAAAAACATATAATAAATATATCCTAGTCTATACCAGTTCAGCCTCAAGGCTTGCTAAATAGTTGCTGTAAGTGATTCTTTCTTGTTATGCGTCCAAGGTCATCAACTAGTGATAATATTTCTAATAATAGCAGGGTCTTTTTGGGTTGCCCCATGACCCAGAAAAACAAAGTTAGAAAATAAGAAAGTATGATTATTTTATTAATTTATTAAGAAATAAATTAACTAGGAACCAAACCAATTAAAGTAATTATAAATTAATTTGGAATTAATTTAGAGAAATTAATTAAGAGATTGGATTGAAATTAATTAAAGGTTTAATTAATATAAACAACTCCAGAGGGTGCGGCCGCCAAAAGGCTCATTAAATTTGAAACCCTAGGAGAATTACACTATAAATAGAGACATTGGGGGCCAAACTCTAAGGCATCCCTTGCCTCTAAGTAAGCCGCCAAAACCCGTCCTTTCCTCCCATTCTATGAAATCTCTATCCATCTCTAGGGTTTAGAGATTTTTGCCTCCTTCCCAAATGTAAGTTCTGTCTGTCTGGTTTTTTGGAGTTCCTAGGTGTGAATTATCAGATGGATTCTACTTTAGATCATTTTCATCCAATGCAAGGTTGGCTAATGCAAGGTTGCATTAACCAGAAATCAAAGAAGGAGATCAACTGAGGTACATTCTATTTATGTTTAAAGTTGCTATAACTGATATGAACTGCATGATCCTAAACTCTTTTCACGGATATTTATGTGATTTGATCTTGTTAAGTCTTCCGCTGTACATGTTTATGTTTATATGATCGAATCCCAATAATATTCAATTCCACAAAATAATCCATAAATATCTTCAAGATTTCACTACTAACCCATAACAAAACTTCATTATGACATTATTTTAACAAACTATCATTATAATGCCAACTCTTTGCTCATTTTCAAATAATTTATCATCATTCAATCACTATTCATCCATAACTTTGATCAATATGACTAATACCCAATCTTCATCCATGAGAGGCAACTCAATTTGATGATTTAATGGTGTTTAAAGTAAAACTTTTATTAACTAAGCATCACCAAAGCATTAGAAACATCATGCAAACATCAATTTCATAAAATCTCTATATTCCTAAAAATTAGCGTTCATCCAAGAATCAAATTCTCATAACTTTAACTCAAATAAATTACATAGAAGTAATTCTTACATTACAACGATTATTTTGAACCCAAAAGCCCTTTGATTATCTTAAATTTTGATGCTTGATTGATCTTTCATACACTATTTTCATCAAGAACACAACTAGTGTTCTTCAAGAGGAAAAATGTAGAAAAGATGATGAAAATGACTTGTTTGAGCTCCATTTGCCATCCTTATTGCATAAGATAGTAGTGGAGTACACTTGTCAAAAGTGCGGTGATTTAGCCGATATACATGCCTTCACGCTCTCAAAATACGTCTAGCAAAGGCCTTCACGCTCTCAAAATACGTCTAGCAGAGACCTTCACGCAGCCCGTGCAAATTGTGAAGAATTCCCACGCGGTTTACGGATCATCACAAGAGGTCCGTTTTCTTGTTTCCCATTTACGCGACCCGTTTGATCTTAGAGTAATTCTCACGCGACCTGCGTATGATACTCATCAATACTTAGAAAAAATTTCAACTTTCCTCTAGTCTAGTGTAGTTTCCTACCATTTTCCTTAAACCATAACTTCCTCATACGTTGTCCAATTTCTACAAACTTTATATGTCCAGAAAGCTGGAAAGGAGAACTACAATTTAAATTTACTGAAGTCCTTCCAATTTATGAATTTTTCTATTCTTGCTTGAACTTGACAATTCGTTGAATTTTGGCTGATTTTGCCCATCTTTAACCTTTCATAACTTGTTCATCCTATATCCAGATATCTCCACTCTTTTTCCTGTATTTTATATATTCGAGAACTTTATTTTTCATAATGTAAACATTTTTCCAATTCTTTATCCATTTTGATTTATTCATTCATAAAGTTATGCAACAATCATAATTTCACCAATATTAGTTTACAACTAAGGTTTTATCCTTATTTTCATCTACTTATCCAAACAACACACAAATACCATAAGGAATTACTTGAATGACTTAATACACATATTCTCATATTGACACATATTTAGAGAATTTTTTCCTTTCTCATTGAACATTTAAGGAAAGACTTAATATCAACTTTTCATTATATTTCAACACATAGTCTTAGCATAACATAAAATTTCGATTGTCACATACTATTCACTTGATATAGTTATAGTTCTAGAACCATAATGTTATTTTTTATTATTATACATTTCAGTTACTTTGTAAAGTTCTTGGAGACCATTCGATACAAGAAAGCATCTTTATTAGCATCTGTGAAGCCAAATCAAATGAAGTATGAATGGCAAACCAATAACATGAAAAAGACAATGGAGTTTTTCTTGTGAGGCATATGGAAAACTACTTTGGCGAAAAAGAATGGAAATGGGATGTTGATTTGGGGAAGCAGAATAATAAGATACAAACGAAGATTGTAAAGCTGCATAGTTTCTATGCTGCAAAGCTTGCCATTCATACAATTAACAGGAAAAAGAAAATAAATCTTGATGAGCTCATGACTTTGCAAAGATAGATAGAAAAACTCAAGTCAAATTGACAAACGAAGGAATTGATGCAAGAAATGAGTTGGACATGGGGAAAAATAGAATTGGTTGAAACTATGGAAGTTAGGAAAACACAAACATTATCTTTTGTTGTGTTTTTCTTAAACAAAATAGGTATGACACATTGTATTATTAGTATCTTTTGTTGAAATGAACCAGTTATGACTAAGTATTGTTTTTTTCTTTATTATAATATATATTATTAAATGTACATGTTGCATTCTACTAATAGAATAATGTCACATATTATATGTACATATAGAATAATCTACAAAATAACGACTATATGTTGGTTTTCATAAGTGTATTATTTATATGTATAATATTTTAATACAATAATATATAATAGTCTAATACGTCTAGATTAGTCTAAATAGAATAATGTCACATGCTATCTTTGCATGTAGAATATTCTAACTAGAATAACGACTATATGTTGTTTTTCATAAGTGTATTATTTATATATAATATTTTAATACGTCAATGTATAATAGTCTAATACATCTGGATTATTATGGTTCAGAGCATGTTCCGGTCTTCTTATTGTTTTGTTTTGTTTTGTAATATGTAGTTGTTAGGTTGTTTGACACATGAGGTATTGTCACATGACCATTTTTTTCCATAGGTGGGGACTCCCCAGCCTGATATTGTATATTTTTTTTTAAAAATTAATAAAAAATTTCAGAGGTACCGCCCTCTTTTATTATAAAAAAAAATTTATCGCTAGGGGCCCAATTTTATATTTCGCCCCGGGCCCCAAATCGGCTTGGACGCCCCTACCTGTTGCACCTAAATTTGTGCCGCCAATGACAAGATATTCTGGATTTTGCAAATAGAAAACTAGACAATATAGATTATCACCATCTTGAATTGGAAAAAAGACCTACGGTTACAGCAATTTTAATAGAATATGTTAACTTAATTATCACATATTTAATAAGTTTAATTGTCTAAATTTTAATAGTGTAATTTTTTTATTAAGAAATAAATAAATATGCATACCCGTTTTAGATCATTGAAATCTATTGATCTTTTAATGTGAGACAAAAACAATCCATACGATTGTTAAAAATCTCATAACACTTCTTCAAAGGACTAGACCGTTCAATATATTGACATTCTATAAACAAATAAACTTCATAAATAATCGAACTTCTTGTTATACTTTTGGATTTTGGAATATATTAGTTAAATTTTAAAATAAATTACCAAAGTACTGGTATTGAAGAACAAGGAACATCGGTAGGGATTGGATTTTAGCTCTTCTTCATGATTTAAAACTACAGACCAAATTACACTTCTAGGTATTATACTATATAGTCGTATGCTTTCAAAGTTTTCTCTGAATATTACATCCTCCGAAGTTGTTTCAAAAAGTATTTTCCTTTATTTTCAACAAAAACAAAAGGTATTAGAATAATATTCCGACAAAAATCATATAACTTTTACCATTAGAATAATACACTATGTAAATATTTTATAGTGTGTACTAATATTCGTATTTTAGTGTATTATTGATATTTAGAATATTACACTAAAGTAACAATTTCAACAAGAGGAAAATAGACAATACTATATATAAATGGAATCAATAAGACCTACTTTCTATCTTCATGCTCACTACATTTGAGCAGTAATTGAACATTGAGCTTTTATTCTGAACGACGTTGGAAACTTTATCAACAACTGTGTTTTTTGTTGAGGTCGGTTGTTTCTATATCTACTTCTATTAGAATCTTTTTACCTTTATTCCCATCAACAACTTCATCAATACAAACATTCTCCTGATTTGTCTTTTGTATCTCTTCTCTAAATTCTACATTATCACCAACAAAACGAACATTATCATCATTTCCTCCTCGTGCATCAATATTAACTGGACCAACATTCTCCTCAATTATCTCCAGTATCCCTTCTCTAAATTCTACATTATCACCAACATTATCCTCATTTCCTTCTTGTGCATCAATATCAACTAGACCAACATCCACCTTATTCACATGTTTTCTTTGAGTTTATCGGGGTTGAAAATAAAGCACCCGCAAACAACTCATTCATATTTTCAATCCAGTCTTTTGTCCTGCCATCATTTGGAAACTTCAATAAAGCTTCATTCAATGCTATTTGCATATTATTATTCTCAACTGATACTCTTCTAAACCCAATATTTCTTCATATACTTGAAATATAATGTCAAAGCTCATATTTTAATGTTTTCAATATAAGCTAACAGTGATAGAATAAAATACAATGAACAATTAACATAAAATATAAGTCAGAATACTTAAAAGGTTTAACATAGATTATTCTATTAGAATATCATAAATACATATCGGATTATTTAAAAAAAATAAAATCAGAATACCTAAAAGATTTAAGTTACTAGTGTTCTGTGATTGATCTCCACATGAGTCTTGATACGGATTGACTTAGACGGCTGAGATGGTGCAGTTTTTATCATTTTTTGGATTAATTTTCTAATGAGCTAATTAGCCCGTTATCAGCTCTTGTTTCCGTTTTGAGGTATTAGTTACCATTTTAATACTTTGGATGAAATCTGTCATTTTAAAAATTGGATTTGTTTTACTATACTACCACTAGGAGGATGAAAAACAGGGGGCCATGGCCCCTCTAGGTAGGGATGAGCAATACCGAACTAGGAAATCGAAAAACCGACAAAAACCGAAAAAACCGAAACCAATTAACCGAAAAACCGACAAAAACTGACGGAATGAGTTTGAGTTTTTGAAAAAACCGACTTATACTGGTCGGTTCGTTTTTGAACCCACAAACCCATATGGGTTTAAACCCACAAACCCACGGTTCTAAACCCATGGTTTCAATGGGTTTGAACCCACAATCACGTTTATACTTAATAGAAATGTACTTCCGGTGGGTTTGAACCCACAATCACGTTTATACTTAATAGATGTGTACTTTCTGTAGGTTTGAACCTACAAATCTATTATTTTAAACTCATGGTTTTAGTGTGTTTAGACCCACTAACATATTTATACTTTATAACAATGTACTTTCAATGGGGTTAAATCCACAAACCCGCGGTTTCAATCCTGGAAAACCAGAAACCCATGAACCCACTGTTGGCGAATTATCTGAGCTCGGTTAAGGCGAGAGGCGTGGATCGACTCAGCTAACTGGATTGGAACACAATCCAAGACATCTTATCTGTAACCTAATTCAAACGTGTAGTTATCTAATTTGTTAGTTTGAGATAATTACAAAGGCTTTTGAATTGTTAGATATATACTAAAGAGTTAGATTAGTATATATATATATATATATATATATATATATTAAAACCGTGTGGGTAGATTGACGGATTGGATTTTTGGAGTTTTTGAGTAATATTTCTCCAATAAAGAACTTACGTATTTTCTGGTTTTGTGCTCTGTTTTTTGTTGCTCTGTTTCTCTTGAATTGGTATCAGAGCAAGGAAGGCAATTGATCCAAATCAGAAGGAGGGGAACCCGATAAGAGGTGTGGTCGATTCAACCTCTGCGGACTCGATCAGTTGGATGACCGGTTCAATCAAATTCGCAACTATTCAGAGCAATCAAAGATGACGGGAGGTGCAACCTCAGACCCGCAACCAAAAGAATCTCATTCGATATCGTTTCAATTCCCTCAATTGACATCGATAAATTACACAATTTGGCGCATGCGGATGGAAGTTCTGCTTGGGATTCACGGCGTGTGGGACGTGATTGATCCGGGTTCAACGGATGTCAAAAGAAACAACATCGTGAAAGGCTTGTTGTTTCAATCAGTACCGGAGGATGTGATCTTGCAAATCGGCAATATGAAAACAGGGAAGGAGATGTGGGAAGCCATTAAAACTCGCAACTTAGGGGCAGACCGAGTCAAAGAAGCTCGATTACAAACGTTGTCTTCAGAGTTCGAAAGCTTAAGGATGAAGGATACGGGCTCAATAGATGAATTTTCTTCAAAGTTGTCTGGTATTGCATCCGTTTCAGCAACGCTTGGAGAAACAATCCCGCAGGAGAAGTTAGTAAAGAAATTCCTCACGAGTCTTCCGAAACACTTCATTCACATCGTGGCTGCACTCGAACAGGTTCTGGACCTTAAAACAATCTCCTTTGAAGATGTTGTTGGGAGGTTGAAAGCATACGAGGAACGAATAAAAGACTCTGACAAAGCAGTCGAGCCCGGTGAAAAGCTACTTTATTCTAGAACAGAAAACAATATGAGAAACCAAGACTCGGGCCGTGGGAGAGGGCGTGGAACAAACCGTGGGGGACGAGGTCGTGGACGAGGTCGTGGTCGGGGTAACACCCAAAACTATGACCAAAAGGACTCGTCAAAACACCGTGAAGATGGGAAGAAAAAGGGTAATAATAATGAAAAAAGAGATCTTTCAAACATCCAATGCTTTCGCTGTGACAAATTCGGACACTTTGCTTCGAAGTGTCCGGATCGAATCAACAACCATGAAGCAAACCTACACGATGCACAGGAAGGAGGTGCAAACCATGAGGAAGGGACATTCTTTATGATACAGGAAGAGACGATCTTTCTAAACGAAGACAATTATGTTCCTCCCAAAGTCGAGCCGAACCGAGATGAAGACGATGTGTGGTACCTCGACAATGGTGCCAGCAATCACATGACTGGTAATCACTCATACTTTTCTGAATTAAATACGCGAATAACTGGTAGAGTAAGGTTTGGAGATGGTTCGTGCGTTCGCATAGAAGGAAAAGGTTCAATTTTGTTTGAAGGTAAAAAAGGAGAACAAAAGTTGATGAGAGACATCTATTACATTCCATCACTTCGAACCAATGTAATAAGTCTCGGTCAAACAACTTTGCTCGGCTGTGACATTCGGCTGCATGGTGATTATCTAACTATGAGAGACAAATATGGAAGGCTGCTTATGAAAGTACCGCGAAGCGAGAATCATCTTTATAAAACACGCTTAAGTGTTGGAAAGCCTTATTGCTTGCAAGCAAAAATCGATGACGTGTCTTGGTTATGGCACGCACGCCTTGGCCATGTTAACTTTGGTGCAGTGAATATGATGCACAAGTTAACCATCGGAGTACCGGCGATAAAGCACCAAGATCATATATGCGAAATTTGTATGATTGGCAAGCAAAACAGACACGCGTTCCCAAAGAAATCTACTTATAAAGCAAAAGATGTTCTCGAGATGTTACATGGTGACATCTGTGGACCAATCGATCCCCCAACCCAAGCTGGTAACACTTATATATTGGTACTTATTGATGACTTTTCTAGATATATGTGGTCTTTTTTGTTAAAGCACAAGAACGATGCACCGGATGTAATCAAAAGATTCAAAAAGTCAATCGAAAATCGAACGGGTAAAGAGATTAAAACGTTCCACACGGATAGAGGCGGTAAATTCACCTCTAACGACTTTAATCGTTTTTGGAGCGAAGAAGGTGTTGCTAGAATGTTAACGGCTCCATACTCACCTCAACAAAACAGCATTGTAGAACGCCGAAACCGAACACTAATCGAGATGACACGTTGCCTTATGAAAGCGAAAGATGTTCCAAATCAATTTTGGGGTGAAGCCGTGCGACATGCAACGTTTATTATAAATCGAACCCCTACACGAGCATTGGTAGGAGTCACTCCGTTCGAGAAATTCTATAATTACAAACCAAACCTCCAAGACTTAAAAGTGTTTGGGTGTATCGCCTTCGAAAGAATCGTCTCAAAGCACTTGAAAAAACTCAATGATAGATCGAGACCTTTGGTATACTTCGGAAAAGAACCAGGTTCGGGAGGTGTACGGCTCTTCGACCCGAATGAAAATAAAATAATTATAAGTCACAACGTAACTTATGATGAAAAATCAGCATGGAAGTGGAATTCTGAAAACAACTCGAGCACAGTCGCTGCGAATCCGGAATCAGGAACTTTTATTGTGCATTGGGCCAAAGACTCAAGACCTGACCAATTAAACCCAGCTACTGTTGGGCCAATTCATCCCACAAATCAGACCCAACAGGATGATGCAAGCAACCCAAGACAGGAAAACAGTGAAGTGAACAACGAGCATGAACACTCCAACGACCACGGTGAAGTCGAAATTGCCCCGGTACGTCGATCAAACCGTGTCTCTGTTTTACCAATCCATCTAAATGATTATGAATTAAAAATTCATGAATTAATGTTGACTTGTGACGAGGAACCAAGGAACTTTAAAGAAGCCATTGCGATACCCGAATGGCATAAGGCAATGAAAACCGAGATCGAATCAATTGAAAAGAACAACACTTGGAAACTGGTGCCTCTACCAAAGACTGCAAAACCGATTGGTCTGAAGTGGTTGTTTGAAATAAAAAGAAATGCGGACGGCTCCATATCAAGGTACAAGGCGCGATTAGTGGCAAAAGGCTATGTACAAGAACCCGGAGTTGACTTTGATGAAGTCTTTGCGCCAGTAGCTCGGCTCGAGACAATACGACTACTGATTGCTCTCGCAGCCGGGAAAGGATGGAAGATTTATCACTTAGACATGAAAACGGCCTTCTTGCACGGTGAATTGAAAGAAGAAGTGTACGTGAACCAACCCGAAGGTTTTGAACAACCGGGTCAGGAAGGAAAAGTTTACAAGCTAGCAAAAGCGTTGTACGGGTTAAGACAAGCACCAAGAGCTTGGAACATAAAACTTGACGGCATACTACAAGGAATGGGCTTTCGGCGATGTTTGCAAGAAGCGGCAGTCTACAAAAAGGAATCAAATGGCGAATATATCATCGTGGCTGTGTACGTAGATGATTTATTCGTAACCGGAACGTGTCGCGAAATTACAAATCAATTCAAAAGAAAGTTGTCATCAAAATTTGAAATGTGTGACCTGGGTTTACTAACGTACTACTTGGGTATAGAAGTTGCTCAAGAGGAAGGTTTTGTCATGATCATGCAAGAGAACTATGCCAAGAAAATCTTGAATGAGGCGGGAATGGAAAATTGCAATGCAACACAATGTCCTATGGAACCGGGTCTAAAGTTGTCAAAAGCCGAAACTGAACCAGAAATTGAAGTCACCCATTTCCGAAGGATTGTAGGATGTCTGCGCTACCTCCTTCACACCCGCCCGGATTTGTCTTACTCAGTCGGGGTAGTAAGCCGTTACATGCAGAGTCCCAGAGAATCTCATGCGCGTGCGATCAAGCAGATCCTTCGTTATCTACGGGGTACAATCTCGCTTGGAATAAAATATGAGAAAGGTGACGAGCTGAGGCTTTTGGGCTATAGTGACAGTAGCCATAATGTAGACGTGGATGATGGTCGAAGCACTACCGGTCACATCTTTTTTCTTGGAAAATCTCCAGTCACATGGTGTTCCCAAAAACAAGATACAGTTGCCTTATCTTCTTGTGAAGCCGAATTCATGGCAGCTACTTCGGCAGCATGTCAAGCAATTTGGCTAAGGGAGTTGCTTGCGGAGGTGACCGGATTAGAGAAGCAAAAGGTGGTGATCCGTATTGACAACAAGTCGGCAATTGCGTTGTCTAAAAATCCGGTGTTCCACGGGAGAAGCAAGCACATTCACACTCGTTTCCACTTCATTCGAGAGCGTGTGGAAAACGAGCAAGTTGAAGTTGAACATGTGGCAGGAAATGAACAAGTGGCAGATCCTCTGACGAAAGCTTTAGCTCGACTAAAGTTTATGGAGATGAGACCGTTACTCAGTGTGCAGGAGTTACCGTCTCAGAAATTCAGGGGGTAATTATTGGCGAATTATCTGAGCTCGGTTAAGGCGAGAGGCGTGGATCGACTCAGCTAACTGGATTGGAACACAATCCAAGACATCTTATCTGTAACCCAATTCAAACGTGTAGTTATCTAATTTGTTAGTTTGAGATAATTACAAAGGCTTTTGAATTGTTAGATATATACTAAAGAGTTAGATTAGTATATATATATTAAAACCGTGTGGGTAGATTGACGGATTGGATTTTTGGAGTTTTTGAGTAATATTTCTCCAATAAAGAACTTACGTATTTTCTGGTTTTGTGCTCTGTTTTTTGTTGCTCTGTTTCTCTTGACCCACAAACCCACGGGTTTAAACCGAAAACTCACAAACTCAAACCGAAAAAACCGAAAAACCGACCCATTCAAAAACCGACCCATATGGGTTTTAAAACCAAAAAACCGACTTTTGCGGTTCGGCTTCGGTTTTAGCCAAAAACCCATCCAAACCGACCCATGCTCATCCCTACCTCTAGGCCCCATAAAAGTTCCGCCTTTAAGTTAAAATATTTTTCACCATATATGTAATAACACAACCTTTTACCAGATAATGAAGACATAAAAATTATCGCAATACGTATAAACACAAATATACATCGCAAAACAAAAATAACATTAATAGTGCATCGCCATTGCTTCTATAGTGATTAGTATCACAAACACAAATAAACAATAAAAACCCCATTCATACACTTTCACAAATACCTTCGGGAAAATAATCTCTAGTATCCGATCTTGCTACAGCATGCAAACATTACTTGACCTTAACCAAAACCTCGATCGCGATTTAAGAAGGATAATAAAAAATACCTAAAATTCGCATTCCAATTGTCCAAAATCCAGGCTTGAATCATTGCTCCCACCATGTTGTTCACTATTGCTGTTGTTGATATTCATCATGCAAACCCTGCGTAACTTCAATAAAAAGCAAATAAAGTAATGAATAAGGGTTTCAAGCAAAAAACCAATGGAAAGAACTTCAAATTTTCAACCACTAACACGACTAGTGTACTACGATCAGATTAACCGTAACGAAACACAAGTTAAAGGACAAAACGGTCTTTATACATGTGTTTTCTTAAACAGTGCATGTGTATTAGTTAATTCAACTTTATGCGAATGTATATGTGTATTAATCGCTTAAAAGTTTATCTATTTTACAATTGGTTAGTTATTTCTCGTGATAAATATATAAAACTAGTATTTCGACTGTCCGAGCGATGCTGCGGAAGCCCGGTATATTGAAAAACGCAGCTCGATAAAAAAATTATGTAAGAGACAAAAATTGTAACTTTAAAAGATAATAAGAGACTAGAATCGTAACTTACAAAATACCGATAATATAACTTTATAATAAATAGGGATGAAAACAATTAATTCGAAATTAGTTGAGGGGAGAAAACGTAAATATAAAAATTTGCTATAAGAATAATAAAAATTACTATTTTCAAATAAATTTTTTTTTGCATTTTATAACAAATGTTTTAACAAATGTACTATGATCTTAATTTAATAGTTATGATTCTGGACAAAAAAATATGAAATATATATATATATATATATATATATATATATATATATATATATATATATATATATATATATATATATATATATATATATATATATATATATATATATATATATATATATATATATATATATATATATATATATATATATATATATATATATATATATATATATATATATATATCCACCATGCGATCGTTTTCTAATTTTGATACACGCACACATTAAAACAAATACAATGCACATATAGAGCACACATTAAAACAAATACAATGCACATATATATAATTTTGTGAAGTAGTGATTATCTTCGTTGGATGTTATATTGATGTAAATTGTAATGCATAATTGTATTTGTATGGAGCACAGAACGGTATTTTTTATATTTATGATGAGAATTTACTTGCAAAATAAATAAACCTTTACATAATTAATTATGGGTTGTGCTATAGTTACCTTCCAACACACATTCATGAGGGGTATGTTTAGTAATTTTGTGTGTGTAATATGCTTTTTTTTTGGGGGGGGAGGGGGGGGGGGGGGGGGGTGAGGATAGAATCACCCTTAATTATATCTAAAATATAGACTCATAACTTAATATAAAATCATGATTTTTAATGTTTTAAAACAATCCAACTGTTTATATATTTATCTAAAAATAAATTGCCCAAAAGACAATAAGTTTGTATTTTTTTATGTTGACATTACATTTAGGTTTTCTTTCAATTTTGATACCCTAATGTAATATCACCAAACAGTGACACATCATCATGCCATGCTAGTGTCATAGCATCAAAGAATGCCATATAAGCGATAACCGGGTTGAGTGCACAAACCAAACCGGCTTTTCTTTTAAACCGAAAAAAAGCCGAAACCGGTTTTACCGATTTTTTAATAACCAATTTTTTATTTCAAACTGAACTGGTCTTTTACCCCAGTTTTTGTTCCGGTTAACTGAACCGAACCGGTTACCGGTCTAGAACTCAATTTTATTTAAAAAAACCGGCAAACTGTTTTTTTTTTAAAAATCGGTTTTGAAAAAAACCGAACCGGTTTAAAACCGGTAAATGTGCACCTGTAAATCGGGTAACCTGATCATTAGTCGAGAAATGGTCAAAATTGAACCAATGGAAGTTTTGATGACTAAAAGATTTATGGGCTAGTTGAATATTCAACGCCTCAACGGGAAGCTATAGGCCCATAGCTAATAAAGGACATTATCTTCGGTTTTTTTAAAAGGGAAGTTGGCCCAAACGCATTATTGCAAAAAGAATATATTTAGACTAGTATTACTGGTTGGGCGGATTGAAATTCTTCATCAATAATAGTAATGTTTTTGAATGGAAATGAATGCCGATTTGTATGTGAACTTGTGAAGACTAGAATGAAATCAATTACTAATAGTAATGTTTTTATTGATTGGGCTTTTGACATTGTATTTTGTTATTAGAAGTTTAGAACCTCTTTACTTTTTGGTACTTGTTAATAGTTACTAGATGTTTGGCTAGATATATTTTCCTGGATTATTTCCAAAAAGATGGTAGATTTGAACTCAATGTACTTATTTTGTTCCGTTGAATAAAATAAAATGACGAGTGGTGAAAGAGCTGGACATGAACCGAAGAAAATTATAATGTTTTATTAGTGTTATTATTTCTATATTTGATTCATTTCTCCATGATAAGGTCATATCATAAATATAAATAGATAGCATTTGTGTGTTTCACTATTTTTAAAATAACAAAACATAACCTAAACATCACAGACTATTTGAAGTGTCTTTACTCGATTTATTGAAAAATTATATAATTGTTTCAATAATAGTTTTTGATACCATGAATAATATAACTATATAAGGGTTAACATCAAAATTAAACACTAAACTGGTGAAATAGTGTTTATTTGATCACTTTACTTTGTTTAAGTTTTAAAATATTTTCAAACTTGTTAATTTTTGCCAAAATGACCATTATGGCCAATGATGCCCCATTACCTACATATTAAGTTGGTTTTTTTTTTTCATGATCGGTTGAACATGTCAGTATCTGTGGTATTGCCTAACTTTTTCCATTTATGATTAATTATAACATTTAGTTAAAAGCCTACCTTTCACCCCACTCCATGTCGCCTCCGTCTCCGCCCCTACCCCTTCCTCTTCTCCTTTCTTTTCCCTCTGAATTTTCCATTGATACACACCCAGGGATCGATTACCTCCCTGGTATGAAACATAACACCCAAAAATCAATGAAACCTAGTCTGTCGTTCCCGTGTGAAACCCTCTGTCGGCGAAACCGACTACGGCCCTTCGACAATTGCTACTGCTTTTCACGAAACACCATCATCACTCCCTAAGAAGGACTGCTACTACAACTACTTTCAACCATTACTCACCACTACCACCATCTAAATATCATATCCTTTCACCACTACCCTCGATGTCTTACCTCTCGGTCTCTCACCATCATCGTCTTTTTGTTGTGTTACATGGATGAAACTCTACAATGATTCCATTTTCAAGGAGGAATTTGGGTTCTTGTGCCACATGTAGTTTTTTTTTCATGGAAACTTTGTTGGATAATAAGCCCCGAGAAACATGATCATGGTTCAAAAGGGTGGGACTGAGGTGTGGAGTGGTGATGAGGTTTTTAATTTGGTTGTAATACTAAATAATAAAAGGGTTAATGTCATAATAATGTAACAAACTATTTAGAGTGTTCAAAAAGCACTTGTAACTAAAAAGAAATGTTATCAAAGGGTAACAAACTATTTAAAGTGTTCAAAAAATATCATGGTGACATCCTAGAAAAGAAATGTTATTAAAGGGTAACAAACTATTTAAAGTGTTCAAAAAATATCATGGTCACATCCTATAGCAGGTTTAACAGGTCAAATTTTTGGTTAATGTCATAAATGTTTAACGAACTATTTAAAACGTTCAAAAAAACTCGTGAACAAAAAAATGTTACCAAAAGGTTACGAACTACTAAAGTATAAAAAAAATACCATGGTGATATCTTATAGCAAGTTTAACGGCTTAAAATTTTCAAATCTAGAACGTTTGTTCAAAACCACCCATAAAGCTAGAACCTTTTGTTCGAAAAACACTCGTAAATCTGGAATGTTTGCCAAAAAAACATCATCGACCTCCAAATGTTAAGATTCTATTGGATATACTAAAGGTGCAAATAATCTTACCATAACAAACTTGCTATTTCTAGATATTGATGCTTTTCAAAATTTTCAGATTAATACACTCCCAATAGCTATGTCTATGTCATTTAAAATTCTTTAGATTAATACACTTCTAAATAGTTAGATAAAGCTTATATAATGTTTCTTCGTTGGATCAATACACTTATGGGTGAGCATAGAGAGGTTTTCGGTTTTCGGGATAGTCTGTTGGGCTATTCAGGTGTGAGGTGAACACCCTAGCTGCCCACAAACCGAACCATATAAGGTTTAGGTTTTCGGTTTTCCAAGTTAATCAATTTCAATTTAATTGATTTCAGTTGGTTCACCCGAATAAGATTTATTTTTTCAATTTTTTGTTGTGTTTTAGATGTTGGATGATTTGTTCAATGTTTTTTTTTTCCATCCTACGTTAGATTGACGAGCTTTGGTTAGAAACTTATAAATGTAAATATCGTGCAGTTTAAATATGGGTTGGTTTTTTACCTAATAACTTTGTTGTTTCCAAATTCACTTCATAATGAATGTATTTACAATAAATTATATAAGTTTAAGTCGTTTAATTCTTATTATACCTGTACAATTTTAGGCTTAAAACTTACAAAACTATTAACCCTCTCGCTTAAATACCTTTAGTTTTAACTAGGGGTGAGAATAATAACCGAAAAACCGAACCATAACCAAAATAACCGATAAAACCGAACCATTATAACCGAACCATTTATTAACCGAATGTTTTGGTTTATATATTTGATAACCGAAATATAATGGTTTGGTTATGGATTTATAGGGAAACCGAACCTATATTAACCGAACCGCCAATAAATATAAAATAATATATATTTTATATGTTATAAATTCAGTAGGAAACATTATATTACGATTCATAAATATAATAATATATAGTTTATATGTAGTAGTTTAATAGGAAACATTAAATTGATAAAGATTCAAGCCCAAAAAATCCAAAACAATTGAGGATAGATAGGTTACCAGGGTTGGACGTGGTCATCACATTCCGTCGATTCGTCATCTTCTCACTATCGTGCGTGTAGCAGCCATTGCCAATACTCAATCAGTCGATCATCTCATTATCAGTAAGTTTATATTTATTGTAATCTTGATTATGATACGCTTTAATTTACGTTAATTGTATTGTAATCTACTAATATTCTAAACCGTGAAAAAGAACAACTTTTTCCGTTTTATTCTTCATATCAATGTGCTGATTAGAGATTAATTTGTCGCTTTACGCTTCATATCAATTTGTTAATTTATTAATTTGTTAATTGTTTGTAATCAATTTGCCGCTTCATATCAAATTGTTAATTGTTTTTAATCAATTTGCCGCTTTACGCTTCAATCTTCATATCAATTTGTTAATTTGTCAATTGTTTTTAATCAATCTGATACAACTTGCCGCTTGTATGAATTGACAATTTACTAGATCCTCATGTTTAAAAACCAAAGCAGAACTTTCATGTTTTGACACAGTCAAACGTAATTAATGGTCATGAAATGGGATCAAAGCTATTTAAGAGTTAAATAATCTCAATCATCAAGTTGTGGAAAGGATGATACTAAAAAGGGAATTTGGTTCCTTTTTGTAATTAAAAAAACAAGATCATATGATAAATGTAATAAAATTTTAAAAGTAAATCAAATATTTTTTTTAACGTTTGTATGGATTTTAGTATATACTAGAAAAATAATAAAAAGTTGATATTTTTTAATAGTTAATATCATTATTTTGACTTTTGAGACAATTTAACTTTTAAATTCATACAAATCATAGAAAGTTATAAATAAACGAACTTTAAATTTTTATGTAATTATGGTTAACCATTATTAAACCATTAACCAAAACCATTAACCGATTAAAACCGTTAACCATAACCAATGGCTACTAAAATGCATTAATCGATTGTAATGGTTATGGTTCGGTTTTGGCCACTAACCAACCAAACCGCCCCATTCTCACCCCTAGTTTTAACTCCCACTTCTCACAGTTGCGTTTTCTAGGATGAAAAAAATAGGAACCCGTAAATTAAACCACCACAACCATGTTTTTTGGCAACGACATTTTCCAGCAAGAACACATAAATTAAAAAAATACAAAGTTATCAATCAGCCATATTTTTATGAAATTGAATTGAAACAAACAAACAAACGATGTTCAAACTAAGAGAATTTCAATAGTTTAAAAGAAATTAGCTCGGGTCTGAACTATCTAGCTTGGATGATCTTATCATAAGGAGGTTCTAGTAATAATCGGTTATTGGTGAACCGGTTTCGTTTTAAACAACCCGGTTTTGGCCGGTTTTTTGGAAGAGATATACAAAACCGGTCCAATCGGTTCCGGTCCTGATTTAAAAACCGGTATCGGTTAACTTACTAAAACCTACGTTATATCAAGCATCGATGGGTAAAATCGGAATTTTGGGGGTTAAAACCGTTTTTTTCATTTGGTTTTTTCGGTTTACAAAACCGGTATAAAACCGGGCCAAAAAAAGGCGATGGTGTCGGTTGACGGGTAATATACGCGGTGTTGTGGGAAGGCTATAGACCAAAAAAAGAAGGCAGGAGAATAAAAGCAAACATGGTCGATAGATGGTTCTTTTGAAATTTTATATATTACTTTGAACTAAAAATATGGTGACAATACAACAATGTTATACCTAGATAGATTTTTCAAAGTACAATTTATGAAAATCTTATGTACAATGCAAATAGAGGAAAATAAAGGTAAGATGTTATAAATGACAATAAAACGAAAATATGTTGGTATTTCTTGTAATTAGCCATTTGAAGTTGATTCTAGATCTATGCAACCGAAGTTACTACAAAATGCAAACAAATCCAAGATATTAGTCTTGATCTAAGTTGTCGTTATTGTTACATGTGGTCTGAAATATGAGACACATTTTAGCACATAATGACCTGTCATTAATTAATGAAAAAGTAAAGCAAAGACGAATAAATGAGAGAAAAATTATAAACACGTTATGACTAAATAGGAGCTTATATAATAAACAATAAAGGTAATAATGTAATATGGTTACCTTAATTTTTTTTTCTAGCCAATCACAGATCATATGCACGCACCATATATAATTTCCATAAGAAATTAATACAACTTCCCAATATCAATTGGGTTATCATCCATCACCGCTTATAATACATCTCTTATTCTCAAGGATTTTCACCAAACACCTGGCGTGCATAACCACATTGTAACTAAAATCACAACCAAATATAAAAAACAAAAGCAATGCTTCAAGATCAATGATTTTAAAACAAGTGAAGAGCACAGAAACAATACCCTGAACCCTAAACAAGACCTGGAACTTATGATCTTTGGGAAAGTAAAAGCAACCTCATTTCTCAAATCAAAACCGGAAAAAATCATCTATTGTAAAACTATCTTTGTGTAAGTTCTAATCCCAACTCCTTGATATTTTCCACCCAGGCTTTCATTGCTTTGAGTGGTACCAAATTCTTCGATAACCCGTTTTCATTGTTGACCCAATGCAAACCTAAAACAAAATCAAAGAAAAAATCACTAACATTAACTTTTGCTTTGATTAATAGAAATTTGTATAATAATTAAAATCGGTAAATAACTAATATGTTAAAGATCAAAATGAAATAAGATTTCATCAAACAATTTACCTCGTTTTGTCGAGGGACTTTAGCCAATAGGATGAATTATGATTCTTGATGCCTATAACCTTAAAACCACACATCCAAAAAACTTCAATTGATTCTTAGATTAGTAAATCGAACTTTGATTTAGGGTTATCGTCTTTTTATACATCTCTCTTTTTGGGTGTTCACCAAATCACCAAAGCAATTGGCGGTGTATTCTTCGTCATCCATTTTCGTTCTCAGAGATGGAAATGAACACCATGAAGATGTCGTAATCTTACTCTATATCTATTTTCTAACATTGCAGTCCGAGCAACCCCTCGAAGGGGAAAGAAACAATGGGATAGTTGGATTAGGGGCATAGTGTGTAATCAGTGTTTTGGTAGCGGCCTGACTTGTGGAAATACTGTATTATATTGATATATTTTACATCCATTTTTTGATACACTTGTGTGTTGTGGTTATGTATATTGTACACCTGCGAGTGGTTTTTGAATGAAATGTTGTGGTATTTTCATAGAAAAAATAATTTGGGTGTACTTTATATTGGAACCCGGGTGTTACACTGGAGTTTAAAGTATACTCAAGTTAATGTGGAGATTATTAAATGTGACTTGAGAATTGATGATCTGAATGGATATCGACCCGTCCATGTAAAATAAAAAATACTGACATAAAAAATCAACGTGAAACGTGTTTGGAGTAGCCTGAGGGCCGTTAGACCCAAAAACATA
Source organism: Cichorium intybus (assembly GCA_023525715.1). Taxonomy (NCBI): domain Eukaryota; kingdom Viridiplantae; phylum Streptophyta; class Magnoliopsida; order Asterales; family Asteraceae; genus Cichorium; species Cichorium intybus. The sequence continues at coordinate 41,810,657 of CM042013.1, forward strand.
CACAACAAACACTTATCCCACCGAGGGTGTGGGGAAGAGCCCCCCCGCTGTATGAACCTGCATTGATTTGTGTAGTTGTGCCTGACCCTAGTCTAGTTAGGGTTACACTTTGTAGTTTGCCTATATGATACAACTGATATCTAGGGTTTTAATTGTATTATATTTTCAAGCTCGAGAATAAGAATACTCACTCTTGTCTTGTGGGCATATGCCAGATTAACTGGACCACGTTAAAATACCAAGTCATTGTGTGTGTGACTTATTCTCGTTTTGCTCATGACACGATTAGTGGGGGTAAATTGAGTTTCTATGTTATCCGATAAGAAACTTTGACGAACAAGTTGATATACAGTTCCTTGAAAACTACTCTAACGAGAATGCTTTGTTAATTTAGATTAGAACTAATTTCCTTTTCAAATAAGTTAAAAGGAATAAATGGTTTAAGTTACAGGCTTACAATAACATTTAGATTCTGTGACATAGTTTTTCCTCCTAATATCGCCATTGCTAGATTTCCATAGCTTGATAAATCGAGTTATTCAACATAGCAAACTTGATCACCACACACCCATTTTTAACCCAAGTATCATCTTTGCTGAGAGTATATGATGTTACATTCCTTCCTTGTCTTTCCTTTCAAGCACGAGCAATTGATTATGTTTCTATAGTTACCTTAGATTCCAGCAATTCCACTCACTTCAGCTGTGAATCAAGAATCATATTTTTTTTTATGTATGTTACTATCTAAAAGTTTGTTAAAGCCACAATCATATGTGGTATCTTTGAACAAGGCACATCCCTAAAGGGTAATTTCTCTATTCGGTAAAATTTTAATAAGATATCGTGAAATTTAATGTCTTTTTATGAGTGCCTGGTAGGAAATGTACGTAGTATAAAAAGAATCCTACATTTTCATGTGCACCCCACTTTCTCTTTCCAATGGCTTTGTATATGTTTCTCCCTCTCATACTGAAATTTAATCTATCAATCATAAAACCAGAGAGGTGAATAAACTGAAAAGCCCCAAATCCCCGAGGCCGGATATATATATATATATGGTCTATGGTTTTGGTTACGATTCATCCAAAGATTACTACATGGTGGTACCAGGTTTTACCAAAGTTAGTAATATTACCTGTTTTCTAAAGATTAGTTTAAAATTCAACATCTCGGAAGTTATTGGAGAAGTAAACTACACTTTTAATGAGTATAGTTGGATAGGAATCCTGTACAGTGGGACACTTAATTATTGGGTTGCATATCATGAATGTTGTTGGGTCCCAACCAAGTTAATTGTTTGATTGTATTTTATTTTCACATTTTCTTAGTTTGATATGGAGGGGGTGGGGGGTAGTTTTGAACTGAAAGATGATGTAACCTATTTTTCATTTGTGATTTTTTGTTTGCATTTTTATAATTGAAGCAGATCTGTGTCTTATTTTATGTTTCTGTGTTTTGACCAATATTTCAGAATATACTAGTTGAGTAGACAGTAGTTGGAAGGTAATATGTCTATTTTGTATGCCATTAATCTGTACGCCTTGTATACAATTGCATGAGTTTTTTTTTTTTTTTTTTTTTTTTTTTTTTTTTTTTTGAACGGCAAACACAAATTGCATGAGTGGTTGATATTAATTAATGAAAGTAAATACATTTAAACCCACGATGCACTGAAAACTCCCACATGGAAACTACAAAGTCTAGTATTGAAATGTTGCAATAGACTGTAGTTGGAACAACCACATGTGAAACAATCGTGGAATTCTCGTATTATGAGATCATTAAAACAAAATCTTATTTGTGTGCAGAATTCTGAAATTGATTATATACCTGTCCCTTCAACGTCTTTCAAGTTATTACGTGAAGTTTATTTTTTGCTAGTAATAGTCTTTACTTAATTTGTTATCCCTACGTAGTAATTATTAATTACATCTAATAATTAAAACCCTTTTCTTCATGGCTTTTTAATAAGGGTACCGTAAAATTTTGCAGCAATCCACTGTGTTAATCGTTGAATTCTGATCCTAAAATAGAAGTCATTTAGACTATGCAGTATCAGAACACAGAGAACGAAGAGAGAGGAGAGAAAAGATCCAAGAACGGGGGTTCCAGCGTGTGACACCCCATTTCTACTGTTTTCAAATACTATGGTTTTTCGTATAAATACATGAATACAAAAAAAAATACGGTTTATCAAAAACCGATAATTTACATTTTTAAAACTGTGGGTGTTACAAATCCATACCAAATTTAACCATAGTAAGCAATAAGAGGATTAAACCTTGCGTTCAAGTTAAGAGCTAACTCAAGCTCCACTCTAGCTAAACTTCATCCCATTTATAGCAACTTATTTTAACCTGGAATACATGGCAAAAACATAGAATACGTAAGACAAAAATTGTCTCGTGAGTTACATGAGTTTTAGACTCAAACCTTTAACTTCTTTTCCAATCTTTATATAAAACTTATGACATAAAACATCTTTCAAAGTTTTAAAATATTATCATACCATAGCTCTTTATTCCTTTCAAAATCATTACATATCATACCTTGCATAATTATCTTCTTTCAAAACTTTATAATAGCAACATAATATAACTCTTTACTTTTTGAAAATCACTTCATAATATGCTTTGCAAAAATAACATCTTTCTTACTTTCTTTGACTGGTTTTATAAGCTTGCTGGATTTTTATACTTAGGGCTTTAATCACAATAAATGATACCCCAAGTCTCTATGGCTAGAAGGAACGGATCAATCCTCACCATAGAAGTGCTGAGGCGATCTACTTCGCGATGGGGATTTTCCCCAGTAGACCCCTTACCTAACCCGGGTAGGTTGGAACATAGTTCCCTTACTAACGCTGCTTGCTACAATTACCAGTCATACAAAATACTTACTGCTTGCTTGAACATTTCTCATATACATAAAACTTGTGGCTAGGTGCCAAAATACATCACTTTATGTCTTTATGGCTAGATGCCAAATACATAACTTTCATTTTACATAAACCATATGTTTAAAACATGTCTTTATAACATTTTAGGCTTAATGCCAAATCATACTTTCCAAACATCTTGTGGCTATACGCCCTTTCATACTTGAAAACATATACAATTTGTAACCAAAACATACTTCTTAAACATATTGTGGCTATATGCCTATCCATACTTCCAAACATGTATAACTTGTATTCAAAATATACTTTCACATAATTGGTTCATAGACCAAAACATACTTTCACATAATTGGTTCATAGACCAAAACATACTTTCAAATATAGTATTATACTTTCACAAACAAGTTAGAAATAATACCCTTGCATATAATTTCACATATAGAAATTTTATAAGAAATCTTAAAAATACTTACTTGCCATGTACCCCAGAATGGGTAAAAATACTGCATGTACTCACCTTATAACTCTTGAAAAGTCAATTAGACGTTCCTTGGTTCTTTACCCTTTCGATGTCCAATTACTTGACTTGCACCTATATGTAGTATATGATACATTAATTTACCTTATAATTGACTCTATAACATTTTAGAGTCCTTATTATATCATTAAAGGTCGGAACAAGTGTATATATTTTAAATATTTAACTTTAGATGAGTCGTATTCAATATGTACACTGCAATAGTACCCTCAAGGGGTCGTATTCCATATTAAAAATTTATTCCACCACTTTTAAACCATTATGGACATGTACTTAAAGTTTGGGATCATTTGGGCATGTATAGCAAGTTTCGGAGTTCAAAACCCCCTGCTTGAGACACACGACCCGTGCACATTTAAGCCTAGAAGAGCACGACCCGTGCTTGCTCAAAATACAACATTTTTTGATGTTCAGGAGGAGCACGACTCGTGCATAATGAGCACGACCCGTGCTCTTTCTGGGCAGCCTCCTCTTGCTTGTTCTTGCTTCGGTTTTGCACTGTAGCAGTCCGATTTTTACACTATAACTTCCTGTTTTGACTTATTAAGAACTTGATACTTGACTTAATACTTAGGGAATCATTTCATGACCAAATTCTTTAGTTTAAAACAAGTTTTAATCCATGAAATCATTCCAAAACTTAAAATGTGGAATTTAGGGTTCTTGAGCCAAGAATCCCCAAATCCATGAAATCAACCAAAACTCTTGGATTATTAAGTATGTTCTTAACACACCTTCATGTGCAGAACATAATAACCATGTTAATCACTTGGAATCATGACTGAAAATGGGATTTCAATTCATCCCGTGAAGAACAAACTCAAGAATTGAAGCTAGAACTTAACTACTAACCTTAGAAACTTCAATCCTTGCTTAAATCTTGAAATTTTGCAGAGATCATATCTTCAAGCTCTCTCCCGTAACCTCTAGAACCTTTCTCTGATTTATGATGATTAATGAGTTATTTTTCTCATTTTTATATTTTCCATAATTACAGTTTTAGTCCCTGAACTTTCATTCCTTGGACTTTTGACACTAACATTGGGTTTGACCACATAAAACCATGATTCTTACATTTTTAGTCCAAAAGGCTAAAATATAATTTCATAATAAATCTTATTCATGGGCAAATGACCAAATTACCCTTTTATGGTAAAATGACCAAATTACCCTCTCGAACAACTTTTAAAATCTTTGCTCTTTGCTTTAAACGTTTTCTCGAATATAAATTCAAGATTTTTGGGTCGTTACACAGCGCGTTCTCCCGGAGACGCATGTTCTCCCGGAGACGCATGAGAACGAGGACGCCAGAGAAGGCGTTCCACATGGGCATACCCCCAGCCTTAAAGGTGAGGTTCAATGAGCCCTGTCGATGATAGGTGTTGCTATATGTACCTCATCTTTTTCCTGGACAGTTAATCGCGTCGGTATAGCGCTGGTATCATGCCGGTATCGCGGTTCGCGCTGCTTTTTATAATAGCGGTTAATTATCGCGGTTTCGCTATTTGCGCCGCTATTTGGCGCGATACCGCCGCGAAGACCGCTATACCACCGTGAGAACCGCAAAACCACCGCTATATCACTGCTATACCACCACAATTACATATTAATTCTACTAGTAATAGTATAATATATAAATTCTACATATTACTAAAAGTCGCTATACCACCGCTATACCACCGCGAGAACCGCAAAATTAAATAGCGGTCGGTTAACGCGATTACAGTTTTGACCACGATAACTGCATAGTCTTTTTCAAAATTACTTTATTGAATTTTTGTTTTTTTGTTGTTTCTTTTAACTTCATATACCTCATTGATCTGGTTTATTGTCTTTTTTTGGTTTTTTGTTTGTTTTGTTTATTATTATATTATTATTAGATTAGTGATTTTATTATTATTATTATTATTATTATTATTATTATTATTTGATAAAAGTTCATAATTCATCAATGTAATTTACGAAAAGTTACGCGTTTAACTGGTTACCTTTACGATTTGCCAATGTGATTTACAAAAAGTCACATGTTTAGTCGTTTATTTTTATCGCACATGTTTACGATTGATATCTTTTCTATTATTATTATTATTATTATTATTATTATAAACAACTAAACATGTGATAAATCATTTCCAAAAGGGTGGCGAGGTAAGTAAGGGGTGCAATGCCTTTTTTTTTATCTTTCTAATTCTAGAAATCAGAGATCCGATCTCAATGAAAGACTTTAGACCTCAATGAAAGACTTTAGACCTGTTAGTTTAATAGGCTATTGTGTCAAAATCATCTCAAAAGTGTTGGCGAACAGAATTAAAGAGGTTATCCATAATGTGGTGAGCAACGAGCAGTCAGCATATATTTGGGGTAGGAATATTTTAGAGGGACCTTTGATTATTAATGAGGTTTGGAACTCGGCAAAAAAGTCTAACACGAAATCGATTCTTTTTAAAGTTGATCTCTGACAACTCTTATCAATATCAAGTATTTTAGTCGTTGTTAGGCCATATTCTTAGTGAAATTATATCATTTATATCATGGTATTACTCACTTTTGTGTTTAGTGCTTGTGTGCGAAAAAAGATAAAAACAGGGACTAAAAGTCAGCAAAATGAAGAAGTTCTGGATAAAGACATTTTCAGTCGAATACGTACACGCGCCGCAAGTAAGAATATACACGCGCCGCGGATATTCAAAGATTAGGCGGTGAGTTGAAATTCAAAGTGCGAAATACGGGGATTTGGATAAGGTCGCGCCGCGGTTTAATGCCATGCACGACACGTTTAGCTGGATTTTTGCAACTATAAATTGAGGTGTCTAGGTCGAATTTCAGGAGCGAAGAACGACCCAAAAGGTGCAACCTAGGCTTCTTTGACTCAAAGTTTCGGATTTCAGTAGCTTTGATTGGTATTTTATGTTTTCTTATTTATTTTAGTAATTCTTAGTTTTAGTTTTAGCTTGATTCCTTCAATTCTGATTTGTAGAATCTATGGGAACAAGTTTAGTTTGGAATATTTTCGAAGTCAGTAACTCTTGGCTTCTGGATTTGGTTGAAGTTCAATACAATCATTCGGTTTGAATTAAATTGCGTGTTTTCGATATTATTTATGTTTGGATGTTATTTTGGATGGTTTGAATGGTTCATTGCTTCTGATTTTTCTGGAATAACATTCTCGAATCAATAAGTAAGTTTGGTTTTGAGTTTGAAGTAATTTAGTTTAGTTAATGTCAGTTTTGGTTTTCGGTATTGTGATTTATTGGTTTTCGGGAAGTGAAGGAAACACCGCTGACTATAGCGTGGCACTGTAGTTGGTCATTCTGACACTATATCTTGACCACGAAATTACCACGGATCGATCCTTGCTGCTACTATACTAGTTTGCGGGTGATGTTTTATTTTCTATTTTTGACCGCATAACGACGTAGGCGCGTCAAATTTTGGCGCCGTTGCCGGGGAGTTGTGCGCTTGAAACATAGTGTCTGTGGTATTTTTCTTTTGATGTTTGATTTTAGTCTTTTGATTTTTTGTATGTGTATGTCCTCGTAATGGGCGATTACATGTACCTGGGCCAAAATACATGTTATAATGGCCTGGTCTATTACAAGAATAGATGTAGAAAACATGGTAGGAACTATGGTGTGCCGGTCTATAACCATTACGAAAATGATTATCACAATGAATTATTTAATGACAATGGGTATGGAAATTCGCAATCCAAATGTTTGTGAAATAAAATGCGTATGGTTCTAAAAAAATGTGCTTTGTATTGAGCGTTTCCGGCCTCACAATCCTCGAAAATGGCAACCCACGAACGGGATAGCATGACTTCATCTTCTTGGCTCCACGGTACAGGTGCAGCGGGACCGTCGGTATTCTTCCCCTTCTTTTTGGTTTTTCGTTGTAGTAGAACTTCCTCGGATACCTCCGGTTGTGTCTCCGGCACGACATCCTCGTTCGAATCAGAATCCTCGACGTGCACCTGCTGTGGCTCCGTGAAAGCTGTGCTAGGTGTCCTGAAAAAGGGGTTGAACGACGATTGTGGATATTGGACTTGTGGCGACATCGAATGATATTGGAATTGTGGTGGGGAAAAAATGGCCATTCCATTTGCGGGATGTATGACGCGGGTGACGATTCTGGTTGGGGAAATATATTTTTTGCGGCTTTGGATTTCATATGTGATGATTTTTTTGGAAGCCATTGAGGTTTTCTTTAGAATTGTTTGTGTGTAAATGAGTGTTTGTGTGTGTTTTAAAATATAAAGATGTGGGTGTGTGTATATATATATATATATATATATATATATATATATATATATATATATATATATATATATATATATATATATATATATATATATATATATATATATATATATATATATATATATATATATGTATATATATATATATATATATATATATATATATATATATATATATATAGACAGGAACGGCCTTATCACTAGCAAGTTCATAAACTAAAAAAATATTCTACAAGATTCATGGTGAACAAGTTTATTATGATGCTGGAATTTGGGTTTTTGTAGGTTTTGGGTTTTATTGGTTAACTGTCCACCACCTTTTCGATGAAAATCCACTCACGAACTTCAAATATTAGTTGTTTTTTCTTATGTTTTATCATCTTGTATGGATCGTTTCTCTCTTTAACACAATTTTTCAGAAGATATTGTTTTATTCAACTATTTTTTAATGGCCACGCATCCCAAGGTTGAAATTTTGTGGAATTCCAACACGAAACCAATCATGTTTTAGAATGTATAAATATCCAAGTGATCACCATTACTTAGACCATTTATTCAACTATTTTATATGTATGGAGTGAGGATATACAACAAGAATTGACCCTCTTTTGTGACTAGTGATAGGCTTACAACAATTAATCCATGGGTTATTTGGTTGGGGACTCTGAGACATCTGGTCCAGTAATAACTCAGTTCCCACACCTAACTTTCAAGCTCTTTGTGCATATCTAAAATGGAGTCCTGGAAATCTAATCGCAACGACATTTTTACATTATTTTGTATGTAATCTAACATATATGATAATCACATACTCATTGGTAAAAGTTGTAATGTTATTTTAAACCATTTTTTTAAATTATAATACACAATTCGAAAGATCTAGGCATGTCATTATTGGTTACAGTCCATTCATCAAATCTTGGGTTGCTGTCATTATGATGTTGATGTTATCGATCGAAGAAGAAACCAGAAAAGTATAAGTCACAAATGCACATAGAATTGAATTATGAAGGCTTTGAGCCAACCACTTGTTGGAGCATTTTTCACATGGCCAGTTGGGTCATCAAAACGGACTTGGAATCCTAGATCCCAATTGGACCACGTAAATCATGGTGTTCACTTCGTTTATTTGACTTTTATGTTCTACATGTTGATAGTTAAAATTCTTCTTGATTGGGGTTTATTCAAGATTATCATTCTTTATGAATCTGATTCATGTTCTCTATTCAAATGTAATTTGTCAATCGACTCATGAAGAATTTGTATAAAAATTAAGGTGGAACTCCTGTGATCAGATTGCACTGTTTAAATTCTTTTATTATTTAGATCATATAGAACCTCATGTTATTAGTTATGGTTTCGGGATCTGTTATGTTCTTGGTTCCATATGTAACCTGACTTATTATCTTAATATGCTGTGTGTAAGTTGAAGTCGTAAATCAACTGTAAATTTGATACGCTACGTGTCTGGGCTGTTGTACAATTGGTAATTAATAACAGTCTGAAGAAATATTGTTAAAAACAATTGTCTATTCCTCTGTCTTGTTTAATTCCTAAGATTGAATAATAAATGAAGGTGAAAGGTAGCGAGAAATAACTTGTTAAATTAGAAAATTTTGATATTCTTTAGACCGCTAATTGCCATAAGGTACATCGATCTACAACATGTACAGGTTGCTCCCGAGGTACAAAGAGACATTTGCGAGTTTAAAGTGTCATCTTTGTCACCTGTTACATGTACCACAAACTTGACCAATTTAACACATTAAACCGGTAAAAACATATAATAAATATATCCTAGTCTATACCAGTTCAGCCTCAAGGCTTGCTAAATAGTTGCTGTAAGTGATTCTTTCTTGTTATGCGTCCAAGGTCATCAACTAGTGATAATATTTCTAATAATAGCAGGGTCTTTTTGGGTTGCCCCATGACCCAGAAAAACAAAGTTAGAAAATAAGAAAGTATGATTATTTTATTAATTTATTAAGAAATAAATTAACTAGGAACCAAACCAATTAAAGTAATTATAAATTAATTTGGAATTAATTTAGAGAAATTAATTAAGAGATTGGATTGAAATTAATTAAAGGTTTAATTAATATAAACAACTCCAGAGGGTGCGGCCGCCAAAAGGCTCATTAAATTTGAAACCCTAGGAGAATTACACTATAAATAGAGACATTGGGGGCCAAACTCTAAGGCATCCCTTGCCTCTAAGTAAGCCGCCAAAACCCGTCCTTTCCTCCCATTCTATGAAATCTCTATCCATCTCTAGGGTTTAGAGATTTTTGCCTCCTTCCCAAATGTAAGTTCTGTCTGTCTGGTTTTTTGGAGTTCCTAGGTGTGAATTATCAGATGGATTCTACTTTAGATCATTTTCATCCAATGCAAGGTTGGCTAATGCAAGGTTGCATTAACCAGAAATCAAAGAAGGAGATCAACTGAGGTACATTCTATTTATGTTTAAAGTTGCTATAACTGATATGAACTGCATGATCCTAAACTCTTTTCACGGATATTTATGTGATTTGATCTTGTTAAGTCTTCCGCTGTACATGTTTATGTTTATATGATCGAATCCCAATAATATTCAATTCCACAAAATAATCCATAAATATCTTCAAGATTTCACTACTAACCCATAACAAAACTTCATTATGACATTATTTTAACAAACTATCATTATAATGCCAACTCTTTGCTCATTTTCAAATAATTTATCATCATTCAATCACTATTCATCCATAACTTTGATCAATATGACTAATACCCAATCTTCATCCATGAGAGGCAACTCAATTTGATGATTTAATGGTGTTTAAAGTAAAACTTTTATTAACTAAGCATCACCAAAGCATTAGAAACATCATGCAAACATCAATTTCATAAAATCTCTATATTCCTAAAAATTAGCGTTCATCCAAGAATCAAATTCTCATAACTTTAACTCAAATAAATTACATAGAAGTAATTCTTACATTACAACGATTATTTTGAACCCAAAAGCCCTTTGATTATCTTAAATTTTGATGCTTGATTGATCTTTCATACACTATTTTCATCAAGAACACAACTAGTGTTCTTCAAGAGGAAAAATGTAGAAAAGATGATGAAAATGACTTGTTTGAGCTCCATTTGCCATCCTTATTGCATAAGATAGTAGTGGAGTACACTTGTCAAAAGTGCGGTGATTTAGCCGATATACATGCCTTCACGCTCTCAAAATACGTCTAGCAAAGGCCTTCACGCTCTCAAAATACGTCTAGCAGAGACCTTCACGCAGCCCGTGCAAATTGTGAAGAATTCCCACGCGGTTTACGGATCATCACAAGAGGTCCGTTTTCTTGTTTCCCATTTACGCGACCCGTTTGATCTTAGAGTAATTCTCACGCGACCTGCGTATGATACTCATCAATACTTAGAAAAAATTTCAACTTTCCTCTAGTCTAGTGTAGTTTCCTACCATTTTCCTTAAACCATAACTTCCTCATACGTTGTCCAATTTCTACAAACTTTATATGTCCAGAAAGCTGGAAAGGAGAACTACAATTTAAATTTACTGAAGTCCTTCCAATTTATGAATTTTTCTATTCTTGCTTGAACTTGACAATTCGTTGAATTTTGGCTGATTTTGCCCATCTTTAACCTTTCATAACTTGTTCATCCTATATCCAGATATCTCCACTCTTTTTCCTGTATTTTATATATTCGAGAACTTTATTTTTCATAATGTAAACATTTTTCCAATTCTTTATCCATTTTGATTTATTCATTCATAAAGTTATGCAACAATCATAATTTCACCAATATTAGTTTACAACTAAGGTTTTATCCTTATTTTCATCTACTTATCCAAACAACACACAAATACCATAAGGAATTACTTGAATGACTTAATACACATATTCTCATATTGACACATATTTAGAGAATTTTTTCCTTTCTCATTGAACATTTAAGGAAAGACTTAATATCAACTTTTCATTATATTTCAACACATAGTCTTAGCATAACATAAAATTTCGATTGTCACATACTATTCACTTGATATAGTTATAGTTCTAGAACCATAATGTTATTTTTTATTATTATACATTTCAGTTACTTTGTAAAGTTCTTGGAGACCATTCGATACAAGAAAGCATCTTTATTAGCATCTGTGAAGCCAAATCAAATGAAGTATGAATGGCAAACCAATAACATGAAAAAGACAATGGAGTTTTTCTTGTGAGGCATATGGAAAACTACTTTGGCGAAAAAGAATGGAAATGGGATGTTGATTTGGGGAAGCAGAATAATAAGATACAAACGAAGATTGTAAAGCTGCATAGTTTCTATGCTGCAAAGCTTGCCATTCATACAATTAACAGGAAAAAGAAAATAAATCTTGATGAGCTCATGACTTTGCAAAGATAGATAGAAAAACTCAAGTCAAATTGACAAACGAAGGAATTGATGCAAGAAATGAGTTGGACATGGGGAAAAATAGAATTGGTTGAAACTATGGAAGTTAGGAAAACACAAACATTATCTTTTGTTGTGTTTTTCTTAAACAAAATAGGTATGACACATTGTATTATTAGTATCTTTTGTTGAAATGAACCAGTTATGACTAAGTATTGTTTTTTTCTTTATTATAATATATATTATTAAATGTACATGTTGCATTCTACTAATAGAATAATGTCACATATTATATGTACATATAGAATAATCTACAAAATAACGACTATATGTTGGTTTTCATAAGTGTATTATTTATATGTATAATATTTTAATACAATAATATATAATAGTCTAATACGTCTAGATTAGTCTAAATAGAATAATGTCACATGCTATCTTTGCATGTAGAATATTCTAACTAGAATAACGACTATATGTTGTTTTTCATAAGTGTATTATTTATATATAATATTTTAATACGTCAATGTATAATAGTCTAATACATCTGGATTATTATGGTTCAGAGCATGTTCCGGTCTTCTTATTGTTTTGTTTTGTTTTGTAATATGTAGTTGTTAGGTTGTTTGACACATGAGGTATTGTCACATGACCATTTTTTTCCATAGGTGGGGACTCCCCAGCCTGATATTGTATATTTTTTTTTAAAAATTAATAAAAAATTTCAGAGGTACCGCCCTCTTTTATTATAAAAAAAAATTTATCGCTAGGGGCCCAATTTTATATTTCGCCCCGGGCCCCAAATCGGCTTGGACGCCCCTACCTGTTGCACCTAAATTTGTGCCGCCAATGACAAGATATTCTGGATTTTGCAAATAGAAAACTAGACAATATAGATTATCACCATCTTGAATTGGAAAAAAGACCTACGGTTACAGCAATTTTAATAGAATATGTTAACTTAATTATCACATATTTAATAAGTTTAATTGTCTAAATTTTAATAGTGTAATTTTTTTATTAAGAAATAAATAAATATGCATACCCGTTTTAGATCATTGAAATCTATTGATCTTTTAATGTGAGACAAAAACAATCCATACGATTGTTAAAAATCTCATAACACTTCTTCAAAGGACTAGACCGTTCAATATATTGACATTCTATAAACAAATAAACTTCATAAATAATCGAACTTCTTGTTATACTTTTGGATTTTGGAATATATTAGTTAAATTTTAAAATAAATTACCAAAGTACTGGTATTGAAGAACAAGGAACATCGGTAGGGATTGGATTTTAGCTCTTCTTCATGATTTAAAACTACAGACCAAATTACACTTCTAGGTATTATACTATATAGTCGTATGCTTTCAAAGTTTTCTCTGAATATTACATCCTCCGAAGTTGTTTCAAAAAGTATTTTCCTTTATTTTCAACAAAAACAAAAGGTATTAGAATAATATTCCGACAAAAATCATATAACTTTTACCATTAGAATAATACACTATGTAAATATTTTATAGTGTGTACTAATATTCGTATTTTAGTGTATTATTGATATTTAGAATATTACACTAAAGTAACAATTTCAACAAGAGGAAAATAGACAATACTATATATAAATGGAATCAATAAGACCTACTTTCTATCTTCATGCTCACTACATTTGAGCAGTAATTGAACATTGAGCTTTTATTCTGAACGACGTTGGAAACTTTATCAACAACTGTGTTTTTTGTTGAGGTCGGTTGTTTCTATATCTACTTCTATTAGAATCTTTTTACCTTTATTCCCATCAACAACTTCATCAATACAAACATTCTCCTGATTTGTCTTTTGTATCTCTTCTCTAAATTCTACATTATCACCAACAAAACGAACATTATCATCATTTCCTCCTCGTGCATCAATATTAACTGGACCAACATTCTCCTCAATTATCTCCAGTATCCCTTCTCTAAATTCTACATTATCACCAACATTATCCTCATTTCCTTCTTGTGCATCAATATCAACTAGACCAACATCCACCTTATTCACATGTTTTCTTTGAGTTTATCGGGGTTGAAAATAAAGCACCCGCAAACAACTCATTCATATTTTCAATCCAGTCTTTTGTCCTGCCATCATTTGGAAACTTCAATAAAGCTTCATTCAATGCTATTTGCATATTATTATTCTCAACTGATACTCTTCTAAACCCAATATTTCTTCATATACTTGAAATATAATGTCAAAGCTCATATTTTAATGTTTTCAATATAAGCTAACAGTGATAGAATAAAATACAATGAACAATTAACATAAAATATAAGTCAGAATACTTAAAAGGTTTAACATAGATTATTCTATTAGAATATCATAAATACATATCGGATTATTTAAAAAAAATAAAATCAGAATACCTAAAAGATTTAAGTTACAATCCGTTGAGGTATGTTTCCATACATATATCGTACATTACAATACGTCATATTAACATTCTACACACATAATTAAAGTGTAGAATATCATACATACATATTTTATTTTTAGAACATCCTACATGTAAAGAAACATTTAACATTATTCTATTAGAATAAATTTTATTAACATGTAAGATGTGTAAGAGTAATATTTTTCAATCTAAATATTCTATCTTGATTATTTTTTATAAGAAAATTATTGTATTTTATAAAATGGCTATTAAAAATATACCTCAATACTTTTATTCTGACCATCATTTAGGTCGAATGGTAATGAAGGGCCTTTATCATCATTAAGACTATGGTGTTTGTATCATCGATGATATGATCAACCGCGACAACTTTACCAAGTCCAAAGACACCTTCATCTATTTCTCTATTCTCCAAATCATCGGTCGTCTACATTTTAATGACTGGAATTTTTGTGTCAATTTTACAATCTCACATCGAACATCATCACACTAAAGTAGTTATATCATTTAGAATTATAAATTAGATTCCATATTCTATAAATAAATTAATAAAGTTGATTATCATAATACCATACCAACAACAGTAGTATTGGTCCTGGATGATATACATTCCGATTGTCTGGCCGCCATTTTTATTTAGTTCTCTTTAGACAAGAATTTATATATGCACACCAATCAATACAAGATATATCTTCTACTCCCGCCAATTGTTTCATCAAACAAATTTTGCAAGTGTCCATCCATCACTTATTCAGAAGAAGTGTTTATAAACAAGCATAGAAAGTTCAATTTGGAGATTTCATTAGCTTCAGACGATATCTTATAAGGTTTTGTAATTTGTTGAATTCTTTGAATATTTCTCAAACTGTGCCATCCATCTAGCATATGTGGGATTTTCTCTTTTGTTATCTAAATCTAATATGATTTTTACTCCAATAGGTAGACCAAACACTTTACCAATTTCCTCCTCCATTATCGTAATCTTAGAATCACCAACGACATTCTCTTTTTCGTCATATTGAGCAAGCACGTAACGAGACAGCTTCAGTGGAATTTTGTGTATCTTCAACTTCAAAAATGCTTTGAATCCCATTTTAATGACGCATTTCTTTTGGTCTGGTGTTAAATTTTTTACAACTTCAAACATTGTCATTGGTTTCATTCTTGTATGAATTCAAGATAAATCATCATATATGTCCTTCCAGTCTTCTGCCTTTTGTTTGCCTTACCCCCTTCAGATTTTTTATGCAACTTCCTTTTCTTTTTCTATCATCAACTATTTTTTCAATTTATTGTTCTTTTACAGAACAACCTTCTATTTTGTTTTTTCCTTTTTGTTTGGTTTCATCATTTTCATCTATTTGGAATAATATACATAAAAAAACAACAATATTAGTAAATTGTAGTTAATATTATGTTTAATCTCACATATTAAAATTAATATTATAGTTGTCTTAAATGGTATTTTTAATTACAACCCTAATCGGGAATCATTTTTTGACCTAGATATTTTGCCGCCTCATTCAAGTTGGACACACGTGAAATTAGATTTTAGATAAACAAAGTGCTAAACTTGGAATTGAAAAAAGAGTGGATCTGCAGGTCCCATATGAATTGGTTTATTCGAAAAATGCCTTGTTCTCTAGAAGACCAATTACGTGTTGGTACTTCACAGTTCGACTCTACAAGAACTCAGAATCGTTCTCTTGAAGCTTATCCTCTTCATCATAAACGATCTGCTTGCCCGAAATGGCCTGGACCAATAGGGAAATCCCATTTCATTGGGCCTTTCGATACAATCAAATAGAAAGCCTCAATGATGCCATCTTCCAGGAGCCTAAACTATGTGATTGAATAAATCTCCCTCTATATGTTGCCGGTCGAGGGATCCATTCCCCTTCTTCAAATTCCGACTCGTCTTTCTCATAGAGAAATGTATGATCAATGATAGAACAACATCCATTTTGCATCGTATCTAAGGGGTTCCTTGGTTTAGGTCGAAGAAGCAATGTCACTCGATCTTTATCAAACTAAGTACATGTCCGGCCCACTGATGGGAAAGGTGAAAATCACTTGGGACTTAACTCCATGACCATCAAAATAATGAAGGTGAAGGAGTAGGTATACGATTGCCGGAGGACTTGCAACCGACATTGTGCATAAGGTTTCATAAGCGAGAAGGAGAAGGTGCTCGTGGCAGACGAGGAGGGCAAAAGAAGGGTGGTAGACATTGACCGGAAGATTTATTTAATTGATTTTTTGGTGAATAAAGATCATAATTATTTGATAAATACATCAAAAAAATATAATTATCTGGTAAATAAGTCAAAAAACACAAAAAATTGGTAAATATTTTTTTAAACTACAATTATTTAGTTAAAAACTCTGATGCACAGAAACGCCTATATACATGCCGTACCCGTTTCGGAAACACCATGGAAACGGATGCGCCGCCGAAACGCATCGGAAACGTTTCCTCAATTCAGAAACGTTTCGTCTCGAGTTTCCGATAAGTTTCTGAGAAGTTTCCATCAAGTTTCCAAAAAGTTTCGGATTTCCTTCCTTAATTAAGCCGATATATCTTAAATTGATAGACGAGGAATCAATGATTAAGATTATAAAATTGTTTCCTTAATCAAAACATATCCTATTCCTATATATCAGCAATTGGCAAAAGAAAATTGAGTATTGATCATCGATATTCATTATTCAATACTGTAGACAAAATCGACTTCAATAAATAATCGATTAACTTCAAGATCGAAGTATAAAACCCAAATATCACGATAATGATTCAACGGAATATAAAACTATTGAATAATCAACCAAGAATAGATCGAACGGTAAAAAGAAAGAACACAGGATATTTACGTGGAAAACCCAAATCGGGAAAAACCACGGGCGGAGGAAGCCGAGAACCAATTCACTATATTTTGTGGTGTTTACAAAATATTTGAAGAATATAAAAATACAAAGAGTTTATAAAACTCTTATGTATTTACAAGAGAAGAAATTGGATTTGAGAGATGTGTTTTGATGTTTTTGGTGTGGTTTGATAAGCTAATCTTCTAACCTATTTATAGTAAATTGTTGCATGCCATTTTAGAAAAATGGCTCATTGTTAAAGAATTTCCTACATGCCAAGATTGGAAAAACATTTCTTCACATGGGCTGCAAGTTTAGCAGCCATTGAGAAGTCAAAATTCCACAATCTCCACCTTGACTTCAAAATGGAACAAAACTTGTATACCAATTTGGTAAAACCAACAACTCTTCAAACTTCAAAACTCCATAAGAAACTGCAATCACCATATAGAGAAAAATTGATCCTGAAAAATTGAAATACTTCCTCCACCACGAGCCTAATCAGGCTCAAATGCGATCAGAAACACCCACCAAATCCAAACATGTTTTGAACTTGGCTATTGGAAGACTTTTAGTGAACATATAGCAGGATTATCATTGGTGCTGATCTTCTTTACCGTAATTTCGCCTTTAGCAATAACATCTCTGATGAAGTGATAACGAACATCAATATGCTTCGTTCGATCATGGAACATTTGATCCTTTGTCAGAAATATCGCACTTTGATTGTCACAAAAAACAGTTTTCCTGGATTCACCATGTATCTGCTTACCATGCTTACCGCATATGACAAATCTGGACGTGTACAAATCATAGCATACATAAGAGATCCTACAGCGCTGGAGTATGGTACCTTTGCCATGTATGCTATATCTTCTTCGGTGGTAGGACTTAAGGCGGATGATAGCTTGAAGTGGGCTGCGAAAGGAGTGCTGACTTCTTTTGCGTCATGCATATTGAAACGGTGTAGAACCTTCTCAATGTAGCTTTGTTGAGAAAGGTATAGAGTTCTTGCACTACGGTCTCGCACTATTTCCATTCCTAGAATTTTCTTGGCAGCACCCAAGTCCTTCATATCGAACTCAGCATTCAACTGGTCTTTTATCTTTTGAATCTCCTTTATATTCTTCGCTGCAATTAACATGTCATCCACGTATAAAAGTAGATAGACCATTGAACCATCGTCACACTTCTTGTAGTAAACGCAGCTGTCGTAGGTGCACCTTTTCAGCTTGTGACTGGTCATAAATGAGTCAAACCTTTTATACCATTGTCGCGGAGATTGCTGGAGGCCATAAAGAGACTTCTTCAATTTGCACACGTAGCTTTCCTTGCCAGGAGCTACAAAACCTTCAGGTTGTTGCATATATATCTCTTCCTCAAGCACACCATTTAAGAATGCTGTAGTAACATCAAGTTGCTCTAACTCATAGTCATGAGAGGCAACTAATCCCAACAAGACACGTATTGACGTGTGTTTCACAACCGGAGAGAAAATGTCGGTATAATCGATACCTGGGATTTGACTGTAGCCTTTGGCTACCAAACGAGCTTTATATCTTGGTTTGTCACCAGGGTGGATAGCCTCCTTCAACTTGTAGACCCATTTGCACTTAACTGTCTTCTTACCCTTTGGAGCTGGAACGAGATCCCATGTACCATTTTTCTGAAGAGATTCCATCTCCTCGTGCATGGCAACCATCCACTTATTAGAATGTTTGGATTGAATGGCCTCGTTGTAGCTTGTGGGCTCCAGAACAGACTCAACTTCATTGGCAACTGTAAGTGCATAAGCGACAGAATTGGCTTGAACATATCTCTTTGGAGGTACAATCTGTCTGCGAGGTCTATCTCTTGCAATGGAGGGACTGTGAGGTTGGCTTGGAGCTTCGGCTGGCTCATGAGAAGAGGAATGTTGATTATTCGAGGGTTGAGAAACCTCGACACCTTCATGAGACTGGTCCTCGAAAGATGAATTTAAAGGAAGCTCCACCTCCACTCGAACTTTGTCTTTTTCTGAATTTTCATTTTCTCTGGTCTGAATGTTGGAGACAGGATGAAGCATGGCTTTTTCATCGAAGGTCACATCTTTAGAAATAAAAACCTTGCTTAGCTCCGGGCTCCATAATTTGAACCCTTTAACACCTGTCGGATATCCGAGAAAGACGCATTTAATTGCCCTCGGTTCCAATTTACCGTTATCAACTCGGGCATATGCTGGACATCCAAACGGTATTAATTTTGTGTAGTCAGCAGGCTTACCAGACCATAGCTCAAACGGAGTCTTCTTTCCAATAGTACGTGAGGGGGAGCGGTTGATAATATAACATGCGGTTGAAGCGGCCTCGGCCCAAAAAAACTTCGGCAACTTCGAATGAGATAGCATGCATCGGACCTTCTCCATGATGGTGCGGTTCATACGTTCCGCTACGCCGTTCTGCTGTGGTGTATGAACTACGGTGCGATGCCTCGTAATTCCTTCCCTACGGCAATAGGAGTTGAATTCTTCAGAACAGAATTCCAGTCCATTATCAGTACGAAGGTATTTCACTTCAAAACCTGATTGCTTTTCAACCAATACTTTTCAATCTCTAAAAGTTTGGAATACTTCTCCCTTTGACTTTAAGAAGAACGACCATACCTTTCTTGAGAAATCGTCAATGATCGTGAGCATATAAGAGGCTCCACCTTTCGATGTAACCTTCGCTGGTCCCCATAAATCAGAGTGTATGTAGTCAAGTGGCCCTTTCGTCGTATGTTTGCCACCGATAAAACTCACTCGCTTCTGCTTTCCAAATACACAATCTTCACAGAATTCAAGTTCGGTTGATTTGTGCTCCCCGAGCAACCCCCTTCGACTTAGTTCATTCATACCATGGTATGACATGTGAGCGAGCCTGAGGTGCCATAGACGAGAGCGATCAACGTTGGAGAGGGATTTAGAACATACCGAGACTTCGCCAGAGATAACTTGCCCATCCATAATGTAAAGGTTTGCGGATTTTCTAACTCCTCGGATGACCACAGAACCTTCCTTGAAAATATGGAGTTTCCCGTATTTGCCAACAAACTCGTAACCTTTCTTCTCGAAAGTACCGAGACTTAGTAAATTTCGCCTAAGACCGGATACGTGCTTCACATCTTGAATCGTTCGAACAACGCCATCGAACATGCGGAACCTGAGTGTACCCCGTCCAATAATACGACACGAAGTGTCGTTACCCATTAGAACGTGGCCTTCGTTAAGCTTTTCATATGAATGAAAAACGCTTCGGTTGGAGCTCATATGAAAAGTACACGCTGAATCAAGTACCCACTCACTCGTGGTTATTAAATCGTAGTCCGAAACGGATAGAAGCTCGCCATCGGAACCAGTTTCGGCAACATCGGCTTCAACGGTGTTATTGGTTGTTTTTCCCTTTGCGATTTCCTTCGCTTTCTCCTTGTTCTTTAACTTGAAACATTCATCGATCAGATGTCCCTTCTTGTGGCAATAATTGCAATATTTGCGATTGGCTTTGGACTTAGATCTAGATCGGTTTTGTGAAGAGCTACCTCTCTCGTTAGGTCTCCGTCTGATGTTGAGACCTTCGGCTTTAGAATCGCTGCTACTGTTCCCAACTATCTGCTTCATCTTTTCCTTTGAATCAAGAGCAGTCATTACCTCGTCAAGGACAAGAGTGTCCCGAGAATAGATAATGGTGTCACGAAAGTGATCGTAGGAGTCTGGGAGAGAAGATAATAAAAATAACGCCAAGTCTTCATCTTCGTATTTGACGTCCATATTCTCCAGATTTCCTACAAGCTCTTTAAAGGTAGAGAGGTGATCAGACAAAGAACTACCTTCACTCATCTTTAGGTTAAAAAGTCGTTGCTTCAAGTGTAGCTTGTTGGGCAAGCTTTTCGTCATAAGTAGCTGCTCGAGTTTTAGCCAGAGAGCCGCTGCGGATGTCTCTTTCAACACATATTGGAGAACGTCGTTAGAAAGATGCAAACGGATCTGCGACGACGCCTTCAGATCTTTCATCTCCTTTTCCTCAGTCGACCAAGTTGCCGGCATTTTCTCCATTCCTAATAGTGTTTTGTGGAGATCCATTTGGATCAACACATCTTTCATCTTTACTTGCCAGAGAGGGAATCTTGTGTTTCTGTCAAGTAAAGGAGTATCGTACTTCATCGATGACATGGTTGAAAATAGTTTTACGAATCGTTATCGGAAAACCTGGATAGCTCTGATACCAATTGTAGACAAAATCGACTTCAATAAATAATCGATTAACTTCAAGATCGAAGTATAAAACCCAAATATCACGATAATGATTCAACGGAATATAAAACTATTGAATAATCAACCAAGAATAGATCGAACGGTAAAAAGAAAGAACACAGGATATTTACGTGGAAAACCCAAATCGGGAAAAACCACGGGCGGAGGAAGCCGAGAACCAATTCACTATATTTTGTGGTGTTTACAAAATATTTGAAGAATATAAAAATACAAAGAGTTTATAAAACTCTTATGTATTTACAAGAGAAGAAATTGGATTTGAGATATGTGTTTTGATGTTTTTGGTGTGGTTTGATAAGCTAATCTTCTAACCTATTTATAGTAAATTGTTGCATGCCATTTTAGAAAAATGGCTCATTGTTAAAGAATTTCCTACATGCCAAGATTGGAAAAACATTTCTTCACATGGGCTGCAAGTTTAGCAGCCATTGAGAAGTCAAAATTCCACAAATACAAATCGAAATCACAGACATAGTTGAGTCGATTAATTCAGCAACTCCAGACTTCCTAGTCTCCTATGGATTATGACTTCTCATGAAACACAAGAATCATCTAAATCAATTGAAACACTAGATGCACCGGATTTTGAAAATGATCTGATTAGTGATAATTAATTACATTTGAATGATTTAGTATTTTTGGAGTTTAGCGATTTACAACAATATATAACTATTTTGGAATTTCTTTAATATATTTATATTTTTTAATATTTTTATATTGCCGTTTCTATGCCGTTTCCGTTTCTTAAATTTTGAGTTTTGCTGTTTCCCGTTTCCGTTACGTATCCGTTTCCCGTTAGCCGTTGCCGTTTCCGTTTCCGTTTCCGTTTCCGTTTCCGTTTCCGTGCAACTTAGGTTAAAAACCGGAGGAAACTGCCGACAATAAGCTACTGTTTTAGTTTTTAAAAGTCTATGCAAATTGATTGCGCATTATTACACTATCAAACCCGCTCAATTCGTGAAATATGCTTGCATTGATAAATCATTCGATCAATAATTTAGCTTTTGTGTTACCAAACAAAGTATTATAGAAAAAAAAAAGGTAACAAGATCTGTTTGAATTTCAACCCATGCAAAAATCACAATGAACTATAATAGAACGTACACTAGCGGTATGCACTTTTTTTAAACCAAAATACACATTTTTCATGTAGACATGCAGTTTACACATTTTATACTCAAATAACTTGAGAAACCCTAGATATGTTGCCCACGACTCCTCAGTGTGCCTTTTATTCATGATTGAAAATAACAAGAAACTCTTATACCATACGTGCTTTAATGAGTATATATACCGTTGATAAACGGAAGCGACACGATGAATATATATGAAGAATTATTACGCAGATACCACTGACATTAATTTGGCTAGTTCTTCAGGTTTGACAAAATCCAAAGCTTTATCATTGATCCATCCTAACTTCTCCAGATAAGGGTTTATGGTCTTCTTTGGAGGGTACTTTTCGATCATATCTTCCCAAACAGTTGTTCGATCCAAGTCCGCCGTGACCTCCCAAACACAGGTGTTGCATTTGAAACCTGCACCAAAGCTGATCATCAAGATTCTGTCACCTTTCTTCAGCCTTTTCTTGGCCTCCATGTACCCGAGAACATACCAAAGCCCAGCTGAGGAAGTGTTCCCGAAACGATGCAGCGTCATTCGGGTTGGTTCAAGGTCATACTCGGTAAGCGCGAAATTTTCACCCACTTCATCGATCACAGCTCTTCCACCGGGGTGTAAGCAGAAATGTTCGATTCCAGTTTTAAGGTTGATTTTCGAATTAGATGCGAAGCATGCATAACGAATTATCTCCCAAAGTGGAAGCACTTTTGGTAATAGCACCCATAGGTTCTTCGTCAAAGCTTGAGCTGCAATTTTTGGAAGAGTTTTGCTGAGATAAACGGCTTTACATCCAAGATCATCTTCTGTCTGCTTGCAGCAGTGGTAGGCTTCGTCATCCGCAGACAAATTGGCTCGAACCAGATGTTTGAGCTTCAAAATGGCCTGATTCTTGCGAGCCATGTCGTTGGTCAAAAGCATCGAACAGCCTCCTACCCGGAAAAGACAGTTAGAGATCATCTTGGACCTTTCTCTCCCGGCGTACCATTGAGAGGACATTGATTCTGTGCTCACAACAATGGCTATTTTATTCTTCTGAGTCTTGAACAAGTTTTGCACCAGATTGATAGAAACTAAACTCGCACTGCACCCCATTCCTGAGAGATTAAACGACTTAATATCCGACCGCATTTTGTAATGATTAATGATTCTGGACGTTAAAGAAGGCACCGCTGGGAGTAGAGATACATTCACCACAAGTATATCAACTTGAGATGGCAAAATTTTTGATCTGGCAAATATACGATCCAGCGTATAGTAGAACACGGCTTCTACTTCTGATACAAGATCAACAAGTTTTGGGTTTTCTTCTTCACCCGCTATGATGCTTTTTGGGCAATAAGTTTCTTCACCAAGGCCTGAATTAACCATGGTTCTTACAAGGAACCTGTAATCTTCTATACACAGATTCTTGTTGCGGGAAGCAATCTTCGCAGACTGTTGAGTGTCCAGCTTTGTATCATCTGGTGCCTTGTAGCCTGCGTAGTCGATCAGATAGCATGTTTCGCCTCGCCCCAATACCAACTTTGTTAACCATACGCAAACATATGAGATCGTAAATAAAATCATAATTGCTGTTAATAATATTCCCATTGCAAAGGCAGCCACAGAGAAAGAGAAGTATAAGGGGGGTTTGCAGTGTTGTTTCGTAATAGTTTTATAGAGATAGGTTTGGTTCCATGAGAACATCTCCTAAACCCCATTTAATTAATTTAAGGATACAAATGAAGACAAGTGGACGGAAATGACAAGAAATGCAAAATTTTGATGTTTCAAGGTTTTTTTAATGAAAGTAATTGGAAATAATAGAAAGGAAGTAGAGGGATGATCTTTTATCCTTACTTTCTTTCTTATTTAGAAGAATTTTGAAAGAAAATAATTGATTATTAAAAATAAGACTTAAATGTAAATTTATTTTTTGTTTTTTTAACTCAGAAACACATAAAATGTTTATGTTACTTTCATTTTTTTCAACTTGGAAAAACGAAACTTCAGTTGCTTTTCCCTTCCTCTATTTTCTTTCCTTGTTAAACTCGGAAAGATATTGTTAAAGGTTATAACGAGTCGTCCTACCTCAACAACACATAAATCTTTAAATATCATAAACCTATCTTTACTGTCTATAAATCTTGTATAAGTTTATATTAATAATTTATTATTAATATTAATAATTTATTATTTCATATCATTCAAAATAAAAAATACACTTAATTTTTGTTATATGTTTTAAGAAAAATATATTTATCATCAGTTGTTTTTTAAAACCAAATATGGAACTTGTAATAATTTTTTGTAAAATAAATTCGGTATTCGTTTTATTTTATATGTATCGATAAGCTCCTTTTTATGGTATAATTTACAAAATAACATGCATGTTTTGTATATTTTAAATAAATTAAAATATTAACTAGGATAAAAAGAGGAGTGTTAAATGGAAATATTAACTAAATGGAAAGTGAAGGATAGACAAATTTTTCACGGGTAACCATTTTAATGAGTCGGCCCATAATTTCTATAATAGATGCTCTGATGCCCAATTATTACATTTGGACCATTTATGAGCTATACAGTAGTCAGTAGTAGACAGATATTCAATTTTCCCATTTTAGCCATACTTTAGATATTTGTTATTTTAAATGTTGGAAAATTGTTGGTGATTGATAGTTTTCAGAGCAGCCTAAGATGGTTAAATATTATCCAATTCCGGAAAAGTAAAAACGAATTTCTTGGTGGGGAGGTTCAGGTGGAATAAATATGCATGTGGACATAAACGAATTTCTTGAATTTTCATTTGCCTTTTAATTTTAAGAAAGGTAATTATTTATTTATTATCAACAATTTTCAGTTTTTTTTAAATTAATATAACCAAACCTTTGTTTTTACGGTTCATTTCATAAAATAGCCATTATTTTAGGATTTTGAGAGTTAAACAAAAAAATTACCATTAAAAACCTATATTTTTTTTTGTTTCATTTCGTTTGATTATCTGGTTTGCAAGTTAACATCTGCTTGTACAGTTTTTTTCCAAATAAATTATCACCTTTTTTTCAAAAAAAAAATATATATATACTATCCCACATTTGACAAACTTTTTCGTCTTTGCACATAGTTATCATGCTCTTGTAAGTATATATGTGATTGCTACCATGATAAAGATGGATATTCTATTGTATATGTGATTGCTACATCCACAAATGGATATATAAGATGAAGCTCTCATAACTAATAAGTTGATATATGGGAAGGGGGTATGTGTGTGTGTGTGTGTGTGTGTGTCTTGGGGGGGGGGGGGGGGGGGGGGGGCTTTGTTTGTTCACGAAAAAGGATTAATTGTCAAGTCAATTTTGGGGGGTGCAGACACACTTTCATGATTTCGGGTAACAGACATAAGGGAGATGGAAAAATAAAATTGTACTCGATTAGGGACGGACGTAAACTCGTTAACTATTGAGGATGAAAGTCCAAGTCTTATTGTGAAAGAACAATGCAACCCAGCCACACTACGAGGGTGGCTTTCTATATTATCGTCGAGGAGCTTGGCAAGAAAACCTTAGGCTAAGTTGTAACACCCCCATTTTATCAAAAACATTTAATGATATGGTTATCATCATCATATCAGTTTAACCTAAATGAGCAAAATGTGGTTAAACAAAAACCATTGCTTTAAGTGCAATTCTATAGGCGTTACTGACATTGTATCAACAAACCATAGCTAGCAAGTTATTAACAATATCATTGCATACAAAAGCTACACTCCATCTAACTTCCCCAAAGACTTCAAGTCATCCACAAAAGCATATATACCTTAGAACTGAGACCTAGAATACGTAGCATAAAACAACAATGTAAGACTAAAAAGTCTCATGAGTTATGTTATGGGCAAAAATCCTCACTAACATCCTGTGCAGGATCCTAAATGAGATCTTAGTCAAGGTGTCCAAGCGTACTTACCATTGTGTTTTGTTGCTTGTTCAGTTATTTCTTCGATTCAGGTCAGGAACGAGTCAACAAAGACCCGGTCAAATCGAAATAATGCCAAGAAACATGGAGAAGTTGTTCCAGTCAATTCTATTCAACGGATAGGAAGACTGAATCACCAAGGATCCCGGACCAGAAGATCATGCTGAGATTTTCATGAATTAGTTAGAATTGTTATGTATAAATAAACGAGTGTACTACAAAAAAGGGGGACGAACACTTCACTTCTGATTCTCATTTTTCTCTATTTCTACACGATAAACACTGTAAAAACACACACGATCACTCTCTGCAACTTTCTTACTTTTTCTATGCTACTACGTTGTAACAACACTTGTACTCATTTTCCAATCAATAAAATCAACACACATAGCCAGTCATTTCCACCTCCCAAGGTTTTGTGTTGGAGATCCTCACCAGGATCAAGAGTTTTCCTCATAAATCTTGGTGTCTTTATTCCAATATCCTTCCTAAGGATCCTCATTTTAACACCACGGCCTTAACTAATTTGGTCTTGCACATTTTTTACCAAAACATACATGAGTTTTAAACATAAAAGACATTATGACATAACTCAATCATTTTCATTACTTTAGCTATGACTGGTATTAAAACATTTTGTATTTTTATACTTAGGCCCTTAATCACTCTTGGTGATACCCCAAGTATATACCGAGATGGAAAGGACTTGCTTAATCCACCTAAACATTTTCCACATTAGGATATCTACCTAGCGAATGGGAGGCACCACCCGAGTAGATACCTCTATATTTCCTTACGGGAACATCATGGTTCGAGTAATTGTTTTCCATTCATTCACATTCAAATTACTTGAAACTAATACCACTCATTGATAAACATAATAAGGCTAGTTGCCAAAGCATTCATTCATAAACATGAAAAAGTTAATTTCCAAAACAATCATTTTTCAAAGAAAGGTTCAATTCATAAACATTACAAAAAATTAGCATGCTTATAAACATATCATAGTTATACGACCTTTTGCTTCAATTTGAGTTTGCAAATAAAGTAAAGTTGAATAAACATTTTGCCATATATCTCATGTATTGAAAAATCCACATGTATTTACCTTAGATAGTTAGATATATCTAACTATGTCTCTCCACAACTTCCTTACCCTTCTCTTGAACTTTAACTCCTTCTATACCTATGGAATTCAATAGCATTTATTCATATCAATAACATGTTAATGCTAAAAATGCATAAAGATAATATTATGTCTTGATAAGCTTATATCAAAATTAATATACCTACAATGTTTAATGAGTTGTCCCATACTTGAGATCATTAATTATCATGATAACATGATGAAATCATTCCATGATAATTGAAGCAAAGATGTATTAACCTTGTGTTAAACAATAAACCATGCTAATAAGTGAATCTTATGTTAATCCATGAGAAAACTTATTAATCACCATTAATCATGTTTCTATCCCCATAATAGACCATCATCTTACATAAAGTTCCCTTGTTATGCATTAAGCACTTTTACCTTTTTAATCTCATGAATATTTTGCAATTATAAACAAGTTAAGTTCAACAATATTTTAATACATGCTCTAATAATTATTATCTAAATCTAGTTTCATCAAACTAACAAACCCTAAAAATTAGGGTTCATGTGATCTTCCATATACGGTAGAATTAACTCAAATAAAAACTAGGGATTAAGTAAATACCTTGAATTAGTAGCCTTGTACTTAAAAGCCCCTTGATATCACCATACTGGGAACTATGCAGTTATCGTGGTCAAAACGGTAATCGCGGTAACCTACCGATATTTAATTTTGCGGTTCTCGCGGTGATATAGCGGTTTTTTAGTAATATGTAGAATTTATATATTAGACTATTACTAGTAGAATTAATATCATAAAAGTCATTCAAAAAACATCACATAATGCTTAATTTAAGAAATAAGTCACATAATATAACATTCTAATATAGAAAATGTCAAAGTATCAAAAAAAAAATTTCCTCCACCCGGATAATAGCAGTAAATCGCGGTCATTATCGTGGTAAATCGCGGTAAATTGCGGCGGTATACCGGCGCTATACCGGTACCGCTATTTTCCACCGCTAAACTGAACTGCGATTATGCTGACCACCGCGAACCGCTATACCGGCGCGATTAACTACATAGACTGGGAAGTACCAGCTATACTTCATTAAAAGGAATGGTTTTGATGTATGGGAATAGGAAGAAGAAAAATCAGAGAAAAATCCCATATACTTGAAGTATGTTCAGTCTGGGCATGTCAAGAGAACAATTTTGGAAAAAGGGTCTGATACAGCTAATGATGTCTTTGTCGTTACTATCGATGATGAATTCCTATGAGCTATGACATCCATATAGTATGCCCATGCTACCATGAAAAGGGATGTGTTTTTGTTAGCGGGATCACAGATCTACACATGGGCATTGGATTTGCATAAATTCAATATGTGTAGTGAAAGTTGATTTTGATGGCTGAGGAACCTTTGGGTATGCCAAATAGGCGAACTTGTACCATAATTTTTCAATAGGTTTTTTGATATGTGTCGAGGTGAAATTCTTAGAATGGGTTATTCTAAGTGGAGATACTATTTTTATGGTTGAGGATGATAATTCATGACTTTAGAATTACGATTGTCGGTTGAAGACAATGTCTCTTTAACGTGGTTGTGGTTTTCATTCATTTAAATCCAATGTGGAGATTGTTGAGTTTTTTAGCTAATGAATGAATAGTGTTCTCATCCCACATAGTACAAGGATGGAAGTTTGGTTGGTTTCCAATAAAAGGAGACCAAGGCTTTGGTTTCCAAGCATCCTAATCAAATATACTAAGTGTTTGGTTCTTTCTTTCTTTCTCTTTTTAGAGTTTATAAAGTGTTAGTCAAAACTTTGGAGATTGTGAGTATAATTTGGGGGGTGGCTTAAGAGATTAGTCTATATGATTGTAACAATCTATCATATAATGGATCTTTTTCTCTATAGGTTCATGGTTTTTCTCTGGGTTTGGAAGATTGTTCGGGATCATTAAGGCCATTTTCCCAACAATTGCATCTTCAATACAACCAAGCTTAGAATACCCCTTCATCAGTATGTTCTTTACATGAACATTAACAATCCCATATGTAAGTATATATACATGGGCAGCCTTGAACTTCGTTGTTTTGTTAACCATGAGTGAATTTAGTATTTCCTTAAATGTGAATGAATCATGCTTTGCAAATGCAGACTTTACGAGCTTCAAAAAATCATAAGATCCTCGAAAATCATATTTGCAACACATATACACCAATCATGACATTCCAGTATTTTGTTTTCCTTTCAATCATCATATTAAATATCCTCTGGGTGTCAATCATAGTTCCATGAGTAACTTATGTACTTAGTATAGCATCTTGCACTTTTTTCTTACTTATCATACCCTTTTTATAATAGATGCATGAAATTGACAACAAAGTTTTGGAGCCTTTGCATTACTGTAAGATATGAACAAATTCGGAACATCACCATGTGACTCATCTAAGTCGGCAATGTTGTATTTATAGACTTGGATTTATTTATCTAGTATTACAGTTTTGTTCAAGTAGGTGATCTTCTCTCTCATAGTGTGATTATGTATTTTAATAAGTACTCAATACATCTCTCAATTCTTATCACCTAATATATCAATGCGTTCTTAAGCAAAATAGTGGGTGAATAAGAATAATTGCTCTATTTACTAAAAGAAAATTATGTGAAATCAATCAATCATGGAAAATGAATTATGTATCAGTTAGTAAATGAAATTGAAGAAACAGACATCCACATTTACCTGGTTGAACAAAATTGTAATACCAGATAAATTTATCCAAGTCTATAAAGATAACATTGTCGACTTTGATGAGTCTCATGATGATTTTTCGAATTTGTTCATATGTTACAAAAATGCAAATGACCCAATACTCTGCTTCCATTTCCATGAAACTTTTATTAAAATAGGTATGGTAGGTAAGAAAATGTGAAAAATGCTCTACTAAATGCATACATTACTCATGGAACTGTGACCGACACCAAAAAGATATTCAATATGATCATTGAAAGGAAAACAAAAGACTGGGATGTCATGATTGGTGCGTACTTGCCAGCAAATATGATTTCGAGGCTCTTACTCATTTTTGAAGCTCATAAAGTGTGCTTATCTAGAGCTTAGTTCATTTAAATTTAAGGAAATACTAAATTTACACATGTTTAATGGAATAACAAGGTCATCCATTGATACATACTTACAGTTTGGGATTGTTAAGTTAATATGGCACTAACGAGCTCAAAAACTTGTTTATCTATTATAAATATTACTAAACATTTGTTTACCAATTTTTATCATCGATCTACAATCATAAAACCGTAAAGATAGTTTCCCATGAATTTGACAAACTAATTGGATTGTGAGTTATATATATATATATATATATATATATATATATATATATATATATATATATATATATATATATATATATATATATATATATATATATATATATATATATATATATATATATATATATATATATATATATATATGATGCGAAGTGTCTTCTCGATCGTCTGAATCTCGCTTCACGGGTGATTCTGGCCGTCCTGGGTTTGACCTGCGACCACAATCACAAAGGAAATGGCAACGTCAGCCGTTCTCCGGGAGGAGGTCCCGGGAAAACGCTCTGATGCCTAAGTCAGATCTCCGGCGAGTTTAGTGTGTATTGGAAGGTTAGAGTAATTTGTGTGCGATCCCCTTACTGGGTGCTCTCTAAGGGCTTTTATACGTCTTGCCCTGTCTGGCTATGGCCGACAGGATCTTTGCTGTGGCAGGAGGGGACCAAGTCGTCCGTTGGCAGTACGACCCTTGTCCTTTGCCGCGCCCCTATTGGTGCAGACCGGCCGGATGGGGCGCGCACGATCTTTGTCAGACCTGGGCGCCACGCGTAGGTCGAGGAGCATGGCGCCAAGTACAGTTCACGCTGGTCATTCCAGCGAATACGTCGTTAGTGAGCTGGAGTGAAGTTCTCCAGGAGAGATCTCGCCAGGGCGATTTCTCCGTTGGCTGGAAGGGTCTTCCTGGCAAGGACCTTCCAGCGGCTGGCGAGTTTGGAATGCACACGAGTGTTCTGGAAGACGCGCCAGCGGTTGCCAGTTGGCACGCTATCAAGTCTCCCTAGCCTTAGGCGTTATTACGTTTGCGTAGCTAGTGATGGTGGCTAGGGCTAGCATTAAGTAAGGCACGCTGATGTGACCGTTTATTCAGACCGAATTCATCATTATCTTTGAATTTTGAAACTCCCGCTTTTGGCTTTTCTTTGTCCCACCTCTTTATATCCTCCTATTTCTCCATTGGTTAGGTTCTTTGCGGTTCCTTTCCCCTTTGTCGATTTCTTGCTCTTCTCTCTTCCTATTCTTTGTTCGTCGTCAAGATGAGTTCTTCTTCAGGTGTCGGTTCTGACTCTCGTTACTATGATTCACTCGTGGCTCGTTACGGCTTCCAACCGGAAGATGGTGTGGAACTTCCCACCGATGAAGCTATCTTCTCTTTTCCTCCTACGGGGAAAATCGGCATGTATCTGAAGCATTTCGAGGTCGGTTATCGTTTACCTACATCCGATTTTTTCATGGAGGTTCTTGATCACTACCACGTTCATGTGCATCAACTGGTTCCCAACGGTGTCAATAAGGTTATCGCTTTCGAACTTTTGTCTAGGGCTGTTCACCTAGAGCCTGATTTGTATGTTTTCCGTCATTTCTTTCGGTTTACTCGTGCTTCTACTGGGAACAATTATACTTTCTGTGTCCGTCAAGATCGCCCCACACTCGTTACCGATCAGAAGGGAACCGCTCGGAACTGGTCTCAGCACTTTATTTGGGTTAACGAGCACCGGGTGGGTGCCATGAAGCATCGTGTTGACCCTATCACTGACCGTGCTTTCACTCTCTTCCCTGCGAAAGAAGCTATTGCTAAAGTTATCCGTTCTTTCCATGTGGTTGGTGGGGAGCTTCCTGAGTATATTCTAGCCGGTGCCGGCATGAGTACTTCCTGGCAGCTTCGTGGCAAGATGCCCGAGTTTTTTACCATCGTGGACGGTTAGCACTGCTCCTTGTTGTTCTGTTTTCTTACTCTCCTCTTCCCCTTTTTTTTTATTTTGGAAATGAAAAGGATGGGGGATGTTTGACAGGTTTTCTTTGTTACAGGTCGGGAAAATGACATCCGTTTTACGGACGTGCTAGCGAAGAATTATCGTGGAAGTCTCCATTATCGTGAAATTCCATTGGTTGATCGGGTGCTGCCTTCTCGTGCTTTCCGTCATGAGGCTTTCATTACTCGGGCTTCGGCGGTACAGGAGGAGGAGAGACGGAAAGATGCGAGTACTGGGGCTTTGGTGTTTTCGGCTGTTGATGGAAGAGTTGTTGATACAGAAGTCAGTGAGCGAGGTGGTTCTTCTGGGGTTTTGGTGAAGAGGCGTGCGGGATTATTTGCTATTGGTGAGGGTTCTGGGAATGTCGTGTTGCCAAGGCGGTTGCGTCCTCGTCGTTTGGCTGGTAGTGGTGGAGGATCGGGGTTTGTTCCTCCCCAGTCTCCTGTGATCAACATTGCCGACGACACATCGCAGGGTGCGGATATGGAGATGGACCAGGGTGGGGGTGCACGTATAGGTACCCACCCTGTTGTTGAGGACGTCGGTGGAGAGGGTTCAGGGGAAAGTAATCAATCGCTGCCGGTTGGGCCTCGACCTCCTCACCCAGATTTTGGTGGATTTAGTCGCCGTGAGAGTACAACTGCTTTGGGACCCCCCCCCCTTTGGGTTCTGTGGAGGGTGGTCATGTTGCTTCTGCCGAGATATTTGTTCCCGGGTGGTCTTTATCGGAGGGTGCCCGCTTTTCAAATTATCAGACTGCCTTGGAGTTTACGCAACATGCGTTTCCTCCGGGTACTCGGTCGGAGATGGGGAGTTATTCCCCGGCCGATTTAGTGGGTTCTCTCCGATATGCGGCTGCCCAAAGCGCTTGTTTTTTTGGTGAAAGTGCAAATCGTCTGGAGCAGATGTTGGCTGTCAATGCTGATCGTCCTTCCCTCCAGCAGGAATTGGATGCTGCTCGCGCTGAACTTGTCAAGCGTGAAGGTTTATTGGGAGACCTTCAATCTCAAGTGGCATCTCTGCAGGTGGTTAGGGAAGAGGTTATTCAGTTGAGGGAACAAACGTCTTTGCTTGGTCGGGAAAAGACTGAACTCGAAGGTGCTCTGCTGGCTGTGAAATCTGAGAATGAAGGCTTGCATATCCAACTTGAAAGCGCTGAGAGAGATGCTGCAGAGCGTGACCGTGTTGCCCTGGCCAAAACACAGGCGCTTGAGGAGGCGGAGACGGACTTGTCCTGGCTTTTAACCAATGGTATTGTAGGTGTTGTCGACTTGGTTATGGAAAGTCGGGACTTCGGGATGGGCGTGCACCGTCTCCGGGAGGTGTGTGTGGCTGCTGGGCAGGCTCAAGGTTATGCTCGTGCCATAAAGGATATGAAGGCGGGCAAAGAGATTGCGGCAGAAGAGGAGGAGCCCCCCCTTGACGTTGGTTTGGAGGTAGATGAGGCCGTGGATGCGTTTATGAATGTTGATTATGCTACGGCCTTCAAACTTGGAGAGCTTGGTGTTCCTGACTTGAAGGCT
The DNA here is from genome assembly GCA_023525715.1 of Cichorium intybus. Classification (NCBI taxonomy): domain Eukaryota; kingdom Viridiplantae; phylum Streptophyta; class Magnoliopsida; order Asterales; family Asteraceae; genus Cichorium; species Cichorium intybus. Next base: position 41,845,146 of record CM042013.1, read on the forward strand.
TTGCTGGATCCAAGCAGTGTTGCCAGCCCTTCTCGCTCGTAGCAGGTACTTGATGTTTCGTTTACTTGTCTTTTGGTGGTACTTTGTGATGAACAATGTTTGTAAAGCCCTTCTGAGGCTATTTGGACAAGATTTTTATTTTGTTTTGTAAGGCTTACGAGCCATGACGACGTTGTTTGCTTATGTTTGATGTTGATTCGGTGTCTGTTGTAGGCCTCTTTTCTTCGTTATGTGATTGTTTGAGTTTGTTGCACGTCTTTTCTTAAGCGTTTTAACCATGTGGTTTTGCTAAGGCCAGGACTGAGTGTTGTTCCGCCTATTAGGGGATTTTTCCCTTTAAGGTCTATAGGACTTAAGACCATAAGTCATTAAGTCCGGTATAAGTGTTTTGCCCTTAAGGCTTTTGAGACTAGGACCAGGAGTCGTTGGGTCTGTTTCAGGGTGTTTCACCTGGATAACCTTGCTAAGACTAGGACCAGGAGTCGCTGAGTTCGCTAAGGGGTATCTCACCCTTAAGGTTTGTAAGACTAGGACCAGGAGTCGCTGAGCCTTCTTCAGGGTATTTCACCTGGATAACCTTGCTAAGACTAGGACCAGGAGTCGCTAAGTCCGCTAAGGGGTATTTCACCCTTAAGGTTTTTAAGACTAGGACCAGGAGTCGCTGAGCCTTCTTCAGGGTATTTCACCTGGATAACCTTGCTAAGACTAGGACCAGGAGTCGCTAAGTCCGCTAAGGGGTATTTCACCCTTAAGGTTTTTAAGACTAGGACCAGGAGTCGCTGAGCCTTCTTCAGGGTATTTCACATGGATAACCTTGCTAAGACTAGGACCAGGAGTCGCTAAGTCCGCTAAGGGGTATTTCACCCTTAAGGTTTTTAAGACTAGGACCAGGAGTCGCTAAGTCCGCTAAGGGGTATTTCACCCTTAAGGTTTTTAAGACTAGGACCAGGAGTCGCTGAGCCTTCTTCAGGGTATTTCACCTGGATAACCTTGCTAAGACTAGGACCAGGAGTCACTAAGTCCGCTAAGGGGTATTTCACCCTTAAGGTTTTTAAGACTAGGACCAGGAGTCGCTGAGTCTTTTCGACATTTTATTCATTCGTAATATGTATAAGCGAAAGCAACAATTTTCATTCGTTACTTTGTTCATCTGGTGGAGTGGTGGTTACAATTTTGGATAGATGCTGATGGCGCGGCCTATTTGGCATTTTCCCTAGTAGTGAAACTGTTTGAGATTCTGAATGTTCCATGTGCGCGGTATCGCTCGGCCTTCCAAGGTTTCCAAGACATAGCATCCTTTTGAGTTGGCCTCTGTGACTCTGTACGGGCCTTCCCATGTTGGGCCAAGTTTGCCTCGCGGTTCAGCGTGGCTTGCTTCGTTTTTTCGGAGGACCAGGTCGCCAACTTCAAAGCGTTTCTCTCGGACGCGTGCGTTGTAGTACTTCTCTGTTGCCGCTTTGTAGCATGCTTGGCATATATTAGCTAATTCTCGTTTCTCCTCCAGGATATCCAAATTGAGGCGGAGGTCCTGGTTGTTGTTGTCTTCCACGAATTCCGTGGTGCGTAGGCTGCCTATGAAGATTTCTGGTGGCAGAACGGCTTCCGTTCCGTACGTCAGTCTGAATGGCGTTTCCTTGGTGGACGTTCGTGGGGTGGTACGGTATGACCAAAGTACCGTGGGTAGTTCTTCCACCCAGCGACCTTTCGCTTTCCCCAGTCTTTTCTTTAATCCCGCTACCAATGTTCTATTGGATACTTCAGTCTGACCGTTGGCTTGAGGGTGTGCGACGGATGTGAACTTTTGTTTGATTAGTTTCTCTGCACACCATGTGCGGAATGGGTCTTCCGCAAATTGTAAACCGTTGTCACTAACTAGGATTTTTGGGGTGCCAAATTTGGTTAGGATGTTCTTCCACATAAACTTGATCATGTTCTTCCCCGTTATTGAGGCGACGGCCTCTGCCTCAATCCATTTGGTGAAGTAATCTACTGCTACAATGAGGAACTTTACTCGGCCTGGTGCTTCCGGGAACGGGCCGACTATATCAATACCCCATTGGTAAAAAGGCCATGGACTTGAAATGCTGGTCAATGGGGCCGCCGGTAAGTGGTGGAGCGGTGAAAAAGTTTGATAGGCGACACATTTCTTTGTTACTTCCGTTGCGTCTGCATGGATGTCTGGCCAGTATACTCCCGCTCTGAGAGTTCTTCCAGTGAGTGCTCTGGCTCCTTCGTGTGCTCCAGCGTCGCCCGCGTGTATTTCTTCCAACACCGTTTTTCCTTCCTCTGGGGTAATGCATTTTAGCCAGGGCTCTAAATATCCGCGTCTGTATAGTGTGTCGTTTCGCATAGCGTATTGGGGAGCTCTTACTTTAACCTTTCGTGCCTCGGCGTTGTCAGTTGGAAGGAGACCTTGTGTCAAATAGTCGATTAAAGGTGTCATCCACGTGGTGGTTGTGCTAATTGGTGCTATTTTCCGGCCATCAATGCTTCTTTCTTTTAATACTTCCACTAGGACTTCGTTGGATAGGTGGTCGAATGCTGCAGAGGCCAGTTTGCTTAGCGCATCTGCCTTTCTGTTAGCCGCGCGTGGAATTTGTTTGATTGTGAAAAATTCCATCGTTGTTGCAATTCTGTTAACCTCTTCTACGTATTTCTTCATTCGCTGGTCTTTTAGTTCGTAGGCTCCATTGATTTGGTTGGTCACTAACAAAGAGTCGCTATGCGCCAGGAGGTGTTTTACTCCGTTCTCCTTTGCGAGTCGTATTCCGGCGAGCAGTGCTTCATATTCTGCCTCATTGTTGGTTGTTTGGAAGTCGAATATGAGTGCGTAAGTGATTTCTTCGCCTTCTGGACTTGTTAACACTAGGCCCGCCCCCGAGCCTTCTTTGCTGGCTGCACCATCTGTGTGGAGCATCCATGTTTCCTGAGGCGTGTCTGGTTCTTGCTTTGGGCGTTGACTTGTTGCTCCTTCGGCTTCTTCTGGCATTTCTGCCAGAAAGTCTGCTAGTGCTTGGCCCTTGATACTCGTTCTTGGCTTGTAGTCGATATCATGTTCTCCTAGTTCGATGACCCATTTGGCTAGGCGGCCGGATTTCTCTGGTTTCAGTAGGATTTGGCGAATTGGTTGGCTTGTCAGCACTTCAATATGATGGGCTTGGAAATAACGCCTCAGTCGACGTGCTGCATAGATCAAAGCTAGGACTAACTTTTCTAGTTGTGGGTAACGTAGTTCTGGCCCTTGGAGTGCCCTGCTAACAAAATATACTGGTCTTTGTTGGTGTTCTCTTTCTACCGTTAGGACTGCGCTTATTGCGTCTGGTGATGCCGCTAGGTATATGGATAACTTCTCTCCTGGGACTGGGCACGCTAGTGTGGGCAGCGACTTCATTGCGTCTTTCAAACGTGTCAGAGCTGCTTCTGCTTCGTCTGTCCATCGAAAATTGTTTTTGTCAACACAACCTTTCAGCGTGTTGAACAGCGGAAGGGCTTTCTCTGCTGATTTTGCTACAAAGCGTCCCAGGGCTGTGAGTTTTCCACTGAGTCCTTGTATTTCTCGCAAGCATGCTGGTGACTTTATCTCGACGAAGTCTTTTACTTTCTCCGGGTTCGGCTGGATACCTTCTCTCGTGATGTAATATCCTAGGAACTTTCCTTCTTCTACGCCGAAGGTGCATTTGGCCGGGTTGAGTTTCATATGGATTTTGGAAAGTGTTTTAAGGGTTTCTTCAATGTCTTGTAGCAAGGATTGCTCTGCGCGGCTTTTTATGACCATGTCGTCGACATACACTTCAATGTTTCTTCCGATCTGGTCTTTGAACGCCTTGTCGACTAGTCTTTGGTATGTTGCCCCCGCGTTTTTTAGGCCGAACGGCATTTTCTGGTAACAAAAAGTGCCGTGATCCGTGTAAAAGGCTGTTTTGTCTTCGTCTTCTTGCCGCATGAGAATTTGGTGGTAGCCCTTATAGGCGTCTAGGAAACACTTCCACTTGAATCCCTCCAGCGATTCTACTTTCTGGTCTATCTCTGGGAGTGGATAACAATCTTTCGGGCATGCTTTGTTTAAATCGGTGTAGTCAATGCACATTCTCCAGCTACCATCGCTTTTCTTTACCATGACTGGGTTGGCTATCCACGTTGGGAAGAAAGCTTCGCGGACAATACCTGCTTTTACTAACTTGGCGACTTCTGCATTGATGGCGTTGTTGTGTTCTCCTGCTTGGCCACGACGTTTTTGTTTGACCATATTACTCCCTGGTACGATGTTGAGATTGTGCTCGATGATTGCTCTTTCTACTCCCACCATGTCCGCTGGCTCCCAGGCAAATACTTGTTTATATTTTCGGAGTAGGGATATTACCTTTTTTCGTAACTCTGTGGGTAACGTGCTTCCGACTTGTATTTTTTGGTCTGGATAATCGTGGTGAATTATTTCTCTGCTTTCCTCAGGTTCGTCTCTTGGGCGCTTTCGTTTGCTGTCGATATCTGCGGGTAGCATTATCTGGTAGCACTTAAGTGTCTTTTGCGGCGTCGCCAGGACGGAGGCCACACCAGCGTCCGTTGGGAACTTGATTATACCGTGTAGTGTCGATGCTACGATGCCAAAGTATAGCGCTGCCGGTCTTCCCAAGATGATGTTGTGTTCTGATGGTGCCCGTACTACTGTGAATTCGAGTGTAACTGTTTTCTTTCGCTGGCCGTTATCTATCGTGATGGGCAGGTAGATCATTCCTGTGGGTATGATGTTGTGTCCTGTGAAGCCGGTTAAATTTCCCATCGGGGGACGCAGATCTGCCCTCCATTCCCGCGGCAGCTGGCGGAAGCAATGTTCGAACATGATATCTGCCGCACTACCACTATCGATATGTACGCGGTGAATGATGATATCTCATATTCCAGCTTGGATAATGAGTGGGTCGTCGCCACTCCATCCTTCTGGCTTCTTGTCTCTGCTGGAAAAGGATATCTGTTGTTTGTCGACATCTGGTGTTTGTTCTCGTGCTCTGCGGTGGTGTTTGTGTATTACTAGAATCTCTGGCCCCTTCTTTGGCGCGTCCATGGGTTTTGCTAGTACGTCATTTCTACCGTTTTTTGGGCGAATTGATTTGGCGATGTCATTTAGGTTTCCTCGTTGTATTCTCTGGTCAAGCTCTTTCTTTAGCACAGCACATTCTGCCGTGTCATGCCCGTAGCATTTATGGAATTCGCAGTATTTGGATTGGTCTCTGGGTCGTTCTAATGTTCTTTTCGCCTGCTTGTTCTTGTCAGACACTGCTAAAATGTCTGTTCGCTTGTATCTCCGATCGTCTCTGTAGTGGTTGTTGTAGGGTTTTTGGGGTTTGCCTCTTCTGAAAGGTTGTCGTCTCTTGCCCGGGTATTGTGAGTGGTTTTCTCTGGACTTTAATAAGGAAGTGGCTGCCGCTTTTAGGTACGCTTCTTTGGCAGCCGTTCCTTCTTCCTGGCGTAAGAAACGTTCTACTCGCTGCTTCATTTCTTGCCGGGTGGCTGGTGGTTTTCCTAAGAATTTCGTTGATAACGGGCCCGGCAGTAAACCATGTGTGAAAGCTCCGGTTACCAGGTTGTCGTTTTGTCCAGGGACATTTAGCGTTGCTTCGTTGAATCGCTTGAAATATGCTCTAATTGGCTCGCCCTCCAGTTGCTTACACCCAATGATCTCTCGGATGTCTCCCCGATACTTACGTAACTGCATGAAGTTTGAGAGGAATTGTTCTTTGAGCTCCGTAAAGTTTCTGATGCTACCTGGCGCGAGGCTTTTGAACCATGCGCCGGCGTTCCCGTCCAGCGTCGTCGGGAAGTGTGTACACCAGAAGCGTTCGTCTAACTTTAGTGATTGCATGTGCCACTCGTAAATGTCGATATGGCTGTCTGGGCAGGTTGTTCCGTTATAGGTTTTTAGGTGTGGTAGCTTGGCCGTGTTAGGCATGTCGTAGTCGTGTATTTCTTTGATGAACGGGGATTTGTATGCTACAGGAGGAAGCAAGTTTGTACTGTTTGTTGTTTGGATGGGAGATGTGATGGGTTGATATATTGGCGGTTGGGTGTAGAACAGAGGGAGTGCGCTGGTCGGTACGCCTCCTAAGGATGAAACGGGTGTGTTTACTGGCGTTTGTGTAAAGCCTGTGAATAGTGGTGCTACCGCTGGTTGGGGTGGTTGGAAGAAAGGGGTGGTTGAAGAGGTGAACATTGGTGGTCCTGTTGAGGTTTGAAATGGTGTGAAAGGGTAGCTAAACGGTATATACGGCGGCGGCGTACTGAAGGGTACGGGTGTCATAGTCTGTTGGAATGACGATGAAGTGACTGGTGTTTGGGGGATCAAAGGAGGTACTAGTGGGGCAGTTCTTGATGGTGATGGTGTTGTTGATAGCGTTTCTATCGATATTGGGCCTAACGGTAACATTGGACGTATGGGACTTGTAGGGATGTTACCGTCGCTGGTTTTTCCTTCAGTCGTCATCGCCGGAGATTAAAGTAGTGGTTTCTTGTTGCGCGTCACAACACGGATGGCGCCAATGATGCGAAGTGTCTTCTCGATCGTCTGAATCTCGCTTCACGGGTGATTCTGGCCGTCCTGGGTTTGACCTGCGACCACAATCACAAAGGAAATGGCAACGTCAGCCGTTCTCCGGGAGGAGGTCCCGGGAAAACGCTCCGATGCCTAAGTCAGATCTCCGGCGAGTTTAGTATGTATTGGAAGGTTAGAGTAATTTGTGTGCGATCCCCTTACCGGGTGCCCTCTAAGGGCTTTTATACGTCTTGCCCTGTCTGGCTATGGCCGACAGGATCTTTGCTGTGGCAGGAGGGGACCAAGTCGTCCGTTGGCAGTACGACCCTTGTCCTTTGTCGCGCCCCTATTGGCGCAGACCGGCCGGATGGGGCGCGCACGATCTTTGTCAGACCTGGGCGCCACGCGTAGGTCGAGGAGCATGGCGCCAAGTACAGTTCACGCTGGTCATTCCAGCGAATACGTCGTTAGTGAGCTGGAGTGAAGTTCTCCAGGAGAGATCTCGCCAGGGCGATTTCTCCGTTGGCTGGAAGGGTCTTCCTGGCGAGGACCTTCCAGCGGCTGGCGAGTTTGGAATGCACACGAGTGTTCTGGAAGACGCGCCAGCGGTTGCCAGTTGGCACGCTATCAATATATATATATATATATATATATATATATATATATATATATATATATATATATATATATATATATATATATATATATATATATATATATATATATATATATATATATATATATATATATATATATATATATATATATATATATATATGAAGGGTTTTCTTGCAAACAATGAACACAAATAATCCTATGGTTCACATGCAACCCTAGAAAGATCTATGTTTTCTTCTATGAAGATAATAAACTATAACCTAAAGGCCAACAATAAATTCTAAAGATTAAAACAAGAATTACCAACCTTTGAATCTTGTTCTTGAAGCTAGCAGCACAAGTGTCCTGCCTCAGATGCAAGTCACACCCAAGCAATGGAGAAGACAGTTCAGCAGAGTTTATCTTGATGTAAATGGCGCAGGTTTTAGGGTGGCCAGGTGCCTCCTTTTATAGCCTCCAAGGGTTACAGCTGAAACCCTAAGGAGCCTCCAAATGGGCAAGCCTGCTGACCATTTGGACAAGGCTTTCCTTAACCCTAATTAGGGTTTCGAGATCCTTGTGGTGACACCACAAATCTCGCCACCTTTAACCCCTATCCACTGGCCAGCCTTTTATTCAACTATTGAATAATTACAAAACCAGTCCCTGCACTTTTAATTAATTTAATCACTAAATTAAATCCAATTAATTCTTGATTAAATCTCAATTAATTATTATAGTTTCTAATTAATATATTAACACTTAAATATATTAATAAACCATTTAATTAATTCTATTGATTTATTACACAATTAATAAATCAACCTTTTATTCTACTGAACTCTATCCTGACCTCCAGCTATGAGGGCAACCCAAATGGACTTTGCTTCAATCAATAAGATAAATATAGTTGTAAAGTCATGGCTTAGACACCTAATCCAACAGTCTCCCACTTGGATAAGTCTATGACTTTAATTTATCTTCTGATTAATAAACAACCTGCAGCTTCCTAGAAACTGCTGCCGAACTCTGACCTAGTCAGTTCCGTCCAAAGATAAGTGATCAGATGATCCTCCGTCCAACAAGATATTTTCAGACATGAGACATGGATTGAGATCAATCTCTGTCTGACACACTGTTTCCCGATTTCCGATTTTGCTTATGACTTTTAGACTTCTAATTGAACGAATCAATTCAGTCCTGGCTGGCCAGCGCTTCAGTCAACTTCAAAATCATCGAGTGGCCAACAGATATCTGTTTCCCGTCTGGGTCAAGGGACGAATAAGCTTTGACTAATATGTTATATCTTTTACCCGACAAATCACTCACAACAGCACGTTTTATAACATCGAGTTACCGATGCGTTTTCGTACTATCAATGAACAACCGCCTTGCAAATTATAACTCATATCTCTCCACTTTAAGACCAAAAGATATTATCGTCTCAACATTGCTCGTGATATAATCCATGAAGCAATCCATTGAGCGCGGGTTTATCCAATACTCAAATCTCCATTTCCAAGTACTCATGAACGTTGCAGCAATCTTATTGCTATGTCTAACTCCTTAGACAATCTACAAACCAATTCATGACAGTCTTCCTTCATACTTACTCCCTAAGAGTATGAACGACTGTGGATGTTTGAATAATCCAATTATTCAGGAAGTAAACATGCAAAAGCGAAACATAAAATCTGACTGGCAGCTACTCCTGCTAATTACCAAGTCTCCACGAGGTAATCACCAAGTCGGATTTATCATAACTATTATCGGTTTCTTATTCTCTTTTAAACTCTCAATTCAAGCCTTTTATATCTATGTCTATGACCTTTTCACTCTTTCTATGTATCCAAGTGTCTAACACTTATACACTTTATTGCAGATGATCCTATCGGATACTCTTCCGATGATATCTCAATTTGTCATTTTGTCATTCTGTCATTTTCTCTCACAACTCCATTCCGGTGATGTGTACTGTGACTGCCCATGGTTCTCGGGTCTTTAGTCTACATGACTACACCCTAAGACAATTTCGAGGTGTCATGATGTGCCGGTGAACCACACGCCCTCCATCAGAAACCAACGAAATTCTTTAACCATGAAGTCCTATAGCACCACGTTTTGGTGTAAACAATTACCGATTTGAAAACCCTTTCAAATCAATCACCCTAATCATTTCCCAATGATTTCTCACGTCTGTTCAAAAATCCATTCAGTATTTTCAGCCAGGCAATATCCTGAATCCAACATACAATGCTCTAAGCATTAAGTCATCAGGATATGTTCATAACACTTCTGATTTGTCCAAGAGGCTCGAGGAACCTGATGTAATCTTATTCCAAGCCCTTTCGGAATCCTAAGATTACCAATAATCCTTGTGTCATGATTTCCGGAAACCATTTCCTTTCGGTGACTCTTTCTTATGCATCTTGAATCCCATCAAGATCATATTCTCAACGGCTAAGTCAATACTGTCAGTCTCATCTATCTGATAGATGTCTATGAACTACGTGAGCATGCTGCACCTTCTTTGTTTCCTTCATGCCAATTCATTACACTTTGCAATGACAGGAAACTCCATTCCTGGGGTTATGCATCTTGAATCTCATCAAGATCATATTGGCAGAATTCTGATCTATCTAATAGATGTTCACAACCACCTGAGTATGTTGTATCTCTTAAAGTCTTTCATAGCGAACCGTTTCTTAACACCAAGTCATTACACTTTGTAATGATAAGAGACGTTTCCTAGAACCAGTATGTAACCCTCATACAATGATAGCAGATAACAACGATACTCCCACTGGCTTTGACACCGTTATATGACTCTTTCGGACTATTCACAAAATCCAAAACTTATGGCACATTTTGCGAAACCGAAATCCAAACCTTTCCGACATATTAAAGGAAATCTTTCAGGCTATTCACAAAATCCAAACCTTTTGGCCTATTTTGAGAATCCGAATATCCTTTCTTGCGAGATGCCCATGGGACGAATCTCGGGGCCATGTACCTTTCGTAATGGCATGCTCTATGTGAGTCCATATTAGTGTGCCGGTAAACCACACACGCTCCACTAACGACTCACACTATGCCACGCAGAATCCTCTCGGATTACATCTTCTATTGAGAGTGCTTTTCTCAGAATCAGTTGCTTGACTCCAAGTGATGACTCATTCAACCAGATGTTCTGTAAGTACATTTCTATGTTCCCTTCTTTTGATGATTCAATTACTCCCACTGGTTCCTAGACCAGTTGTAAAGATCAATCAAACTGTCACATAGACTGTGTCTCGCGGTAAGGTTCTCTTATTTGGCAGCAACTGGGCTCACCAATGCTTCTAGCAGTCGGATTACTTATCCGTACCATCTTTAGTGTTTTACCACTACTCGGTATATCACCCGGATCATAACTCCTTATGATGGTGACAACAACTACTGGTCAAGCGAAGAGAGGGTATGTCAGGTTTAACAGGAATCTAATTCCTGGTCAAGTCCCAGTGGTGACTAAAGGTTGTTTCACTTGGCTAATTCCTGAACTCGTTCAGAATTATTCTTACTCCCACTGTTTCCTTAGAACTTGAGTTCTTTCTAAAAGTACTCTTCTTTCAAAGGATAACTGGAGTGGCCAATGAAAAAAACTGACATTGCTGATCAGTTTCAGGCTTGTCATGAGATTCAGACGAATGCTACATGACCCTGGACTTTCTATGTACTAGTGGGATGATCCCAGCTTTACATTTCAGACAGTGTCGACATAACCTACTTAGTCTAAGATGTGGTCGGAATATGGCTTCTGCGGTCTGACTGGTTGAATATTCAATTCATTGAAAAATTAGTCGGAAATGTATCCAGTGTATCTTATACACCGAGGATCAAAACTATTTCGATCAATGCTCCATCATCTTCCCTTAGACACATTATAACCATTAGTGTTCTTGGAAGAGGATAAACTGTGAAAAATTTTCTCAGTCTATGTTGTTACTCAGGTTCTGTTGATCTTATGCTTCCTTTGAAATCTTTGAACACTTCAAGGTTCCAATCAATCGCTTATTCCGATAAGCGAAGCCATATTTGTCAAACCATTTGGCAAATATCATGAAGCATAACTAATCGTGTTCTTTTCAAATATTCGAGCAATACACAGTAACTTATGTGTTTGTTGCTCAAAATCTTAATACCTCTACATCTCTATGTAAATTTATGACTTTGTTAATATTGTTCAAGACATGCAATCATCACCTGACTCCAAGTCAGCTGATTCCAAAATCCTATCCATTGGATCTTTGGGCGATTCCTTTCTTGCCACAATTAATTTTATTAAGCACTCAATTCATCACGTGACTCTAAGTCAAATGATTCCAAAGTCCTGTCCAACTGGACCTTTGGTTGAAGTGATTTTCATAAAATTCACTTTAACAATCATAAAGAACATAATATATAAGTCCAATCCCATTGGATGTTTCAACATTCAAGTTATTACCATTTACGTCATCAACACATTCACACAACATTTCGAGGACAATTAAAACAACCATTTTTAAGAAAAAATTTCATTAAACCAGAATTATCCTCAGAACAATGTACAATGCGAATCTATGTTAAATGTATCTATAAACCAATAACAAGAACAGATATCTAGCTTAACTCCAAAAATGCACGAGCTCCATATCTAATCTGAATATGCTCCTGTGCGACAACATCCCGCATCCTACAGAGTCCGTGCATACAGAGCAAATGTGAGAAACACATCCTGTATCAAGGAAATGAGGATCAGGTATTCTGAGTTTTAAGATATTACTGAGTCTGCCAAACAGTTTGGCTTTAGAGCATTTTTCCAATCTTTCTGTGACTGTGTCCCACCTTATGGATTCCCAGTTTGAAACATCGAACAATCGGTCCAGACGATCTGGATCATTTCTTGATGCACCTTAATACTGGACTCAATCCTGAAGCAGCTGAATTAATGGAACTATGCTTCTCCATGAACGATTCATATAGAGTCGACATTGAATGCACTTCCACGATTGTCTTATCCGGTTACCCTTTCTGTTCATCTGGACGAACAGATCAGCGAGTTGAGCTAATGCTTAACTCCCGATCCCAAAGGGAAACCAGTTTTATACTGTTCGCCTATGTATCCCTCAATCTCGGGAACACGCAAACTGGTGCTACTTCCTTCTAGCTTGCATCTTCAAGCTCTTTGAAGATCCTAGTTCGTTCTCCTTTTTCAACCAGTTCTCGGAACCTTTCCTCAACTAGCTGTGCTAACTTATCAGACCCCTGGAATTCTAAATCCCTGCGGAACTCGGGGTTAATGATTAATAGCATAAGGCAACGAACTTCCTTGGATTCAATAGTCAAGGAGTCATGCTCACAAGCTGTGGTGTGATGCCATGTTTGGGAGCGGACACTCAGTTTGATATGGTTCCCCAGCAAAACTAAGAACTATTCTCTAATTGCAAAACCGTATCACATAGTTCAGGCCAGTCAGCCTTACCATACTAAATAGGTGCTTTCTGAAGCTCTCAGAAATGGGTGAAGGAGGAGAAGAAGGAGAAAGACACTTTCTTCAGACATATATAAAATTTGAATTTATTCGTTTAATTAATCCTTTTAAATAATTACCCAATTTATTATTTAACAAGGCTAGGACCCAAAATACCCCAACTATGCTGTGAAGAGGGATGCCGTAGTCACAACACAGTGGTCATTAAGGTAGATAACTTTTATCAATTTCAGTCTTATGAAATTCCTAGATCTCTGAGACTCATTGAACTATTCAATGGCATGTTTAATCTCGGATATGCCCCACCGTTTGTGACTGGGATGCCGAGGATCACAAACCGGGTGTGAATAACCATGCAAATTAGCTTGGTACTCTCGGGGTCCATTATCATCTCAAATTGATGTGCCGGTTAACCACACACGCTCCATCAACAATGATAACACCCGAGAAACCCATTGCCACTCTTTATGAACCCCCATTGGTGTGCCGGTAACCCACACACGCTCCACCAACGTTTCATAAAGTGCAATGTGCAATTTCATGGGTTAGCATCAAATTCACATTTTTTATCCTAAAGTAACTAGATTGGGTTTTGTTCAAGGTTCTAGTACTTTCAATTATAGCATTATACTTTTAAGAGGCTTAACGGTTCTATCAAACCCGTTCGGCTAACGACACTCGACTGGCCAGGAGAGCGGTGGGTAAGAGTGGATACCCATTAGACTAACATTTTATAGTCAGTCGCCTTATACCCTCTTTATAGGACAGTTTTGTGAATGAGGCCTACTTGCGGTAAGACTAACCAATTTTCTTATATATAAATAATTAACTTTTAATCATAAATATATAAGATATATTTTAATCTTATTAAAATATTTTAGAATTAATTTATTCAGAATTTTCGCTAATTTATTCTAATTTTTCGAAAATTTTAAATTAATCCTTTGAGCTGATTTAATTTATCTTTTAATTAACAATTAATTAAATTAATTAAATCTAAGATAGATATTATAAATTAATCAAATTAATTTTCTATCTAATAACCCTAGTTGGTCGAAATTTGCATGCAAGGCAATTAGGGTTCCAGTTATTCAATTTAGTAAACTACCAAAAATAACAACCAACTAAACAAGGCAAGCAAATCAAAGGGGAAACAAAGGGTGGCGGCTAGGGTTAGGAAACCCTAGCCTAGATTTCGACCAAAAACCATTCCAAGGAGTGTTTTTCGCAAAAACACTCATGACACAAACAATTTATGCAGTTTATATCAATCACAAGAAAACAGCCTACGCTCTGATACCACTGAAGGGTTTTCTTGCAAACAATGAACACAAATAATCCTATGGTTCACATGCAACCCTAGAAAGATCTATGTTTTCTTCTATGAAGATAATAAACTATAACCTAAAGGCCAACAATAAATTCTAAAGATTAAAACAAGAATTACCAACCTTTGAATCTTGTTCTTGAAGCTAGCAGCACAAGTGTCCTGCCTCAGATGCAAGTCACACCCAAGCAATGGAGAAGACAGTTCAGCAGAGTTTATCTTGATGTAAATGGCGCAGGTTTTAGGGTGGCCAGGTGCCTCCTTTTATAGCCTCCAAGGGTTACAGCTGAAACCCTAAGGAGCCTCCAAATGGGCAAGCCTGCTGACCATTTGGACAAGGCTTTCCTTAACCCTAATTAGGGTTTCGAGATCCTTGTGGTGACACCACAAATCTCGCCACCTTTAACCCCTATCCACTGGCCAGCCTTTTATTCAACTATTGAATAATTACAAAACCAGTCCCTGCACTTTTAATTAATTTAATCACTAAATTAAATCCAATTAATTCTTGATTAAATCTCAATTAATTATTATAGTTTCTAATTAATATATTAACACTTAAATATATTAATAAACCATTTAATTAATTCTATTGATTTATTACACAATTAATAAATCAACCTTTTATTCTACTGAACTCTATCCTGACCTCCAGCTATGAGGGCAACCCAAATGGACTTTGCTTCAATCAATAAGATAAATATAGTTGTAAAGTCATGGCTTAGACACCTAATCCAACAATATATATATGTGTGTGTGTGTGTGTGTGTGTGTGTGTGTGTGTGTGATGTTAACATAAACATTTTACTTTTATATAAAGGGTAAATTTCATAAAAGACACTAATTTTTCAAAAAATTTCGATTTTGACACTGTGTTATTTTTTTATCCAATTAAGTCACTAAGTTTTCAATTTTTTTCAATTAAGTCACTATGTTTTCAATTTGGTTTTAATTTTGACCATTTGACCGGTCAACCCGGTAGTCAGATGACGTGGCATGATGACGTGTCAGTCTTTGATGATGCGACGATGACGTGGCATGCTGACGTGGCATCCGAGTGTCAAAATTGAAACAAAATTGAAAACATAGTGACTTAATTGGAAAAAATTGAAAACTTAGTGTTTTAATTGAAAAAAAATAACACAGTATCAAAATCAAATTTTTTTTGAAAAGTTAGTGTCTTTTTTGGAAATTTTTCTACATTTTTTAAAATGATAAATTTGTCTTTTTTTTTTAGAACGTATAAATATATTTTTTATAAGTATAAAGACGTATTTTTATACTTTTAGAAGTATACATACATTTTCATAAGTATATATACGTATTTATACTTCTAAAGACATAAAAAAAACGTATTTATACTTCTAAAGACGTAAAAAATGTATTGATACTTCTAAAAATTTATTATACTTCTAAAAATATAATAATATGTATTTATACTTTTAAAGACGTAAAAACATATTTATACTTCTTAAAATGTATTATAATTCTAACCTAACGAACTTAAACCAACATAAAAATATATGTATATTTCTAAAAACATAAAAATATGTATTTATACTTCTAAAGACGTAAAAACATATTTATATAACTAAAATGTATTATACTTCTAACCGAACGAACGTAAACCAACATAAAAATATGTTTAACATAAACGGACGAACTTAAACCAACATAACGGAACAAATATAAACAAACAAACATAAATTAACGAACAAATACTTATTTTTATGTTTTTAGAAATATAAAATACGTTTTTTTTTACATATAATCACGTATCGTATCAATCAAAAGCATGTTTATAGTGGAAAAACAGTGAAAACGAACTTAAACCAACATAAACGAACAACATAAACAAACAAATATAAATTAACGAACAAATACTTATTTTTATGTTTTTAGAAATATGAAATACGTTTTGTTTTGCATATAATCACGTATCATATCAATCAAAAGTATGTTTATGGTGGAAAAATAGTGAAAACAAACTTAAACCAACATAAAAGAACAAACATAAATTAACGAATAAATACTTATTTTTACGTTTTTAGAAATATAAAATGCGTTTGTTTTGCATATAATCACATATCATATCAATCAAAATCATGTTTATAATGGAAAAATGTCAAGAAAGAGTTTTAAGCTCGTTTTATAATACGTATTTTATTGATATATACATGTTTATATGCAGAAAAACGTATTTATATTTTTAAAAGCATAAAAATATATATTTATATATACTTATGACAATGTATCTATGTTTCTAAAAATATAAAAATACGTATTTATACTTGTAAAAAAATATATTTATACGTTCTAAAAACGTAAAAAGACGAATTTATCATTTTAAAAAATGTAGAAAAAATTCCAAAAAAGACACTAACTTTTCAAAAAAAATTTGATTTTGACACTGTGTTATTTTTTTTCAATTAAAACACTAAGTTTTCAATTTTTTCCAATTAAGTCACTATGTTTTCAATTTTGTTTCAATTTTGACACCCGGGTGCCACGTCAGCATGTCACGTCATCGTCGCATCATCAAAGACTGACACGTCATCATGTCACGTCAGCTGAAGTAGGGTTGACCGGTCAAATGGTCAAAATTGAAACCAAATTGAAAACATAGTGACTTAATTGAAAAAAATTGAAAACTTAGTGACTTAATTGAAAAAAAATAACACAGTGTCAAAATCAAATTTTTTTGAAAAATTAATGTCTTTTATGAAATTTGCCCTCTAAATTATATAAATTGGTTACGTAGACTTGGGTGAATCCACTAGTCTACCACGATTTGATTTTTGTTGTCTTTGGCAGGAAATTGATATCATAAGGGTCTATTTGTTTATTTTTTTCATTAAATATTGTATGGATAAAATGTTATCTCGATAAATAAAATTTATTTGCTTAAAATACATAATAAATATATTTCTATTTTTTAGTTGAATAACTATTTAAATATAATAATAATCGTTACTATTTAATTTGTTTACAAGGGATTCAAAACAAAAAATATCGATATATTAGAAAATTATTAAATGTAAATCACATAAGCTTAAAAATTGCTATCATTAATGATCATTTCTGTTCAACACCAAATTTTTATAAATAACAATTTTTTACTTCAAATATTTTCATATTTTGAGTATCAAAATTTTAATGAATAACAAAAGTTTTACTTCAAGCGTTTTCATATTGTGTATTGGTAAAAAAAAATCCCTTTAAAGGGTTTTTTTTTGGATTATATATATATATATATATATATATATATATATATATATATATATATATATATATATATATATATATATATATATATATATATATATATATATATATATATATATATATATATATATATATTCGGTCGATTAAATCGGGTTTCGGTTAAATCAGTTTTTTTAATATTTCTAAATTAATCGTAACCAAACCAAATAAGGTTCGGTTAAACCGATTTCGGTTTATTTAGTTTGGTTAATTGGTTTTGGTTTAATTTATCCAAACCAAAGAAAGTTCGGTTAAATCGGTTTTGATAATTTTATTTCTTTTTGTGTTTGGCAATATTGAAATCTAATAGCAAATGAAGGATAATCATATATATTTATTTGATAAAAAAACAAGTGCTAAAAATAAAAAATACGACATTATTAACAGTGAATGAGTGGCTCACAAGTCCGCTCGTGGACGTCCCTCTTTGAAGGATAAATTGTTCAATTAAACTACCGTTGATCCACCTCTCCAACAACCCCTTACATAAAGTTCTTCAAACGTTTCTAATTCAGTTTGATTAAAGGGTTATTAGTAATAAAGAAACAACAATGTATAGTTCTTATGTCGCTTCGATCGTAGCACTGAAAGAATTGTATTGGATGATTGGTAATTATTTAATTAATTTAATATTGTATTTATTATCTTCATTTATGCAAAAAAAAAGCTCGATTAGAATAATTAGAACAGTAACATATTACAGTATTTGTTAATATAAACGAACAAACATATAAATTGCATTCAAACAAAACGTTAAAAATTAGAAAAATAGTAAATTACAGCGTTAAATAATACAAACGAACAAAACTTTAAAAAAACATATTAGAAAATATATTCGAACTAAACGTCAAAAAGTTAGAAAATTATTTAAATTATAAATAAAAAATAAGTAAATAAAGTAATTATAAATAGTAATTATAAAATTATAAGAAAAACAAAACAAAACAAAACAAAATATATTATAATTATTAAAAGTAAATATTAAAAAAAACCATAATGATGAGACATCATATGTTCATAACTTTTTTTTTTGGAACCGGCAAATTTAACACCTTGAGGGTACTTAGCCTTGCAACCCAGGGCGGTTGGCAATTACCTATGGCGCAAAGTCTTTCCCCTCCACCTGTTTTTCGCCGACCAGGGAAAATCTCCCACATGGAGTTAGTAGGAATCGAACTCCAGACCTTCCACCACATGGGTATATAACACGGGCGTATCCACCCAGCTAGGCTGGGCTTCACTTGCCATAGGTTCATAATTGAGAGGATTTTTTTAAGATTTAAAGGGGCTTGTTTAAGATGACCCTTTCATATTTGGATTAATGGTAATCGGTATGATTAATTATGTTATTGTCCTGAAACATGGTATTGCCTTTAAGAAGAGAATCAAAGACATATGTGTCTATTTAAGTTGTTTTAAGAAAAAAGAGCACAAGAAACAACTTTTGATCAAAAGTATAGGAACAATGAACTCTTAGACTATCTTCGTTATCAACTCAACTAAATCAATTTTTTTAGACAAAATTACATAAACATTCCCTGTGGTATACGAAATTTACCTGATAAGGACCAAATATCTGATTTACACCATCACAATCATCAAAGTATACGAATTCCACCATAAGGGTCATCAAAGTATGACAAATCAAACAAATAGGTCCCTGTTAACGTTAACGGGAGTATCCGTCCGTCATCTTTCTAGTTGTGCGTCTCATGAGGGGGTATTTCCGTCTTTTCCTTTGGTTATCATTGGCGCCACATTAAATGTAAGTCATTTCAATTGGAAGAGGAAGATACGTTGCAGGAGATTTGTATTCGAATATAGTGATCTTTGGCGAAGAAGAAGCTACTTGAACATCGATTGTAATCGAAGACTTACCTCGAGAAAGCGAAAATGTGGGGTGTAAGGAACGAAAACAGCATCACCGGATGTGTTTTTGCCGATGGTAAGTAATTGTAAGCTCGTCTGTTATTCCCGTTCATCGATTAACCTGAACCATCTATTTTATGCAGACGTCGACTGCAATCAGTTCACAATGGAGTTGCATCATGGTGGTTGTTTTGCGTTTCAGCCGATTATAACATATCTCGAAGGCAAGGTAAACTTCATAGACAACGTTACTGTTAACGATCTAAATCTGGAGGTTATGCAAGAGATCCTTAGGGTTTTAAGGTACGATGTAAAGAAGCCAGTGTATTTACATTATGTTCTTCCTGGAATGTCATTAAGCAAAGGGCTAATTTCACTTGACTGTGACGCCGATACAAGTTACTTCGCCGATATACTACCATTTTAGGAGAACTACTTTTCTATGTAGAACACGATATGTCTGTGGTTGACAACCATGGTAGATCTCCGGGTACCAGATTACCTTCAGGAAGACGGCATGTTAATATCACCTGAACTTAGGAAGCTTCAACAAAAGAGTAGTTGCAAACCGAAATGTACAAAACAACTGTCGTTTGACTTGAATGCACCAGTAGTTGAAGATGCCCAAGAAGTTAACTTGATAAACCTAAGTCTTGATTTGGTGCTTTACGACCCAAATGCGATTACAGGGGACGCAAGTGTTAGGGACAATGACGTCTCTAATGTGACGTCAAGATTAACATTCAACGAAAGCCATTTGTCGATGCTTCCCCTTGAGAAAGAATTTTGGACCAGTGTAGGTGGAATAGATAATTCGTTTGTAGCTGATTTCTACGATCCAATTTTCAGTTACACCATTGACGATGCAACCTATAACTGGGAGATGCTTTCTGAAATACAGTTTCATGTTGGTTCTGATTGTGTAATGGGTTGGATGGAGGGTATGAGGAATACAAATGATGAAGCTGGACCAAGTAGACCACCACTTGTAGACTTGCCGATACGAGTAGCATGTAGTTCGAATGAGATTGTTAGTGTTGAAGTTGAAGAAAATCAGAATGTAGACGGTCAAATGGAGGTCTCCATGGAGAACAATCAAAATGTTGATGAACCAAATTTTGATTGGAATGTTGATGAGGAAATCAGTGAATTCCCAGCCCCTCTTGTTGTTATTAATAACGATGAATTCAAGGACTATGATCCGGATTTATCAGCAAGAGATGCATTTTTGGAACGTATGCAAGAACCGGTGTTGTGCTCTCATGGAAGTGTTCATGAGGCAGATTTTGAAATTGGGGAGTATTTTACATGCAAAAATATAGTGAAAGAAGCATTTCAGAATCTTGCCATTTCTACAAATAGAGAACTTTGAATGGTAAAGAATGATGGAAAACGTATCCGGGCTAGGTGTTTAGGAGATGTTCTAGGGAAAAATCTTTCTGCAAAAAGTCAAGGAAAGTACACTAACAAACAATACATAAAAGCTGATGACATTGCCTGCCTATGGACATTGTACTTGTCCCAGACCAAAGTTGATGAGAGATGGAGGGTTAAAACGTACTATGGTCACCACACCTGTTTACCAAGTAGGGAAATAAAGGCGTGTACGCAGGGTTATATTGCGAACAGAATTTTCCAACAAGTTCAAGGAAACCCAAATATACCCACTGAAGCCCTTCGCAAAGAATTGCAGCAAACTTTCAAGATTAACTTGTCGTTTATGAAAGTACATCGAGCCAAGGTTATCACGCAGAATAGAATTAGAGGAGATTACGAGAAACAGTATACAATGTTGAGAGAGTATGCCCTATAGTTGCAGAAGAGGAACCCAGGTATAACCATTTCAATTGGGGTCGAATCAGAGCCAAATCTCGTTTCAACAACGAGAACTTTTAAAAGAATGTACGTTTGTTTGGGTCCGCTTAAAGAAGGGTTCAAGTTAGGGCAACGTGAGTTGCTAGGGTTAGACGGAGCTTTCATGAAAGGGCCATATCCTGGTCAAATTTTAAGTGCTGTTGGTGTAGACTGCAACAATGGAATCTACCCACTGGCGTACGCCATTGTTGAAGCTGAAAACAAAGTTTCGTGGGCTTGGTTTCTTGAATGCTTACGCAACGATCTGGATATGGGGCCAAAATCATACTGTCTTTCAACTTTGATCCACCCAAAACATCACACTCAGGTAAATGTAAAAATACTCAATGACAATTTTTTCCATAATTAAATTATTGTGATACTGATATTTCTGTTGGTGGTAAAAGGTTGGTAGACCACAAGTTAAGAGAAAAAGAGGTGTCGATGAACCTTTTTAACAAAAAAGTGAAAAGGGGAAGGGAGTGTACAAGCTGTCCAAGAAATATATAACTGTGACATGCAGCAGGTGTCATAATCCAGGACACAATACAAGATCATGCAAGGGGCAAGGTGGAAATGGAGATGGAGCAGGAACATCAACATCAGGTAACACTAGAGGGAAAAGGAATGGTGGTGGACCCATGTTAGGAGCTTGGAAGGGAAAACAAAAGGCGAGGATTTGATTTGCATTTCAATGTTTAAGTTATGTGTATTGTTAAACAATGTAATTTGGTATGTTGTGGTTTGATACTTGAAGTTACTACTTGGATAACATTTCAGAATGTGTATAATGTGACGAACCCTTTATGTTGTTTGTGACTATAATCGTATGTTATGGTTAGACTATTTAAATTAACTAGTTTGTTAAGCATTGGCACTGCATATGTCACATATTTTGTAAGTTTTAAAGACGTTTTAGAAACCTGAAATATGAAAACATATTCATTCAAGTTTTTCAAAAGTATGTTGTCCTTATTTGTGGGTTTGTACAAAGTAGGTTGTCATTATAGTTAAACAAAATATTGACATCTGGTAGACAACAACAAAAGTAACATACCAAGCATTCAAACAAAATATTCCTAAACAAAATATTAACATCGATAACATCCATATTAACATACTTCGATTAAACATCACCTTCAAAAGACATAATATTCCGAAACACAAAATTTTGAAAGTTAAACATCAACTTTCAATAAACCTAAACAGAAATCTAAGAAAACCACTTAACTTTCATTAACATTGTTTCCGAAATATCCCCACGATTACCTCCCCACGATTACCAACTCAAACTCTATCACTTTCTTCTTCTCCTCGTAGCCTTTGATCTCTGCCGTCAGTGCCTCCTGGATATCGTAAAGCATGTTCATCAGATTCGCAGTCGCCAACTTCCCTTCATCAATCGCCGTTTTCCCATTCACGAAGTTCATGTAACCGGCCTTTCTTCCAACTGATCTACCATTTCTCTTTTCGCTTCGTAATCTCTCTCTAGCTTGATTTGAACTTCGTTGATGAACGTTTTGTTAACTTCTGCTCTACGGATTAGAGCGTTAAGCATGGCGTCCAACTCCTTTCCCTTCATTTTTTTGTTAACCAGAATGCCGAATATGGATAGTCCTTTAAACCTTGTAATTGCCTTTATAAGCTCTACTAGAGATAACTCCGGTATATATGATTTGACATTTTACAATTAATTACATTAATTGGTGTTTATCATTACCAACAAACCTTTCGTATGCTACTGTGACGCCGCCCACGTATATGATACAAATCCATTTTTTTAATACCATAAACCCTTTAACTTTGTATATTATAACCTCTATACCTATACATTATCATGGAAATACCGAAAGTTAACATCTTTTTTATACAAATCCACGTGTTCACTTAATTCCAGGTTTGCATATAATTTGTAATAGTTTGTTTCAATTGAACAACCAATATCTAGTTTAACCAGTTTCGTAACAAACGATACTCTTAAGAAACTTAATTGATTATCATACATTGCATATTAGATCGATCCATAAGTTAGTCAATAAGTTCGATTACAAATACATACAAATTTATAGGTATATATTACACATATTACAAACAAAAGTAGTCACTAGTTACCCATCTCAAACAACATTAACACCCAAAAACGTCTACCAACTGCATCCCATCACAAACCGAAGATACTCAAATATAGTAAACATCCCAAAGATGATGAAGAACATCCAGGAAATAACAAGCACAATCTTGAACCTACGCGCCACCTGCACCTCACCTTGAAGTCGTGCAATCTCCTCCAAATGGTTCCTCCTAGCCTGCAACAACCCGGGGATGATTATCGTGGATCTTCTACACATAGGAGGATCCGACCATCCGACAAACCCACAACGGGTGCACCGTTAAAATATCCTCCCAGGATTTTGATTAGTCCAAGAAGTGCAAAGAGTACCTTGTGTACCGCATATGCAAACCACCATTGTTGTTTCTTTGGTTGATTGCGATCTATTGCAGATGATAATTTCTTGTAAATTTCCTTCACCATCTGATAAAACAAGTTAACATTTTCCCGCTTTTATGGACCTGTAACTCGCACAAGGGAAACGACTGAAATACCCCCCACGTGAGACGCACAATTGGGGATTTGACGGATGTTTATACGCGTTAACGTTAGGAGGGACTTATTTGTTAGATTTGTGATACTTTGATGACTGTTATGGTGTAAATCCAAAACTAGGTCCTGATCTGGTAGAATTCGTATACCACAGGGACTGTTTATGTAATTTTGTCATTTTTTTTATTAAAAAACTAATTTTTTACTCTTTTACATATACAACCTAGCCTAACTCTATTTTTCACATCCATTAACAATCCAATCCAATCCAATTTTATATTAAAAAAAATCTAAAAACTATATCGATATTGATATCATTTTATAAAAAAAAAACTACATATTTCAATATATTTTGTGTAATTTTTTTATCAGTGATATAATATATTTATTAATCAAATTAGTTTTAAATATAATAATAAATGCTAACATTCAATATATAAAAGGTGTGAATATATTGATGAGCTATGTTGTGGGTGCGGCTTAGGCCTTGGAAAGTTTTCTATTTTTCATTTCCTTTTTGGATATTAAATAGCCGAACGAACGCTCGATATTAACCTCCCGATGGGGCTAGTCTTAGGGGTACATATAGTTCAATATGGTTTGGCTTTTTATTAAACAGAAATCAACTCACAAAATTTGCCTTTTGGATTTAAAAAACCTTTTGGTTTCTTAGTTTTTCGGTTATTAACTTTCACATTTTTTGTTTCCGGTTTTTTCTTTAAATGTAATTTTTTGTTGTCATTATTTTTTGTTAATAATTCTGAAACATTTAGAAAACATAATTTTCTAAAAAGAAATAAAAATTCATCATCAAAACCATATTATATAATCTTAATTATACAAATAAGTAATAACCATATTGTGACTATTGTCAATACTCAATAGGACAATATTTAAAAAACCAAAGAGACCTAACAAGCATTTGAAAATTTACATCAAGTGAAATAAAAAACAAATCTAAAACAATATTCTTAATTACAACTCGTTAGTAACACCAACACATTATCGATCATCATCCATGTATATAAGGTTTGAAAACTTTTTTGTGGTTGTAAATTCATCCCTAGCGCATATTTTTCTCATCCACAAACAACAAAAATACTCCATATTAGCATGCACCTACAAACAATAAAAACATAGTGAATTAGTACAAAATTATAGATATACCATTTATCTACAAAGATATTCAATGTGAATAACTTTTGGCATGTTGTAAATTCATCTAGAAGTAAGAACTTATGATATTAATATTTACATGTTCATAAAAGAAATAATATAGATGTATAACGACAAAGATACAACAACTCCAATTTTTTGTACAATACCGGTTTTCATTATTGTTTTATTAGCAACATAATGAACATATTATTTAGACGGAAATTGGTGAGACCAATGTATGTCTAATTGATAAGCATTTTTCTTTGAATGTAAAGAAAAAAATGAAATCATTAACCAAAAGAAGATAAGAAACCCTAACCTAATTGACTAATTGTTGTATTTCAGGCAAACAATCCGGATATTAATATTATGAACTATTTTCGAATACTAGGAAAAACCAAAGTTAACGGATCAATATATAATATTGAGAATTAAATATATATTAGTCGCTAATAATTAATTCAATTATTAATATTATTTATCGAATTTCGTCCAGAAATCAAATTGATCATTCGCGATCGATTTGATTATAAGAAATGTAGAAAAAGACTGTCCCGTTGTTAGACGAAATAAAATATGAGACAGAAAATTAAAACCAACCTAAAGATCGATGATTCATGAGTCGTTGAGATTGCACGAAATGATTTCTGTCCTTAAAGGTTTTTACGGCACTCGTCGGCTATAAACTATCAGTGTAAAACCTCATGATTTAATGTAGAATATCGTTCGCTCCAATAGCTTTGGAAGAACATATAAACGCAAAGTAAATACTCGGAAATCGTAAGAAAGTTAGATCGCAGTGAGAGGAGAACAGACAACTTTGGAAGAACAGATAAACACAAAGTGAATACTTGGAAATCGGAAGAAAATTAGATCGCAGTGAGAGGAGAACAGAGAAATATTGTGTACGCAATACATAGATTAAGTAGGATATAATTTGATCACAAATTTTCCAAAAATAATGTTTAAGGACATGTACTCATAGATATTACACAGCTTAAACACTTTATGGTGGGACGATATCGTTGCTAGACCTTGCAAGGCAGGCGGTTTGTAGAGTACAAGAATCGTGAAGGCAGGATGAAAGAAATCATTTTAAGGCTCTTTTAGTTTGTAGATCCAAAAAGAAGTTGACCCAAGTCTTTTCCAAGAAGATGTCACACAAATCTTTTTTAGGTCTGCAATATTCTAAAATACGACTCGCGAGAAAAAATAGGGGGTGACAATTTATGACACGACACAAAAAAAAAATACGCATGAAACGAAATTGGGACGAAATAAAATTTTGAATTGTGTTCGTGTCAAGTGTAAAAAACACGACGTCGTGTTCAAAATTTGACATGATATTGACATGCGTTTGTCGTGTTATTCGTGTTTTTTGTGTTTGTCATATTTTGTATGATTAATTATAGATTAAATAAACTAAATGTTTATTTTATTTTATCTTTTTCGTGTTTGTCATGTTGATTATTTTCATCGTGTTTTAATCTGGTCGTTTTTGTATTAGTATAGCAAAACACGATGTCGTGTTCGTGCTATATAAAAATTTGTCGTGTCGTGTCAACTAAAATTCCAACACGACGGTCAGATTTGTCATCCTTAAAAAAAGGTCTCCTCAACCACCATACACAAAATTGGTCAAAAAGCTATTTTAAGGAAAAAAACAAGCACCTCCTTAGAGTTTTAGGCCATGTTTCTTTTTTATTTTTTAAGTCTTTAATTGATAATGTGTACGGAATGGATAACGATATTTGTATATGGATAAAGTGTTGTTGATATAATATTGTTTTTTTTGGACTGAATACACTGTCTGAAAAAGTCAGTTTCTTACTTTTCAAAGAAACTATGGTAGTATCAGCAACAAGTCAACACCACATCACTCAATACCGACGCGTCGTCATGTCACATCAGCTGGCAACCAGTTTGACTGGTCAAATTGTCAAAACTGCAACAAATTGAAAACGTTAGTGACGTAAGTGCCAAAAGAATAAACACGATGTCAAAATCATGATTTTGTGTAAACTTAGTGATTTTTTTTTTTTTTTGCAATTTACCTATTTAATAGCTGTTATAAATTAAAAATGTACATTATCACATTAATCTTTTAAAAAATTAAATAATTTAAAAAATAACATGATTAATAACTTAAACTAAACATAATTTTAACATAAGTTAAAATAATATAACCAACTAAAATATTAAAATTTATTTAGTCTTAAAAAATATTTTACACAAACGCAATAATAAATACAATGATTACCACAATTACAGAAAGAAAAATACACTAATATAGAAGAATTTCGATTGTAGTACTTTTTAAGTGATGATTCATTTAACATTAATTCAAATTCATATCTAGTTTTTTTATGATTTTTATTTTTTGTTCCTATACTACCGATTTAAAAAAAATAAAGATAAAAGAGTAAATTACAGTTTTGGTCCCTGTGGTTTCGACTCATTTTCGGATTGGTCCTTAAACTAAAAATCTCACATTCTTGCCCCTGTGATTTCCATTTGCTTTCATTGTTGGTCCCTTCTTCCGTTAAAGGTTAGATTTTCCTGTTAAATGGGGTAAAATGACCTTTTTACCTATATTTTTATTTTTTAATTAATTTTGTTATTAGAAAAAAATTTATCTCTCTCTCTCATCTCTCTCTCTCTCTCCCTCTTCACCATAGTTGTATCCCTCACCAGATCAACAAGAAGGATACTCTCTTAGCTTTTCCACCATATTCGATCGCGTAATTGATTCACGTTTCACTCGGCCGGTTCGATGTCTCTGGTATCATCTAATGTTGGAGAATTATCATCCTTGTTGCTTGTACAATCCGATGGCTTCTGCTCTTTGTCCATGATTCAGACTAGAAAAGACCCGATTGAAGGACACAGCAACAAGGATCAAGGTGGAAGAGACTTTTGTACATGGATTTTGGGGGTATTATGGGTATCAAAAATTCGTTCTAGGGGAGAAGGCTGCACAGATTCCACATGAATACAGATTCCACATGAATAATGGGCACAAAATTGGAAGAACTAATATCAAGAACGGGTTTGGTGGCAGGGGGCTTGAGATCACATTTTTGGGGGATGAGGGATTGAGAGTCGGAGGAGAATCCCATCCCTTAATAGTTCCTAGGGATGAGCAAAACCGAACCAGAAAATCGAAAAACCGACAAAAACCGATAAACCGAAAAACTAATAAAAACCGACGGAGTGTGTTTGAGTTTTTAAAAAAACCGACTTATACGGGTCGGTTCGGTTTTGAACCCACAAACCCATATGGGTTTAAACCCATAAACCACTGTTTCAATGGGTTTAAACCTACAATCCCATTTATATTTAATAGATATGTACTTCCGGTGGGTTTGAACCTACAAATCTATGATTTTAAACCCATGGTTTTAGTGTGTTTGAATCCACAACCCCGTTTATACTTTATAGCAACATACTTTCAATGAGTTAAACTCATAAACCCGCAGTTTCAAACCTGAAAAACTAGTAACCCATGAACCCACAAACCCATGGGTTTAAACCGAAAACCCACAAACCCAAACTGAGAAACCGAAAAAACCGACCCATTCAAAGACCGACCCATATAAGTTTTAAAACAAAAAAACCGACTTCTACGTTTTGGGTTTGGTTTTAGCCAAAAACCGACCCAAACTGACCCATGCTCATCCCTAACAGTTCCAATCAAGTCACTAGAATCAACCAAAGTACTATCAGTGGAAATAGAGGTTAGTGAAATAGAGGTCTCACTAACAGAGGAAGGAGAAGACACAGTTCCACCAACAAGAACCTAGGTCGGGCTTACCAAAGGGTGGCACTAGAGCATAGATGATGCTTGGAATTGAACAAATCAGGACCAGAGGGAGACATAGGCGGCTCCATCATCGCACAATCGATCAAGCAAGTGTCACCGTAAATCGAGATGGGTTCTCACTCATTAATTCATCCCGCTTGCTTTTCATGGGTTTCTTGCTCCTCATTCTTCGATTCCCAGCCCCAAATGGTTTTTTGACGATCGAACGGGCGTTGGGCTTGATTGCAGACGCTCTTTCTCTTCTAGCCCTCCCAAGAGACGCAGACGACAGGTCTAACACCGGTGGCGGCACCATATCACAGAGACCAAAACTGTAATTTACTCAAGATAAAATTATCCTTATATTGAGGGAAAATGGAATTTCTTCGTTTATAAAAAACAAAAGTAACTATAAAAAAATTAATATAAAATCATAACTCATTATTATTGACATCTATTTACAACTAACTCATTAAAATATTTTGTTGATATTAAGTAATAAAAACACCTACATAGAATCATTAAATTTGTTATACATTTGGTATTAATTGGTATTAAGTAAAAAGAAACACACAATTATCTCCGAAAATGCCTTTTTTGAAGTTTTTATCCATCGGAGCTCTATCGGCTCACGCAGGCATCATTAGGGGTGTAAACGAGACGAACCAACTCGTGAGATACTCGAGATCGACTCGGAAAATACTCGAGATCGACTCGACTTTAAGCGAGCCGAGCTCGAGCTCGAGCTACTCGAGTACCTTGTCGAGCCGAGCTCGAGCAGTAAAATACAAGGCTCGTAAAGCTCGCGAGCTTATTCGAGTATTTAGGAAATTACATTTTTACCCTTTGTATATATATATTTTGAGATACTCGGCTAACCCTAGTCGAGCCGAGCCGAGCCGAGCTTGAGTGTGTCGAGTATTTCACGAGCCATTTGGTGATTTTTTATTTTTTTAAACTTTAGTCGAGCCGAGCCGAGCCGAGCTCGAGTGTGTCGAGTATTTCACGAGCCCGAGTCCGAGTTTGAAATCAAGGCTCGAGTCGAGTTTGAGTCGAGCTTCGAGCTCGAGTATTTTAGTCGAGCCGAGCCACGAGCTTGGCAATACTCGGCTCGACTCGGCTCGTTTACACCCCTAGGCATCATCGTCCTCTCTCCCTCCAGCGGCAAGACTCCCCTTCGTTTCATCTCACATTTTTCGTTGGATACTTATCTCTCACGCATTCAAAGTTTTTTCTTAAAATTCCCAACATATAATCTATGTAAATTTGCGGATGCGCATGAAAGAGTAACTGAATTTCGTATCACTACTGGTTTGACTGATTTTTTATGGAAATTCTGTATGCTGCGTGCGCATTTTTGTTAGTTATTTGGATTATTGAAATAATTAACGCGGATTAGGTTGTTTTGATCGTAGACTCAATCTAACAGGGTCGTGTTTGAAGTTTTGGTTAAATTTTGGCAGTAGGTATAAGTAACTCAGTTATGGAATCTGAGAAAATTGAAAGTAATCTAGTTCATCTATAGAGCAAGAAGAGCTGTTTGTGTTGCTTTTGTATTGTCCTGCATTGGGGTTGAGGGTTTATGGCTAATTGAGTTTCTACATTATGCCGTGGATAGTAATCGAATCTCTCAAAATTGAATGTAATTTAATTACGTTTTCTTACTGCAGCTTCCATGGCGTCTCAGTTTATCCGTGAATGGAGTGGGATTCAGCAATTCCCTCCCGCCACACAGGACAAGTTGCTACAGTTGTTGGGAAAACTAAAGGAGAAGGTCTATCTCTTTCCCCAATTCCCTTTCTATATTTAGTCACTTCAATCACATTACAAGCACTATTGTACCACAGTACAAATTAACTTCAATTCCTGTTCATCCATTAATGCAGAAAAAGGATAGGTTAACAATCCTTGTAATGGGGAAAGGTGGAGTTGGAAAATCTTCAACAGTGAACTCTATCATTGGTGAGAGAGCAGTTGCTGTCAGTGCATTTCAGGTACATATGAAGTCACTGAAGATGTATTTTAGGCTTAATTTATTGTAAATGTTGAATTGCTTATATTTATATACACAAACATGAATTTTTAGTCAGAAGCATTAAGACCTTCAATGGTTTCAAGAGAGAGGTCAGGGTTCACATTGAACATCATTGACACACCAGGGATTGTTGAAGGAGGATATGTTAATGATCAAGCCCTTGAAATCATCAAAAGGTTATTTTTTATTATTATTTTTTTATTACTTTCCTTGGTTTTTAATATGATAATGTAACTGAGAATTTATCCCTCAAATAAATGAAGGGAAAAAAAAAGAAACAACCCCTTTGGTTAATGACGATTTTACCCTTACATTGCGACAAAATTCTTGAGCAGGTTTCTTTTGAACAAGACGATAGATGTTTTGCTGTATGTGGACCGTCTGGATGCATACAGAGTTGATACACTTGATAGGCAAATTGTGAAAGCCATAAGCAATAGTTTTGGTAAAGAAATATGGAAAAGGGCAATTGTAGTCCTCACACATGCTCAATTATCACCTCCTGATTGTCTTACTTTTGATGAATTTTTGGCAAAAAGATCCGAGTCACTTCTTAAGGTCGTATATCATGGTGCTAGGTTCACAAAAGAAGATATCGAGGTGCATTTTTTCTTCAAAATTACAACTTTGCCCTTACCCACACAATGTTCTTTTTGTAATACTTCGCCACCTATTTGGGTGGGATAAAAATTGCAATTTTTTTGTGGTTTCAAATTGAAAAGGAATTATTATTTTTTTTCGTTTTTGGTCCTTATTTCAGGGTTATGTTATGAATTTGATTCCTGCGTTAACTCTGTGAATTGTAAACTGTTAAGGTTTGATAAAATGACCATTTAACGTTTGTTATATAGTTCGGTTAATGGTAATATAAAATAATAATAATAACAGTTATTAAAGTAAAATACTAAAATAATAATAAATAGAAGAGTAAATTACATTTTTTGTCCTGAGCATAGCAGATTGTTGGAATTTTGGTCCTTATTTGAGGCTTTTGTAATGTTTTTGGTCCCTGTTCTAAATAATATGAGAATAGTTCTGGGACCAAAATTGCAAAAATCAGCTATACTCAGGGAGCAAAAGTAGTCAATTTACAAAAACCTCAAATAAGGACCAAAATTGTAAGAAAAAACCTATTGGGATAAAAAATGAAAAAATCAACTATACTCATGGATCAAAAATCTAAATTACTCTAAGTAAAATATAAAATGGAGGGTAAGTTGGTCATTTTATCAGGACTTTACAGTTAACAATTCACAGAGTTAAAGTCAGAGTCCAAAACCATAATGAAACCTTGAAATAAGGACCAAAATTGATAAAAATATTCCTTTTTAATTGCAAACACACAGACCATTTTTGCAGTCTACTCTGATTCTTTTGTATCAAGAAAAGTCATTCAATGTTTTTGACTTTATATATTAATAATCATGCGAATAATTTTACTAACTTTTACTGTGTTCTTGCTTCGGTTCCTAGAGCTTTTCTATTCCTGTAGGTTTGGTAGAAAACAGTAACAAAAATGAGAAAGATGAAAAGGTAACTTTTTTTTTTTTTTTTTTTTCTCAAAATTCTTTATTTTTGATTAATAATGAATCTTAAAGTTTGTTGGGTTTTGTTTATTATGCTTTGGATGGAATGTGGCATTGACTTGAAAGTCAAAAGTCTTCTTTTGTTCTGGCCACTCTTTTCTATGGTTTGACTAAGCTTGTGGTCTTATTTGACATTAAGGAGAAGAAACGGTCGTAGGGCACATTGTGATCTCTATAAAAGACGAATACATGATTTAATAATTTATTCACAAAAATGGCTTTTCTTTTTATAAAACCAATGGATATGGTCTCCTTCTTGGCCATCCTTCTTCTCATATGTTCTTCCTATGCGAGGGGTTCACCCAGGTAGGATAACTTTCTCTTTGTTGTTGATAAACGTTAGTAGTTTATTCAATTTCTTCAATGCGTTAA
The DNA here is from genome assembly GCA_023525715.1 of Cichorium intybus. Taxonomy (NCBI): domain Eukaryota; kingdom Viridiplantae; phylum Streptophyta; class Magnoliopsida; order Asterales; family Asteraceae; genus Cichorium; species Cichorium intybus. The sequence goes on from CM042013.1 coordinate 41,877,644, forward strand.
ATAGTCTAAGGTACACTTGACTGGATATCCAATATTAATAATTTATCTATATTTTCATATACAAATACGTGCAGGTTTCGCTCTCTGGTATCTTATCCTCCGTATCGTACTCCGCTATATCCTCCTACGCGTCGTGTGCATCCGATACATTCGCCTAAGGCTCCGATACTTAGTAAGTCTCCATTATTTGTGCCTCCAGAACGTTCGCGTCCGATACGTGTGCCTTCGGAACGACCACGTTTACCACAGCCACCTGGTTTTCCTCCTCCACCGCCTCCATATGTTTTACCCGAAGTAGGAGCGAAATTTGCACCTCCTGGGCATGCACGTAAGCCCGGTAACTAATGGGTGCCATCATACTCCACCCACACATCTCGAGTGCTGAAGCTTTATATTCTATCAATCATGTTTCTCTTTGTATTCCAAGAATTTAAGATGTCTTTACGTGTGTATTTTACAAGCAAAATGTAACACCCAGTTTCTCACTTTTAAATTACATCATATATTACTCAAATTAACCACATGGGTTAAAGGTGTAATCAAAAGATAAGCAACAAGTAACTACCAAAAACAAGTATAACATACAAGTATATCCCAAAACCGGGTTACAAAACAAACCAAGTTCAAAAGAAAGTTTTAAAAGATCACATAAGTCCCAAAAAGACAAGTCCCAGTCCAAGGTAATCTATCCCTCTGCAACTTTCTTTCCCCTGTCACTTGTAGCACCTACATCACAATTAAAATTTATGAACTACAAAAGCTCAGTGAGAAAATACTCGAGATTTGGTAATTATGCAACAGTCTTCTCAAAACACTGTTACTCAACAACTACAAGCATATAAACTCATTAATCTCATACTCTTTGACTATCTCAGTTAATTAGTGTGCTCAATCACACTATGTACTCATTTACAACAAAAAGATTCTCAACTTCGTGTAACTCGTACTAATTGGTTAATTAGAATCAAAAGTAACACATTTACATCACAATTCAAACATAAGTAATCAAATAGAGTTACTCACCTGAAGTCTGGTCAACTCGTGGTCCACTTGTGCCTCTAGTATCTCACTCTCTCCTATAGGTATCAGCTGTGAAACATCATCACATATTAGGTTCTCAACATATTCAAATAGCCCAATAACATCTAACTCAAAAGATCAAGAAATCAATTTCCACGGTTTTACTCATTCGGCCACAAAAAAACTCAACAACTATCTCACCCATAGCTAAAGAAACATATACTAACAACCTACTAACAACATATGTAACAAATCATAGCTAATTTACAAATTTGGACACCTAGGGTTTAAAACCCTAAAACCCGAAAACTAACTCACCTCGTTGATTTAAGAATCAAGAACGCGTTTACGGTGTTAGATAGGTTTCCTTAAGCTTTCCCACGAAAACTCCTAGCTCAATTTGACCTAAAATCGTCTCTTTTGCTCTGAAAATCGACTTGGGTGAGTTTTTCTTCGAAATGAAGATTGCAGCAAACTATAACCCACTTTCCCACGAAAACTCCTAGCTCAATTTGACCTAAAATCGCCTCTTTTGCTCTGAAAATCGACTTGGGTGAGTTTTTCTTCGAAATGAAGATTGCAGCAAACTATAACCCACTCAGCGCAGGTTAGTGGCGCTAACATCTAAAGTTAGCGTCGCTAACTTTTAAAATCCAACCCATGTACGCCCAGTGTGATCCTACTACATGCTCCCTATACTTTGTACACGACCCGTGTGGGTCTGACAGGGTCTCAATTTGGTTTCTGCATCCATTTTACATGACCCGTGTGACTCTACACGATCCGTGTAACCTCATTTTGGCATTTTTCAAGGAAAAACTTCTTCCAAAAGGATTTCTAACCACCCTAACATATATATTTACATAGTTAATCTTAATTATACTAAGATTAACACAATTTCACTTACCGAAAAGTATCACGACATTACACAAAACTATATAGATATTAAATAAACTTGTGTTATGTATTATTATCTTATAACATCTCATTTTTAGTTATTTAGCTAATCATTTATTTAAATCCTATTTCTAGAAAGCGATTAAATTATAAATGAAGATGATATGATGATTAGACAACTCAACATCATCATTGTACTCATTTGCCTGTAAAACTCAACCATTTCTCCACTCATGATGAGAGAGGAAGAAAGAGATGAGGAGAAAAGGAACGAGAGAGATTCGAATAGAGGGAGGGAGAGAGAGAGAGAGAGAGAGAGAATAAGAAGAAGAAGAAGGAGCATGCAATGGGGTGGATATTGGCAACCAATCACCACAATTACATCCCTCTTGTAAGTATTTAAACACTAGCCCTAGTCCTCTTTTTTGGTGTGTGTCAAACCGAGAGAGAGAGAGAGAGAGAGAGAGAGAGAGAGAGAGAGAGAGAGAGAGAGAGAGAGAGAGAGAGAGAGAGAGAGAGAGAGAGAGAGAGAGAATGGCAGAAGAGATAGGTGGTCGGAGGTGAGGGGCTATTGGAAAAAGGAAAAAGGATGAGGTGACAGATGAAGAAATAGGCATACGAGGGTTGTATGTATTTTTATATTTCTTTTCTTTCTACCACCACCATGCAACCTCCATGACGCCATCATCATATGGTGGCTGAAGTGTGTGCATGTCAAGCTCAAATGGTGTTTTCTTGATGTCTTAATGACATACGATGGAAGCTTGAATCAAAAACTAGTATTATGATATTATGTGAAAATTTAAAGTGTTATCACATATTTTCTTAAAGAAGCTCTTAACATACATGCATGAATCTCAATAAGAGATAATATTTTGTTGAGCTCAATGAGTAAAAGCTTCTTCTTCAGTTCTTAATGGGTTGAAAGTAAAGTAAACTCAAACCTTAAACAAAAACAGAATGTTGTATATTTTATCCGTTGTTTTCAAAAAATCACCAAAAATTGTAACAAAAGCATTTGGTCAAAACCGAACCGCAAACCGCATTATGCGGTTTTTGGTCAAAACCGAAAACCTAAAACCGCAAATTGCGGTTTCTAATGCGGTGCGATTTTGCGGGTTTTCCATGCGGTGCGGTTTTATTTGGAGCGGTTTCAGTTATTAACCGCATAATATAGTGGTGTGCGTTTTTTTCCTATCGTGCGGTAGTAAAACCGCAGAAGTTCAAAATCGACACATTTTTTATAACTTTTTTATTTAGTATATTGCCGCTATCAAAATACAAAATAAAACTCATATGTTTCTTTGTACTTAGTATTGTAAATCATGAAACAACTAAAGTGTATAACTTACAATTGATGAAAATGACAAATGGAATTGTCACTATCAAAATACAAAATGAAATTGTCGTTCAAACTCACTCTTTTATTTAATCTATAATGTCATATTTAAACTTAATAATAAGTAAATAATATATATTATATAATTATTTAATACATGGTAATCGGTGCGGTTCGGTTATTTGCGGTTTTTCCAAAAGTAAAAACCGCACGGAAATTTTGCGGTTTTTGAAAAAATATAAACCACACCATCGGTTTTCGCTTCGGTTTCAGTTTTTGGGTTTTTTCGGTTGTTTTTTGTTGCGATTCGGTTTTTGCTCACCCCTACTTTAGCCCACGTTTATTGTACATTCTCTTGTATAAGGTTCGAGCCATATATTGTTGTATTTATATTCTATGTATATATCATTTTGAATCAATGAGAAAATCTGATAGCGCGTTATTTATACATATTTTATATGTGATATCAAGATACTTATAACTGTAGTTTTGGTTAAAAAAATGAGATAACTTGTACTTAACAGTTAAACTTATGTATTTCATGGTTCATTGACATTTCGGAGCAAAATGAGCTAAAATGGACTTACTGGTCAAAGATTGTGATGCGTACAAGAGTGCAACGCGCTGCTTTGGAGGATAAGCATGAAATGGACAATATAAGGACTAATCGCGAAAAATCCCACCGTCGCGCCGCTAAGTAGAGCCCATCTCGCCACTATCTCGCATAGGCAGAAAATCTATTTAAACAACCTGAATCTCGATTTTTGAGGGATTTTTTGAGTCTTTGCCATACATAGTCCGAGGAGAAAAAAAAATCCTAAATTGACGTTTTGAGAGTCCCAAGGGTTGTTGGGAGGCCGAAAGGCTGATACAGAGCAAAAATCATGAAGGATCAAGAGTAAAATCATTAGGTTATCACTATCATTTGCTTTTTTGTCTATAATTAACACTATTTATGGCTTTTTTGTATTCATTTTGGATTTGGGGTTAAACCGACTGTTCCTAATTTGGTTTGATGAACCCTAAATTGTTGACTGCAGTTAGAGATCAACCAAATCCTAGGGTTAGAACAATAAAGCAAGGAATTTTAATATGTAAGTTGCATTAGATGACCATTATGTGCAATAATTAGTTACAATGACCATTGGGATTAATTACCGTATTAAATATACATGATATGAACTTAATGATTGTTAATAAAGATAACTAGTTAGCATGACCATTGTGATTAGAAATATTTAGAATCATTAGGTTTAGTGATCGAACTAAGGAAACTATTCAACTTAGAAATCAGCAAGCATCTTTTTAATAATCATTTCACATAATAGAAATCAATCATAATTGAAAAGTGAAGTCAAATCTAAGTAAAAGCACATTCATATTTGTTTTCCAATCAATTTTCCATTTTCCATGTTTTCCCTTTTGTTGCTTTAATTGTTTATTCATCTTAAAATTCCCCATTCTACTTTGTGTTTCATTATAAACCAATAATCAAATGATCATAATTGAAAAGTGAAGTCAAATCTAAGTAAAAGCACATTCATATTTGTTTTCCAATCAATTTTCCATTTTCCATGTTTTCCCTTTTGTTGCTTTAATTGTTTATTCATCTTAAAATTCCCCATTCTACTTTGTGTTTCATTATAAACCAATAATCAAATGAACTAACTCTGTTTCATACCCGTTCGCCGAGAGTTCGACACCTTTTCTTACTACACTATATTGTTACACGGTTACATACACTACCTAGTGTGTTATAGTCCTTATTTAATAAGATAGGTTTATAAATATTTTTGATCACACATATTAGTTTATGGCAACTGTCCGGAGCTGGTCATTCACCAACATATCAAATGGCGCGGTTGTCAGGGAACGTTTCAAAAAGTTTAGATTATTTGATTACTAGTTTTAGGTTTTTGTTTTCTTATTTGTATGTTTTTCATGTTTCCTAGTGATAGTGCTTCAGGTTGTTTGGAATTTTGTAAGATCGTCCAACCGGGTGTGCCTGGAGAGGCATTGGCAACACACAAGTGTAGGGTGATTCTCACAAGAAGCGGGAGTGAGGAACTCCGGAGCTTAACTATTAGAGAATAGGGAGAGCTTAAAGAAGGAGACGAGGTGAGTGTTTGGCCAACACAAGCCAAGTCTAATACACTTGGCAAGAAGAAACTTCACTGACTATTATACGCGACACATGCCTGGTCCGTATGCCTCATGTAAACTCTTTTGACTCGCGATGGAAACCCCATTAATTAAAGAATGTGACACGTCCATTCACATAACGCGCCGTCTTGATTGATGAATCACGTATGGAGGGCTTTCTGATTATTTTACACGACATGTACATTACCTTAACATGTTGCGTAACTCTCATTCTCACTCGACCGTTACATTTCATTGATGAATATGCCATGCTATATTCACATGATATACAGTTCCTCTGCCTTATAATTTACCGCATTTTCTGCCTATATTTCTGGACGCGTACTGTTACCTTACGCGAGGCGTCCATTGCTCAACCACGACACTTGTGCTTTATTGTACGACTATGCTACATCACATATGCATACTCATTACGTTATGGTGTGTCTACTTTTACCAGCCGCATCAACAATTCCACATTATGTCCGATCTATGTCGACCTTCTGTACGAAATATCCAAAGAGAGTCTGTTCATTTTTCTCCATACTGTTATTTTAATTGTGCATACAATAAGAACATTGTAGATTAATCATCACCACTTCACAAAAAGGGAGTTTATTCCCCAAAGGTTCACGGACATCACACAAGTCACAACCCCTCGTATATGAATGCATTTGGAGGTCAACAACCCCTATTTAACATTTGCAAAATATAATATTATGTATGCAACATATAAATTAGGTAATACACATTGTACACATATAATTAGGATACAATTTGATCATAAACTTGCCAAAAATAATGTTTAGAGACATGTACTCATAGAGATTGCTCACTTTGTGGTGTACGAGTATCATGAAGGCAAGATGTAAGATGTAAGTCGGATGAAAGAAACCTTTTTTAGGGCTTTTTTTAATTTTACGAATCCAAAAAGAAGTTGAGCCAAGTCTTTTCCAAAAATAAGAAATAGAAACCTTTTTAGGTTTGTAATTTTTTATAAAACATACTCCAATCACAAACAAAAACAAAATGGTCAATAAACTCTTTTAGAAAAAAAAAAAATAGAAAAAAAAAACAAGTACCCCTTGGAAACTTTTCTGTTTAGTGTATCTCCGAAAATACCCTTTTGAAGTTTTTATCTAAGAAGGTAGCTCAATTTTGAAAAAGGTTATCCATCGGAGCTCTATCGGCTCACGCAGACATTATCGTCCTCTCTCCCTCCAGTCGCCGGCAAGACTCCCCTTCGTTTCATCTCACATTTTTCGTTGAATACTTATCTCTGACGCATTCAAAGTTCTTTTTTAAAACACAACATATAATCGTTGTAAATTTGCGGATGCGCATGAAAGAGTGACTGGATTTTGTATCACTACTGGTTTGACTGAATTTCGACGCAATTCTGTATGCCGCATCAGTATTTTTGCTTATTTTTTATTATTGAAATGATTAACGCGGATTAGGTTTGTTTTGATCATAAACTTAATTTAACAGGGCTGTGTTTGATATTTGGTTAATTTTTGGCGGTATAAGTAACTCTGAGTTATGGAATCTGACAAAATTGAAAGTAATTTAGTTCATATTGTCCTGTTCAGTAAGCAAAAACGAACATGTGGTTTAACTTACAGTGCCACTCTTCTATGAAACAATAATTCTGTGAATAGTAATGAAATCTCCCAAACTCGAATGTAATTTAAATACGTTTTTCACTGCAGTTTCCATGGCGTCTCAGTTTATCCGTGAATGGAGTGGGATTCAGCAATTCCCTCCCGCCACACAGGACAAGTTGCTACAATTGTTGGGAAAACTAAAGGAGAAGGTCTATCTCTTTCCCCAATTCTTCTATATTTAGTCACTACAATCACATTACAAGCACTATTCTATAACAGTACAAATTAACTTCAATTCCTGTTCATCTAATAATGCAGAAAAAGGACAGGTTAACAATCCTTGTAATGGGGAAAGGTGGAGTTGGAAAATCTTCAACAGTGAACTCTATCATTGGTGAGAGAGCAGTTGCTGTTAGTGCATTTCAGGTATATATGAAGTCACTGAAGATATCTTTTAGATTTAATTTATTGTACATGTTGAATTGCTTATATACATAAACATGAATTTTTAGTCAGAAGCATTAAGACCTTCAATGGTTTCAAGAGAGAGGTCAGGGTTCACATTGAACATCATTGACACACCAGGGATTGTTGAAGGAGGATATGTCAATGATCAAGCCCTTGAAATCATCAAAAGGTTATTTTTATTTATTTATTTTTACTTTCCTTGGTTTTGAATATGATAATGTAACTGAGAATTTATCCGTCAAAATATTTGGAGTAATTTGTTAGAAAACTGAATATTCTGGACCTATTATATGCAAGGAAAGCTCTTGTTTAGGAAGATTTACACTAATTGAAACTTTAAATATTTGATTTTTAAATATGATTATACTAATGGGGAGTGGTTCAAATAGGAACCAAAAAAAGATTTGGAACTGTGAGAACCGATCATTCACATTGTATTAATTTTTTTAACTTGTTTATTATTTAAAAAGATAACCAAACTTATCAAAAACAATAGTTTCTTATACTCTTCAATTAGATATCAATATCGATATATTTTTAAGGCAAGAAAATTACTTTACAAAATTGAGACTTTTTTATTTTGGTCCCTGTGCTTTTTTATTTTTAGCGAGTAGTCCAAAATTGAACCTTTTTCAATTTTGGTCCTTATTTCAAGGTTTCGTACCAATTTTGGTCATAAATTTAAGGTTCTAGGGACTGAAATCGATATGAAACCTTAAAATAAGGACCAAATTTGAAAAAAGAGAGTCAATTTTGGACTAAACACAGTGAAACAGAAAGTCTAGGGACCATTTTTGTAATTTAATTAAAAATAATCGAGGGCAAATCTCTAAACTGTTAAGACTTAATGAAAAAAGCCTCATTTCCCTGACTTTCTTTGTTAAGTCATTCTTTCTACTTAAACCAAAAAAACCTGACTTAACGTATTAAAACACCAACACTTTACTTTTTCGCCAATCAACATTAAAATTGATGAATATTCTTAAACAAAGTATTGGAATGTAAGGGTAAAATGGTCATTCAATCTCATTTAGACGGTTAATTCATTCTAGAAAAGAAACAAACTTTTTCCATACACACTTTTAGCACTTTATCCATACAAACATCTTTGCTATTTACTCATTCAACCACTTTACTCATATACGAATTACAACAACCCCTTCGGTTAATGACGATTTTACCCTTAAATTCTTGAGCAGGTTTCTTTTGAACAAGACGATAGATGTTTTGCTGTATGTGGACCGTCTGGATGCATACAGAGTTGATACACTTGATAGGCAAATTGTGAAAGCTATAAGCAATAGTTTTGGTAAAGAAATATGGAAAAGGGCAATTGTAGTCCTCACACATGCTCAATTATCACCTCCTGATTGTCTTACTTTTGATGAATTTTTGGCAAAAAGATCCGAGTCACTTCTTAAGGTCGTATATCATGGTGCTAGGTTCACAAAAGACGATATCCAGGTGCATTTTTTCTTCAAAATTACAACTTTGCCCTTACCCACACAACCTTCTTTTTGTAATACTTAGCCGCCTATTTGGGTGGGACAAAAATTGCAATTTTTTTGTGGTTTGAAATTGAAAAGGAATTATTATTTTTTTTTTCATTTTTGGTCCTTATTTCAGGGTTATTTACCGATTTTGATTTTGATACCGGCTTTAACTCTGAATTGTGAACTGTTAAGGTTTGATAAAATGACCGATTAATGTTTGTTATATAGTTGGGTTAATGGTAATATAGAATAATGATAATAACAATTATTAAAAGAAAATAATAATAAATAGAAGAGTAAATTACATTTTTTGTCCTGAGCATAGCCGATTGTTGCAATGTTGGTCCTTATTTGAGGTTTTTGTAACGTTTTTGGTCCCTGTTCTTAATAATATGACTATAGTTCTGGGACCAAAATTGCAAAAATCAGCTATACTCAGGGAGCAAAAGTTCTCACTTTACAAAACCTTCAAATAATGACCAAAATTCCAAGAGAAAACCTATTGGGATCAAAAAAGAAAAAATCAACTATACTCATGGATCAAAAATCTAATTTAGTATAAAATAAAATATAAAGCGGAGGGTAAATTGGTCATTTTATCAGGACTTTACAGTTCACAATTCATAGACCCAAACCAAAGAAATTTGCAAACCACACGGACCATTTTTGCAGTGTACTTTGATTCTTTTGTATCAAGAAAAGTCAATCAATGTTTTTGACTTTATTTATTAATAATAATGTGAATCATTTTACTAACTTTTACTCTATTCTTGCTTCTGTTTGTAGAGCTTTTCTATTCCTGTAGGTCTGGTAGAAAACAGTAGCAGATGTAACAAAAATGAGAAAGATGAAAAGGTAACTTTTTTTTTTTTCTCAAAATTCTTTATTTTTGATTAAAAATGAATCTTAAAATTTGTTGGGTTTTGTTTCTTATGCTTTGGGCTCTCAGATTCTTCCAAATGGGATTGCTTGGATTCCAAGCATTGTGGAAACAATAACAAAAGTCAGTTTGACCGAAAGCAAAAGCATTTTGGTTGACCAAAAGTTGATTGATGGACCCAACCCGAATGATAGAGGGAAACTATTCATTCCTCTAATTCTTGCATTTCAAGTAAGTATTTAATCTTGATACCATAGATAATAGGGGTGTTTCTTTTGACTTTACAGAAGGGTAAAATGGTCATTTATTCTAATAGGGGTGTTTCTTTTGTGTCATGACAGTACTTTTTTGTCATAAAACCGCTTCAAAGATCAATCAAGAAGGACATTGCGAAAGAGGTAAAGCCTTTGTGGGCATAAGAAACAAAGAATGAAGATGCATGGAAATTAGTTTTGGATTTTAATTTGAGAGAACAAGTTTTGTTTAATTTTAAAATTTTACCTTTACTCGAAATTGAATCAATGATTTTGTATTGAATTTACAATATAAAGTGAATTGCGTTATATTCGTCATGTCATGGCTCTATATCTCAAGCATCAATTGGTGTCGGCCTTTTAGGACGGTTTAGGATGTCAAATATATGTTAGCAATTTACAAAATGATTATTATTTATATGAGAAGAAAACCTTATCCTTTTAGAATGGCACCCCATCTTAAAGTTGAAGCATGTGAGATTTGATTCAAGACAAACTTTATTTTGGAGTGCATGAATCTTAAGAGATCACCATTGAAGGATCTTGATGATGGTGAAAAGAAAACAATATGATATATAGTAGTGGGCCATCTCAATAGACTCACACTTCAACACGAACTACCCCACTACAATACTGGGTCGAGTGGTCGCTCAAGCGCAATTGAGTCTGGAACACGACGAAGACACCAGAACATCCCGCTACTCATACGACTCTGTGACCAGGTCGTGCACCTCCAAGACCATGTACGAACAAGCCATGTGCTGTCTCCTTAACAACACCATAAATGCCTCCTCAATACGAGGTATTAATAAGCAACAACTTACTCTGAGTTCTCTCTATTGTTCTTATAAATCTCGAGTATACACCTCTTACTTGGGCGTTGGAGCATAATCCCCGGGCATACCTTCGTAACGACTGATCTTAGTCTCTCTATTTGTTATGAATAAAGGTGTCATTGAGCTTAGTTGAATTTAGTACTGGCAAGCTCGAAGCTCGACTTAAATAAAAAACTCGAGCTCCAGCTCGAGCTCGATAAAGTAATCGACACTTTTGAGCCTGACTCTACATGACTTGATTAGTTATTAAAAATAAATAAATTCACATTAAATTTCAATAGAAATACGGTTAAGCTTGCGAGTGCGACTCGACTCGACTTAATTCTGTAAAATGTGAATTAAATAAATTGTAAAACTGTAAACATATATAAGCTCGATTAAGCTTATGAGCTAAGTATTCCCATACTCGAGCTCGACTTGATAATATACTCGAGTAGCTCGAGCTCGACTTTAACCAAGATGGTTTTGAGTATTTTTCGAGTCGTTCTCGAGTATTTCATGAGTTAGCTCAATTCAGTTACACCCCTAGTGATCAACATGTTTTGGATCTAACAGCTCACCTTAGGAAAGCCTCATACTCTCCATCCTACCATACAAAATTCAAAAATAGAAAACACACAGCTAGTTCATTGCTAAAAATGCCAAACATAGAGAAAGGTAGGATCCTGCCATTAACCACCCATTTCTGGGGGATCCGATCAACATTAGAAAGGGTGTCCCTCTTGACAAAGAAGAAACGATCCTTCCACACAATCTCATGTCGTGTGGCCTTGAGAATAAGGTATTCACAGCCAGATTTGATTTTGAATAAGATACGGTGGGAATGAAAGGTCTGAAATCGTAAACCGAGGCTATCTCGGGAAGGCCCAGATTCAAGCCACAAGTACGGTTGACAGTGTCGACCTAGAACAAAATCCTCCATAGTACAAGCATTGCTTGTGTATAAGCAATGTCAATCGTTTCAAAAAAGTTAGAAATCAATGGAGGAAAAGGAAACTTGAGACCGAGAAGGAACGAGTACTTAGGAAAGCAAACCCAAGACAAAGAAATAACTTTCTAGCAATAAGCTGACTGATATCGTTGTCCTTAAAGGAACAGACCTCCTCCTCCTCAGGTTTGGCGAGGAGTCCTTGGTCCACGAAATCGTCGATGGCAGAAGCTCGTGAACGAGTGATTTTCTTGCCCATAGTCGAAAATGAAACTAGAAGGAGAGGAAAAAAGACGTACCTAAGACTGTGAGGAATACGTACCACGGGAGCGGCGTGGGAACCACGTGTCACCAACCCACGGCGTGGCACACCGCCCCCCTGTGGCGTGGCCTGCGTGGGCGTGGCCCGGCGTGGTGAGGGCAACGTAGAGGAACGCAGGATTTGAACGTTGGACATTTGACCGTTGGACCATTTGACCGTTTATAAAAAAAATTAATTTTTAAAATTTTAAATACTTTACATCTTATATATATACACACACATTCACAATAATTTACATCTTATTTCACAAATACACAAACCAAAATGGATCCAAACCAAAATGCATCTCCTCACAACCCGAACCAAAACACCTCCCGACAATACCCATCTCTCGATTCACCAACCGGTTCGTTTATGAACCTGCTACAACAAGGATCCGGCATTCCGCAACAAAATTTGTTTCAACAACCGTTCCAACAAAACTTTTTTCAACAACCCTTTCCGTACCAACAACCGTTCTCGTTCCAACCAAACGCGTTTCCTCGACAATTTCAAGGTCAATTCCAATCTTCGCAACAACAACAACAAGAAACACAACAACCGTCCCCCGAGCAACTACCGGAATCCGTTCCGGAAACGCAACCGGAACCCGACGAGGAACCGCCACGTAGAGGCAAAAAAAGATCAAAAAAGGTGACCATGGCTCAAAGGGGTCAACGGACTTGGAAGGAAGACGAAGAAGCGGCGTTGGCGGCCACAAGGGAGAGATAAAGGAAAGCGAGCGGCCTCGTCTTCGGGTAAAAACGTACCCGACGTGGACGAGTTTGCGTATTTCAAATCGACGTTGGACGAACACCTCGAAGTTCAAAAAGCAAAACTACGAATTAAAGAGGAGGTAAAACGTCAAAACGAACTCGTAGCCGACATGAACATTTTGCGTATGCCCGCACACGACGTCGAACCCGAGGACCTCGAAATGATCCGCCAAATCAAACGAGAAATTCGCGAAAAATATCAACGCAACCAAAACAATCCTCGAAATGATCCGTAATTTTAGTTTTTAGGTTTTCTATTTTTAATTATTAGGAATTGTAATTTTTATTTTTAGGATTTGTAGTTTTAATTTTTTAGGATTGGTAATTTTTAGTTTTTAAGAATTTGTAATGTTTTTTTAAATTTTAATGAAATTTGAATTTTTATGAATTTAATTTATGTTTGTTTTTATATTAAATCATAAAAAATGAAATGAAGTTCTATTAAAAATAAATCAAAAAGAAATTAATTAGATGATGTGGAGTGGTGGGTATTTCCTTGGTGGTGTGGTAAGCAAGTGAGATGACGTGTCGGTGACGTGGCAGCACTTTTGATGTGGGAACCAAGTGAGGTATTCCTCATAGCCTAAGGGAAGACTCGTGGAAAATGCTGAAAAAGAAGGTCGATCCCATTAAGAGGGCACCCGTATTTATACTGATTTCAACCCTTAGGGTTTTCAGGATCATAAACCCTCAATATGACGTCGTATTAATGTGAGATATGGAAAACGTCTTATCAGCTCCTCGATACCCGAGAAATTTGAATTTTGAAATTAATTTTTAAACCTAACTTGTTTTAAATTCAATTTTAAAAAGGGGCAATTGCTACGTGTAGAAATTTTCACTAAGATCCTAGTCAGGATCCTAGGTGACATCGTGCCCAATATCTTTTTCAGGATCCTCATAACTACTAACCATTGTATTTTGTTGCTTATTCAGTCACTTATTCGATTCAAGTCAAGAATGAGTCAACAAAGACCTGATTTGATAATGCCAAAAAACACAGATAAAGATGTTCCAGTCAAATCTATTCAACGGCTAGAAGGTTGAATCAACGAAGATCCCGGACTAAAAGATCATGCCAAGATTATTGGGAGTTAGTTAGCTAGTCAGCATATAAATAAGCAATGTACTCAGAATTTTAAACACAACGATCACACTTTGCAACTTTCTTACTTTTTCTAAGCTCTCACATAGTAAAACACTTTGCAACGGCTAGAAGGTTATTTCCGGCTCCCGAGGTTTTGTTCCAGAGATCCTTATCAGCATCAAAGGTTTTCCTTGTAAATCTTCGTGTCATCATTTCAAGATCCTCCCAATGATCCTAAGTTTAATACCACGACCTTAACTAATCTGGTCTTGCACATTTTTTACCAAAACATTAGTGTCAAACCGCCCTTTGTTTATAGTTAATGCAGCACCAACAATAACTATGACTTTTCGTAATAGATGGTTTGTATTTATCAGAGATCTTGTTCAAATCCCATTTTATCTCACGATAGATTGTTATGTCTAATATTTATGTTATAACACTTATATGCAAAACAAATATCTGCATTGATTAATTTCTGCAATATGAATCTGAAAATTTCTTGAACAACAGTGGTGTTCATTTTCATTATTTAAACTGAAAAGATACAAACTGTCATTCAATGAGATTAACTATAATTTTTATATTTAACACTATTTAGTTATAAAAATATTGGTTGTTTCACTGATAAGGTATATAAATTACTTCCAAGAGGTTTCGAGTTCGAGCTTCATTCCATAATTTTTCATTTATTTTTATAGGATACTGACGTAGCATGTCGCATCAATGAAAACTGTCCAACCAACATGAACTAAGAAGACGAGAATAAAGATAAAACAAGTGAAATAAACAAGTTCCATAACTTTTATAGGGTAAACTGAAAAAAAAAAACATATTTAGGGTAAAACCTTAAAAAATTATAAATTCAAGGATTTTATTATGATTTCTTATAAGATAATCTACAAATTTGTGATAAAGAAGTATAAAAATAAATAAATAAGTAAAATTTGTAAAGATAAAACCAATAAATGATATTAAGAGCAAAATTAACAAGCTTATGATTTCAGTCGCATTACCCCTCTAATAAAATATCTGGTTATTATGTCGACAAACATATGAAATAAAGTGCAAGAAGACGCCGTGATCATACGGTCTCCATATTTACAATAATATCCACGAATGAAGGGTACGGATGAAGGGTCAATACTCTTTTGATTAACACAAAATCTTTGATAAATGCTCATCTTTAGATCGCTCATGGGGATTTGATGAACCCATCTTCCACGTGTTCATCACCCGCTCTATATCTTGATCTTCCTGCACACAACTCACTCCTCCAAAGCTTCACAATCAAAGAATTTCTCTACATTTACACTATTTTCCAATGGATTCTCTGCGTGTGCTCAATTGTTACTCTACCACCAAGAATCCATATCCTTTAGAAAACCAGTCCGCAAGGGAATTCAGATTCCTCCACCATAACCGACAAAGAACTTTCCGGGTTGTCGGTTTTTTGAAGCCAAGAGTAAATCCTCGCCGTGGCCATTATTTGGGATTCCAACAACAATCTTCTCCCATCATTTGTGCTGTGTCCACCCAAACCAGGTTTATTCTCGTTTCTTCAGAATTTCGATATTTCTTTTTCATAAATTTCGTTAATTTCTGCGTTTTAGAACTATAAGCATGTTGATGCTACTGATTCGGGCCATGAATTCTACTATTGTATCTTTACTTCCCTATTACCATGATGGTTTCTTTCTCATAGCACATTAGATGTTTGACAAAATGCCTAAGAGAAACATCACACAGCTAACCTAACAAGAAGTATTCTCCCAGGAACGAAGAGAAAGGGGAAACAGAAATGAAGTCAAAGAAAGTACATCTGACTCTCCGGCTAGATCACCAGGTCAAATTTGGCGAACACGTAGGAGTCTTGGGGTCCACAAAGGAATTCGGATCATGGAAAAAGAAAAAGCAATTGAATTGGACAGAAACCGGTTGGATTTGTGACATGGAATGTAAAGGGGGCGAAACTATTGAATTCAAATTTGTAGTTGAACAAATGGACAAGAGCATGATTTGGGAAGGTGGTGACAACCGTGTCTTAAAACTCCCAAAATCCGGGAGTTTTGAGATTGTTTTTCATTGGAATATGACTAATGAGCCCATGAATTTGTTGCCTGTTGATGGAAAAGAATATGAGGTGGAAGTTGAAAGTGTAGATGAAATTCAAGAAAATAATGGTTCTTTGAATATGGAGGGTACAACAAGTCCTTTTGTGGAAAAATGGCAAGGGAGTGAAGCGTCATTTATGCAATCAAATGAACATGGGAATAGAGAAAGACAAAGACATTGGGATACTTCAGGGCTTGAAGGGGTGGCTTTAAAGTTAGTTGAAGGTGACAAAAATGGAAGAAATTGGTGGCGAAAGGTAATCTTTTGAATCTTGTTGTATTATTGGTGGTAAAATGGTGGTTAGGTAACTATTTTCATGATGGGTTTCAGGTTTGGATCAAAAATGGGTCTTTTTAGAATTTTCGTGACATGGACTTCTAAAAATTCGTTTTTTTCGTGAAAAAGATTAATTTTGTGAATTTTTAAAGATGTTTTTATATATTGGGAACAATTCTTGAAGCAATTTCAAGAATTGGGTGGTCATTCTTTAAAGTTTATGATTTCTTTTTCCTATTTCAATAACTTTTAATGTTTTCTTTTCTCATTTTATATGGATTCATGTCATGTTATGAAGCTTGAAGTTATTCGTGACCTTGTGGTTGAAAGTATGGATGGTGGGGATCGTTTGGATGCTCTCATATATTCAGCCATTTATCTAAAGGTTTTGTGCTCAATGTCCATTATATACTATATTTTTACAAATTGCTTCTTTTCTTTTATTTTTTTAAATTTTTTCACTTTTTTTACAGTGGATTAATACCGGACAAATTCCTTGCTTTGAAGACGGAGGTCATCACAGGCCCAATAGGCATGCAGAAATATCCAGGCTTATTTTTAGGGAATTGGAGAGAATATCTAGTAGAAAAGATACTTCCCCACAGGTGATTTATATAATGTCAAATCAATTTTGATGCTTTTCTTTCAATTTTTTATACCTAAAGCTACTATCTTTTGGGAGAAAACTGATAACATTTTATACGTAGAGGAAATTACTGAAAACACATTATATTTTGGGTAATTTTGTGTTTTACCATGTATTAATATGATTGTCCAATCTAACCATTTTGGCCTGATATAACACAGGTCAAAATGGTTAATTTGGAAAATTACCTGTGAAACTTTATATAACAAAATCAGGTCCAAATGGTTAATTTGGAAAAACCATTATTTTTTGGGCAAATTTGCGGTTTCCCATCTTATACTTTATATTTTCCAATCAAACCATAAAAGTTTCGGACATTTTTCCAATTTAACCATTTTCACTGGGGTCAAAATGGTTAATTTGGAAAATTACTGCTAATACCTGATATAACAAATACTCAAAACTACTGGTGAAAGCTGATATAACAGGTCAAAATAATTAATTTGGAAAATACATTTTATTTTGGGCAGTTTTATGGTTTACCTACTTATAATTTTTTTTTTTCAATCAAAAACAAAAAAGTTTCAAACATTTTTCCAGTTTAACCATTTTGACTTTGATATAACAAGTCAAAATGGTTAAATTTGAAAAATTACCAACGAAACATTATACAACAAAATTACCGGTGAAACCCAACAGGTCAAAATGATTAATTTCAAAAATAAAAAGTCCGAAACTTTAATGGTTTGATTAGAAAAAATATAAAATATAAGTGGGTAAACCGCAAAACTACCAAAAATATATTTCTTTTTTTGGTAATTTATCGTATAACATATGCTTTTGTATTAAAATATGCAGGAATTACTTGTAATCCGCAAAATTCATCCATGTTTACCATCTTTTAAGGCAGAATTCACAGCATCTGTTCCTTTAACTCGAATTAGAGACATTGCTCACAGAAACGATATTCCACATAACCTCAAGGTAATAAAAATCACGTGACACCGTGTTTCGAGGGTATTTTCGTCATTTAACTTTTTTTGGGAATGTGAACATTTCAGCAAGAAATCAAACATACGATACAAAACAAGCTTCACAGATGTGCGGGCCCTGAAGATTTAATTGCTACTGCTGCAATGCTTGAAAGAATCACTAAAAATCCAGGAGAATACAATGAAGCATTTGTTGAACAGTTTAAAATATTTCATCATGAACTTAAAGATTTCTTTAATGCTGGAAGGTTTGCTATTTGAGTTCTTACTTATCATAATCCAATGGGACCCACTTGAAAATTATTGGACATGTTTTAAAAAATTTGGTATGTAAATTTGCAGCCTTACGGAACAACTTGAATCAATTAAAGAATCATTCGATGAAAGGGGCAAAACAAAGCTTTCATCGTTCTTGGATTGCAAAAAGGTATTTAATTAATCCTATTTAAAACATAAGGGTAAAATGGTCATTTACTCGTATTCAGACAGACTTCATGTATACAACACTTTATGTCGTCACAAACGTGTGACATTGTTACAAGGATTTTGGATGAATATTTTTTTAGATCTTTTAATGTTTTTATAGTTCTCTATATATTTTATATATATATATATATATATATATATATATATATATATATATATATATATATATATATATATATATATATATATAATTAATGTTTTCTATTTGATTTTGTAGGCTTTGGATAATTTCCAAGGAACACCCGAAGTTTCAAAAGGAAATGGGATAGAAATATTAATGAATACAATACAATCTTTAAATAATCTTCGTGAGATTGTTACAAAAGGTCTTGAAAGTGGTATCCGCAATGATGCCCCCGATACCGCAATAGCAATGCGCCAAAAGGTCGAGTTTTTTTTTCTTTTTCTATTTTTTCATCTTGTGTGTACAAAAGACGTAAATGCCCTTCTCATCCTTTTGTTAAAGCTATACATTCACAAAACCTCACAATTTGCAAATCTTGTTTTCCTTTTTATAGTGGCGCCTTGCTGAGATTGGACTTGAGGACTACGCGTTTGTTCTCATGAGCAGGTATCTTTTCTAGACTGAATAAACTGTCTGAACGAGACTAAATGACCATTTTACCCTTAAGGTCATTAAGTCTAAAAGAAACAACCATTTTTTAAATGGTAACGAAATTGTTAAATGTGCGTCGTTTTTTACATGGCGAAAATGAAAAGAAAATATTTATATTTGTGTTTAATATATTTGATAATTTGTAGGTATCTGAATGCACTTGAAGCTGCTGGTGGGGCCCAATGGCTTGGAGAAAATGTGAATTCAAAAAATGTTAATTCATGGAACGACCCGATTGGTGCGCTTGTTGTTGGCATTCGCCAGCTAGGATTATCCGGGTGGAAAATAGAAGAATGTAAAGCAATTGAAAGTGAACTTCTTGCTTGGAAAGAAAAAGGTTTATCAGAAAAAGAAGGTGATTTTTCTCTTTTTTCTTTTTTCGTTTTTTTGAAATTAATATAATCTAACTTAGTTTGTAATAAACATTGTTGTATATGTTATAAAGGTAGTGAAGATGGAAAGACAATTTGGGCTTTAAGGATTAAAGCAACACTAGATAGATCAAAAAGACTCATTGATGAATATTCTGAAGCACTTCTTCAAATTTTCCCTCCAAAAGTAGAGGTACCACTTTTTTATCCAAAAAAAAAAAATATATTTATTTATATTGAATTTGGTTTAAAAAATTATTTTTATACTTCTTGTAGACGTTGGGAAAAGCTCTTGGAATCCCTGAAAATAGTGTGCGAACATTCACCGAAGCCGAGATTCGATCCGGGTATTAATTAATTATCATGTTTCTCTATTTTTTTTTTCTAATTTTCTATATTTAATAATTATTTGGTGTTTAGAATAATTTTCCAGGTTTCCAAACTTTGCACGATGCTTTTAAAGGCGGTTAGAACTAGACTCGGGTCTCAAGGCTTTGATGTTCTCGTTCCTGGATTGGCTCATGGAACTTTAATACAGGTAAACTAATAGATGAAATTACATTTTTGGTCCCTGGGTATAGCTGATTTTTTCAATTTTGGTCCCAAAACCAGGTTGAAAGAATAGTACCGGGTATACTTCCATCATCTGTAAACGGGCCTGTTATTCTTATGGTCAGTAAAGCCGATGGAGACGAAGAGGTTAGAACAGTCTTTTGTTATAACTCAATCACAACCGTTGGATCAAATTCATCATTTTGTAACAACCTGTAACCGCCTAACTGCTTTGTAACTGCCTAATTGATTTATTACTGTTTTGATGGTATTGTGTATAGGTGACGGCTGCAGGGAGTAATATTGTGGGAGTGATTTTGCTCCAGGAATTGCCTCACTTGTCACATCTCGGTGTGCGGGCCCGACAAGTAAGTATCTTTTTTCTTTTTCTTTTCTTCTCTTTTTTTTTTGTTCATATTTTTTGTTAACCATTTTACAGGAGAAAGTTGCATTTGTGACATGTGAAGACGATGATAAAATCGCCAGTATCAAAAAGCTCGAGGGGAAATATGTGAGGTCAGTAATGGAATTCCAACTCCGGCAGGAATGGAATCCCGAATCCCTATTCCAACGGAATCCACGTACCAAATGAGTCCTTATATTCTTTTGTTTTGCAGGTTAGAAGCATCTCCGTCGGGGGTGAATGTGATTCCGGCCTCGAAGGAGGACGGAATCAGGGCCAGCCCTGTGGAAACTTCGACAAATGGGACTCCAAAAGATTCCGTTTCCAAATCCATCAACTCAAGTCAGGTAGCATAATGACCTTTTTGACCCCAAAGATGTATAAAATTACGTTTTATAACAATGATTCTTTCATTCTAAGGGTGTTTCGAAGGTCGAAATTGTACAACTTGCCAATGCAGATGTACAAACTTCCGGAGCAAAAGCAGCTGCGTGTGGTAGCTTAGCTTCTCTAGCTGCAGTTTCTGCTAAAGGTTAAAATAGTAAAATACCCAACTTTTTTTTTACACAAAAACGATTATTTTTAATCGATTATGATTTGATTTCATGATTTGATACAGTTTATAGCGATCAAGGAGTTCCGGCAGCCTTTAATGTTCCAAATGGGGCGGTGATTCCTTTCGGTACCATGGAACTCGCGATAGAAGAAAACAAGTCAAAAGAAGCTTTCGAATCGTTATTAGAACAGCTCGAAACGGCCAAAATGGACGGTGGAGATCTCGACAAGATCTGCAATGAGCTCCAAAGTTTAATCGCTTCTGTGAAGCTTCCGAAGCGAATTATTGAAAGTTTGGGAGAATTGTTTGACGGTAAAGCACGTTTAATCGTCAGGTCAAGTGCTAATGTCGAGGATTTGGCGGGAATGTCGGCGGCGGGGCTGTACGACTCGATCCCTAATGTCACGCTTTCAAATCCGGACAATTTTGGGAACGCGGTTAGTCGGGTTTGGGCTTCTTTGTACACGCGAAGAGCGGTTTTGAGCCGGAGACTTGCCGGTGTGCCGCAGAAAGCGGCGACGATGGCGGTTTTGGTCCAGGAGATGCTTTCGCCGGATCTCTCGTTTGTGCTCCACACGGTCAGCCCGACTGACAACGACTGTAACTTGGTTGAAGCCGAAATCGCACCTGGACTCGGTGAGACTCTCGCCTCCGGCACCAGGGGGACGCCGTGGCGGCTTGCTTCGGGGAAATTTGACGGGGCGGTGAAGACGCTGGCGTTTGCGAATTTTAGTGAGGAGATGGTGGTGGGCGGTGTGGCGGATGGGGAGGTGCTCCGGTTGACGGTTGACTACAGTAAGAAGCCGTTGACGGTGAATTCGGTTTTCCGGCAACAACTAGGGCAGAAGCTTGGGTCAGTGGGGTTGTTTCTTGAACGGAAGTTTGGGTGTGCTCAGGACGTTGAAGGATGCTTGGTGGGTAAAGATATATTTATTGTACAGACTCGACCTCAACCGCTGTAACGACTTGTACTTTATGGTCTGGAAATCTCGACTGCTGTAGCGACTTGTACTTTTATTGTCTAGATGTTACAAAATAATATTGAAATAGAATAAGCATAAAGAGATCACATACGTTGGAATTAATAAACGAGTTGTTGGCATTTCAATATCGTGTTTGATTATGTTTTTGTTTGATGCATAACGGATGTCAAAACGTGTGAATGTTATGAGATGAACTTTGTAATGTTCTTTAATAATCCTCAAAGGTTTAAGGAACTATCCTATAATTTTATTCAAAAAATAATCATCACTTAAAGTATTAGGTTATTTGCCAAAAAAAGGGAACAATTCACAAACAATAATCTTAAAATAAAAAAAAGTCAACGTGAAGGAACAAAAATAACATCAAACTGCTTTCGTTGGAGTGAGTGGCGACCTGGAGGTGTGACATGGTGCAGCCGAAACGGGTCTTCGAATTCAGGGACGGATCTATAGTGTGTAGATTTGTTATAACTATTTTGATTTTCCGGTGTTTGGTTCTTGCTAGAGAGTGGATACTTGTGTTGTGATTATCATGTTTTTTTTTTTTAGTTTTAAGAGTAAAATTGAGTTATTGGAAGTAGTACATAAACTTTCACATCAATAATCATTCATGATTGGGAATTTTGTATACATAGTTGATCATGCTATTGATTTATTGAAGCCAAGATTTGAGTAATACAAACGGTATGAGACATTTTTGGTATCTTCTACGTAGCAGAAAAATCGAAGTCCGCAAATGATGTACTAAAAACAAGTTGCAAAAATCTTAAAAGAGGTTACAAAATGGTTATATCTTAGACATTGATAGTGATGATTATTCAATGAACTGTAATTGTTACAGAAAGATTTACCAATTGAACATAATACAACTAACGTAATATTAAATTTTTAAAAGGATAAATAATTATCATGTTCCTTGTCTAGCATACAAATATTGTTGACTATTCCTATTGACGGATTAGCAGAAAAAAGTTTTTCAAAACTAAAACACTTAAAATCCTATTTACGATCTATCATGTTTCAAGAGAAATTAAACTCTTTGGCTTTGATTTTTCATGGTGATGACATGTCTAATCATTTATTTTTCCGTTTTTAAGAACCCTGATATCTTTCTTTCTGTGACAATTCAGTCATGTTCATTCAATCGTTATATAGTTATGTCTCAGAATATCCAAAGCTACCTCAATAACTTTGTTACAATTGTTATTACTATATTTAATACTCCATCCGTCCCAAAATGATATTCCACAAACAAAAAACACAAATATTAAGAAAACATTAAATACATCTTACTTTTTGCACAAAATGACTGTTTTACCCTTTCTTTGCATTTAATGCCGACACTAGATGTGTTGGTTGTTACAATTACAGTTAGGAATTTTGGTAAAGATGTCATTTATATTTAGAAGTGGACTAACATTTTGGGACAACTAAAAAGGAAACATGGACTATCATTTTAGGACGAAGGAAGTACACTGTTACCTATAAATAGAAAACAAATAAACATCCACATGTCAAAACAACCCGACCAACAATTCATCCATTTCAAATCAAACATGATGTCTAACCCCATCAATTTGCCACCCGCTTATGTACTCATAAAAGTCATATAACTCAAATAAATAAAAATCCACTACCACATGTTGCACTAGTGCATACGAAGTTATGAACATACTCAATGCCGCATTATAAATAATTTATGTACAAAAAAAATCCATGAAAAAATCCAACCCTCAATATATACACACACAATCACATCACGATTCCCAAGGAAAATCCAATAAAGCAAATTTCACATGTAAACCAATCTTACCGCCGTCCATCACCAACTTCGCCGCCGTCACCAACCAATGCCCCGGCATATCATGCGACCCACGCACCACCTCTTCAATATCCACATACTTTCTCATTTTCGTAGACCGGATCGGCACCGGCGGTCCATCAGGATACACCCCGGAGTTAAGCGTCGCCGGAAGCTGCTTAGGCGCATCCGTCACCGACCGCTGCGTAAAAGTAAAAGTCGAACTCAAATTCGTGAAGATACTCGACTTCCGACCTAGCGTTGGTGCACCGGCCCATTCGGTTTTCCTAATCGTGCAGTGAGGGAGATGCGTGAAGAGTAGCCGGAGGTGTAACACGGTTTTCGGCCATTTCCCCTTTGTTACGAGCTGAGCTCCGGTGACGACAAACACTCCTCCGGTTCCTTCATGTAACCAGGTCGGATCGTGTTTCACCACCGATGAACAGACGTTTGAGTAGCGGTTCCATCTAACTGGTTCTAGGAATTGCGCGGTGGATTCGAAATCGTCGGAGCCCCGCCACGTACATGCCCGGGGGGATACGGTGGATGACGGCGGTTTGTAGCTCATAATATTTGGGAGGCTCGAGAGATGTTGCACGTGCACCGCCAATCGGTTGCTTTTCTTCCCTTCTAAAAATAAACGTAAACCTATTATCGGTTTTTTGCTACTCGATACCTGAAAAAGTAAAAATATTTTAAAATCCCCATTTAATTATTTATTTATCGAATTGCGAGTTTTTTATAAAATTGAAAAAAGTTACCTGAGTTGTACAGATGTAAACTTTAGGGCCTAGGAAAGTGAACTGAAGTGAAGGATACGACGTCACTCTTTGTTGATGGCGAAGAGGTAAGTCGCAAAATTGTGGTGCCCATTGTCTAGGAACTTGAAACTCCAAAAAATGTTGTAAATCTTCTGGTGTAGGTTTGTCTAAAAAAAAAAAACATTATTTGGTCATATATAATTTTATAAACTTGTCTTGGTAATTAATTTATAAAATATTTAATAGTCTTTTAATCTGAATGATTGAAAATGTTCTGAATCATTCAGAACGTTTGTTTCGTAAAAGTTTTATCTCAGGATTGTCCAGATCCTCTTAATTGTAGAAAATTTTATTTGAACTTTCTTTTTTCAAAAAAAACTTTCACATATACCTTTTAACTTAAAATCTTTTTTTTTATTCAGAGTGTCTATTAATGATTCATACATTTGAATCGTTTAGATCTCAATCATTCAGATGCTGTCAAACGAACTTATTAATTTTTTGAAGAACTTACATCGCAAATATAAGTTAATTGCATGGCTAAGATAACCGCTTCCGGGAACCCCATTAAGAAGAGAAGTAATCGGTACAAATTTAAACCGTATTGCTTCAGGACTAGCCGCCACTGTCTGAAGCCACTTTGTGTGACTTTTTGAAAAGACATCCCCGCCCCTCTTAGACGCGATAATCGTGAGCCCCTATATAAAAAAACGAAAGTAGGATGTTATAATAGAAAAAAAAAAAGCCGGTGTCAGTGAAAGTACGTTTTTTTTTTTTTGCAACTTACGTCTTTGCTTGAAGTTTCGGTGATGTTGGTGAATTGCATGGTGTGTGGTTGCAACATTCGGCTAAAAACCTCTGGGACCTGAAGAATAATTTGTAATTACTAACTGAAAATTAGAAAATTTAGGGTAAGTTTAAAATGTATAATGATTTAAGATTTTACTTTTTGTTTGCCATCTTTTGTTTTTCTTTCGGGTAAAGAAGGACTAGCTCCATCTAAAAACAAACAGTCTCCGAGATCTTCTAAATGTCCTCTGAGCTCTGTGGGTGAAATTGTAGATGATGGTTTTTGTTTAACACATATAATATCTTGACCTCCGATACCCATTCCTACTAGGATGTGGGTCCCGTATGTTTGTATGAACCTGTCATATACATAAATAAGCATTTATTAAAAAATTATTGTTTTTTTATTTAATGAACTTAATTTGGAGACATATAAGAATGAATCATTTTGACTTGGTGCATATTGCAAAAGTAATAAAAAATGGATAAGTAATATCACAAAATGACCACATTTTCAATTTTTATCATAAAATGATTACTCATTTTGAAAAATACCTTTTTATTTGACAAATTTACTTTTGTGAAAATGATGTCATTTCGCGAAACAAATATGCCATTTTTCCAAAACAAAAAAAATCGTGAATTTTCTTAAAAGAATTTATCAAGTGGAGACAACTAATAAAGCAATTGTTGAAAAAGAGTCCTTTTAAGATTTTTCCTGAATATACTTTTAGAAAAAGACCGCAAATTCTTTTTTAAGAAATGATGACATTTTCCTGAAAGATTATTGCACTTCCGTGAAAAAAAAAACCGAAAATTCTTTTTTAAGATTTTTCTAGTGGGGATCACTAATTTAGCCCATTGATTAAGAAAAAAAAAAGCTGATTTGCAAAATAGGCGATTATTTTGTGATATTAACTTTCTATTTTGGTTATTTTGTGATGATATCAAATAAACAATGAATTATAATTTCAATGTATAGCAATTGTTAAATAAACATTCAGGATTACTTGAAAGGGTAAAACGGTCATTTACTCACATTCAAATACCGTTGATTTAGTCCAACAAATGAAACACACTTTCTGTATACAACATACATCTTTTATCCATTCAACATTTCATTGCCAACAATCAATTACTAAAACTTTGATTCTCTTTTTATTGTTCAAAATTTTGGAGTTTATGGTATTTTTATATAATTTTAAAACGTTTATATACTAGTTATTGTACATTTCATTACCTGGCTAACAATGCTGGATTCCAATGAGTAGGAACAGACTTCTTTACTTTTTCTTGGAGTACTAATGGAGATGCTGTAAGGTGCAAATAGTAGAGGGAGATCAAATATCCATCAAAAGCAAGATGTTTCGTATCTGCAGCATCATTTAACCATGCACCACTTAGATCAAATAAGGCATTGAAGTATCCTGAAGGTACTTTTCCTTGTACTGAAGCGTTTTGATTGACTAATTCTGACATCTGCAACACAAAAGTATTGAAACATGTAAAGAAATCAAGTTTTATGAAGTTTGAATGAATCATATTTGTATTCTGAAATTGGAATTTATATAATTCAAGCTCAAGTCCATTAACGAAGGCTATTAGGTTAATCACGGAGTAAAATTACCAAAAAATCTGAGAGTAAAAGTGTTGAATTCATGTGAAACAGATAAAAAATGGATTGATTATGCGAGAGAATTACGAAGTTTGTCAGATAAATAAGCGATTTAATTACCTGATTAAACTCCAAAACATCTGATTTAAACCGAACATGATCGCCTCTATCGCAATGAATATCTACAGAAACGCCAGAAATGGTGGCACCACTGCCAGGTAAAACGATGTCTCTCTTCCTCGATTCATCAAGCTCCACCAACCGCCCACCGCCTGGACACGACTTCGCAAACTTTAACCGGAAATCGCTAGCGAAATCGAACCCTAATCCTAATGAATCGAAGGCTCTCAACTCAATCGGCTTCTGAGAATAATCCATCAAATTACCAACCAATCGTGAATCTCAAAGTCCAACAGCAAATGAGTTGTTGATTTTGATTTGTAACTAAAATAGAAACCAAATCAAGATGAACCAACCGGATCAAATACCGTAAACGCGTGAATTTAATACCAAGTTGATACTTTGAAACTTAAGTAATCGGGTGTAGAGTGTTGACTAGTAACCGATTAGATAGGTGAAGATACCAGAATTACCTCACAATTTGAAGTGCGTTTGAATTATTGGTGATAAGAAGGAGGCACAAATTGATGGAATGAAAGATCGGGTCGGATCGTGACAGTAAAAGAATCGTTGACATTTATAACTTGCAGACAACAATTTTGACCAGGTGTATTTAGTTTACCAACTGCCAGCATGCTTTCTGACTTTTGACTTTCCCCAAAATTCTTACCTATCTTTTGGAGTTTTTGGCCTTAAACTTGATGTGAGCATTTGATTCCAAACGTTTAAAATTAAGAACACATTGAAATAATCTAAGTATTATCTCAAAAGAAAAGGTTTGAATTACTGCAATCCAAATGGCTCTTCTATTCATAACTCACATGATGTTGGTTGATTTACTATTTTATTTTCATATTTTCGCCTGCAAAGACGCCACCTAAAAATGCTCGAGTTACCCCCACCACTTTCCATGAGTTTGAGTATCTTAGGTTGGAAATAGTGGTGAATGTCATTTTGGGAAATTTGAACAATAAGGGACCAAGCATGACAAATTTAGAAACTTAGGATTAACCTTGGTTTAACTAGATTTGGACTAAAAGATTAAGAGAAGTATTTCCTAGATTCGTTGTTGTAATAATAATACAACTACTTCGGTAAATAGAAGCTATTTAGGGCAATAAAAGCAAACTGGTTAACGAATCACTAATGGTGGCAAATTGGCAAACACAAAAACATAAACACCCCTTTCCCTCTCTTTTCTTTATCAAACGACATAGAGACTAGAGATGGAAATTTTGAGATTTAGAAAGAACGATGGGGAGGAGATTTTGAAGCTTAATTGAAGAGTTCAAGCTTAAATCATCAAATTAAAGTCGTAGAAGGTATAATTCTAGTGATCCTGTTCTTTTGATGCAACCTAGGGTTTTGGATTTACATGAATTGAAAATCATATGGTTGATTAGGTGTTAGATCGATTTTTGTTAAGAAATGATCAATTGTTTACTTAGTTAATCAACAATGCCCATTAATGTAGTTTGATTTTGTTTCCAAGAGTTGTTTTGAAGCTGCAAACTCTAACCATGGTTGATTTTTAATTTAGGCAGAATTTCATATACGTCCTTACAAACTTTGAAAATTACTTCTATATCATTCCAAAACTCAAATTACGTGTATATCGTTCTAAAACAATAAAATTCAAGTATATATCCAAAATTGTATTTTAATTAAAATTAATTTAATTTAATATTAAAAAACTGATTTAAAATAAAAAAATTACATTAATTTACCAAAATAGCCTTATGATAAACAAAAAGACTTAAAAGGTGACTTTTCTTTTTCCCTTCTTCTCCAAATTGTACCTTTTGCTGTGTGAGTAAACCACCAAACAAAACAACGTACAAATTTAACACTCTGCACAGAATACAGAGAAAACTCGATCGTGAAATTAATCACGTTTATGAAAATCGCACAAGAAAGGTGAAGTGGACTTGGCCACGATTCACCAGTAGGAAGTTTGCTTCATTCTCACTTCCCAGTTTCCTTATTGTCATTCTATCGTTTTTCTTTGATGATTTTAATCAGATAGTTGCCCCAAACACGAGTGCTTGTGTGAGGAGACTTGTCGTCTCGAATCCGGATTTCGTCCCTATAATTTCGAAGAAAAACAAGATAGATATTTTCCTTCAATTACAGAATGACAGGTTCTTCGTCATCATTTTTCTCTCACTGTTCGTCTTCAGCGCTCCGAGCTAAAGCACCACTAGGACAATCATCTGATGTCATCCTCGCAAACCCAGGCGACGTTCTCGTACGCCGTCTTGGACCTTTTGAGTTGCTTTTATTAGGCATTGGCGCTTCAATTGGAGCCGACATTTTTGTTGTGACCGGAACCGTCGCTCGCGATGCTCGTCCTGGTACGTTTCATTTGACAACTCAAACCTTGCACTTTCCAATTTATCAATTAATTTCACGATCGTGTTTTCTCTGTATTCCACATGCAGGTGCAGAGTGTCAAATTTGTAAGTTGTTTTGTTCGGTGATTTACTCACACAGCAAAAGGTACGATTTGGAGAAGAAGGGAAAAAGAAAAGTCACCTTTTAAGTCTTTTTGTTTATCATAAGGCTATTTAGGTAAATTAATGTAATTTTTCTATTTTAAATCAGTTTTTTAATATTAAATTAAATTAGTTTTAATTAAAATACAATTTTGGATATATATATATATATATATATATATATATATATATATATATATATATATATATATATATATATATATATATATATATATATATATATATATATATATATATGTGTGTGTGTGTGTGTGTGTGTGTGTGTGTGTGTGTGAATTTTATTGTTTTAGAAGGATATACACGTAATTTTGAGTTTTGGAATGATATAGAAGTAATTTTCAAAGTTTATAAGGACGTATATGAAATTCTTAATTTAAGCTCTATTATATGAGTTTGATTTTAGTTTTGGAATTATTTTTAGTTTCCCAAACTTATATTGGAGTTAATGAATCCATCATATAAAGATAATTTAACTTTTTGATCTTGTTGAGGTTTTCAATTTTGATAATACCCTTAGTGAAGTTTTAAGCTCAAAACATGATATGAACTAGTTCGAAGTCTATTAAAATTGCATTTAATGTTATAAACATAGCTTCTAAAGTCTTTTTTATTCAAATATGATGGTAATTTAGTGTAATTGGTGGCTTATGTTTCATTTTGAAGTTCACTGACTTTTAGTGAATATAACTAAGTTTTTTAAGTCATAAATCAATGGATCATCACATTTGAATATTAGGTTATTATTTTTATAATCGATCCAAAAGGTTTAATGTATGTATTGGGATGTTACTAAGTCATTGGAACTAAAAGGTTTGAAGTTAGAAACGATCTGGGACCTTGTGGCTTGAAAATGCTTGAAACTCATTTTGAACCATCAAACATGTTGACTCGGTCGGGTAAAATTCCTTTGTTGGTTTTACTTGGTCTAATTAGGCCTTTGTTAGAAATCCTAAATTTTATAACTTTATAAAATGAAGTCCAAATGTAACCCCACATTTTCGTTAAGTATGCTTTAAACCGTTTTAGTAAGATCTCGTAATATAATACCTCGTAAAGTGTAGTGTTACGTGTATATGAAGCTAGTTAGAATAAGAGATAAATATGTTATTATGTAAGTTGGAATTTAGCAGGGAATTTTGGATCAAAAAAAGTGTTAAAGGTTGAGACAAACTGATCTGGATAGCCTATACGACATGTAGCATAAGGCAACACGACATGTAAAAAGTACATTGCTAGAATTGAAGGAAAACCGAAAGTATAATGTTATTTCATATTTGAGTTGGTTCTGGCCTACACGATGTGTATGATAAGCCTACATGACGTGGAGGGCGTGCAATAACTTAAAAATTAAGACCTTAAAGTTGGTCATTTACACCCTAACACTAAAACTCCCGTGAAACAGAACCCTAATGACAAAATCATGAATTTTGGATGACAATTTGAAAGGAGGAACGAAATTAAAGCTAAAGGACTCAAGGGAGCATTGTAAATTGCTTGAAATTAATGTATGTGATACTATTAAGGTCTAATTTAAGTTTTAGAAGTCCTCAAGTGTTAGGACTTGATGTTACTAGTTTAAAGTAAAGAGTAAAAAGTGTGGCTTGAAGTTAGAAACAATATGGGACCTACATTGGTGTCACACACATGTAAGGCAATTTGTGTAATAAAAGGTTGGAAATTAGGTAAATTGAAAGAGCCCTTGATCTAGAAAATAATCGCACATAATGTGTGGCATGAGCCACACTGCATGTATCTTGAGCTACACGACTTGTAGGGTCCTTGCACACGACATGTAAGGCAGTCAAAGAGTTTGTATCTTGCTCGTTAGAAATTGGAATTGAAATTAAAGCCACCATTCAATACCTAAGGGTTGTGTGATAGTAAATTGTTAATAAACACTTACATGTGTGTGTGACACCAATGTAGGTTGATTTCGGAGAGAAACATTTTTTGGATTTGAACCACCGTACTCCTCTACAGCTACTAGCTTATAACATAAGGTGAGTAACTTCCTTCCTTTCCTCCAAAAATATGTAATTGGGGATGTTTGTGTATAATTACATGTGTATAAGTGGTTGGCAGCCTGTGTGGCCAGAGTGATTGCCTAAGTGGCTCGAGTAATTACCTATGTGGCTAGTGAGGTGCCTAAGTGGCTGAAGTGGTTGGCTATGTGGCTAGTGAGGTGCCTAAGTGATTAGAGTGATTATATAAGTGGCTAAATTGAGTCTAAGTGGCTGACGAGCCTGTGTGGCTGGGTAAATGGGAAACCGACAAAGGAAAATGTTGTTGCTTGTGTTGTTATATTGGTCTTTTTATACTTCTATGTATGAACTGATAATTATATTGTTGTAGTTACCCACTAAGCTTTGAAAGCTTACATTGTATGTATTTAACTAACATTCCATGTACTAGCAAATTAGATAAAGGGTAGGAGAATGTGGACACATAAATTAGATAGTGGTTGGATATATACTTTTGTATGTAGCGACCCAGCTTGGGATATTATCTTTTGTGTATGTATTGTATATCCTTTTGATACACTTGTAGTCGTGGTTTGTATACGGTACACATATAGTATATGATGGTTTTGATATAAAAGTAAATGATATTTAATGAAAAAATTTTGGTTGTACTTTTACAGAAACTGGGTGTTACACCAAACCATGTCTAGTTTTGTCTTGCACTTTTTTGTGGTCTTAAGGATGTTATGAAGATTGTAATTTGGGATGTTTGAGATTTGTAAACATAATTAGGATGAATAATCTTTATTAGTTAGTAATTACTCAATTTATTATTAACTAAAAGTGACAAGTGTTCTACCCACTCTAAGAATGAAGTGGTCTACTTATACTTGCTAATGTATCCAAGATACATGTCCTTATCATATTATTGATGATTTTGAATTGTTATTTGTAAGAGCCATGATTAGGTAATTCCTCTTCTTGAAATTTTAAAGTTCGAAAATGTGAATTTTGAGGCTTAGCGGCGCTAACCTGAGCTGGATCACGTTGCCTTATCCCAGCCATCGCGGCGTTACACGAGTGAGGTAGTGGCCTGACACGATTGCGGGTTAGCGGCGCTAACCGTTGATTTTGGCACTAAAACCCTAAAAGCCCATTATGGGCCATATTTAAGCCAAAAACCCTAGTGGAGGCCATCATATTTCACTTCTAAGCCCTAAAGGAAATCCTATAATCCTCTTTCAAATTCCTTTTTGTGTTTTGGCTCCATTTTTGGGTTCTTGAAGGATTTAGAAGGAAGGAATAAGGAATAAGAGAAGGAGAAGGTGATTGCTAGGAAGGAATAGCTTCTTTGTCATCTCTTATACCCTTGTAAGTGTCTATAACCTTTATTATCAAAGTTATCTTTGCATGAAATGAGCTTTTGAGCTCCTTTTGAACGGGGAAAGGATTTGGAGGCTAGAGGATGGATTCCTCACCCTTTAGTTGCTGAATCCTTGGATGAAACCCAACCTAGCCTTGTTAAGTCTTGTTTGAGATGGATTAAGCCTAGAATCACCATTTTGGGATTTGATCTTGTTCATGAGCTTGCATGGCTATGATTGAACGTTAATGTTTACATTTTTGTGTCTTTAGAGACTGTATGGAAGGTCTTTGGATGGTTATAGCCTTTATCTTATCGAATTAAGAGCTTTTGGAAGTTTTGGGTTAAACAGAGATGTTAGCACCGCTAACTTTGCAGTTAGCGACGCTAACTCGCCGAGTGGCTTCAGCGATGCTATCTGCAATGGTAGCGACACTATTGTCAATTTGACTAAGTTGACTTTGACCAGTTGACTTCGACTTTTGGGATAGTTGACTTTTGAGTCAAACCTTAGAACTCTTAGTACCCAGTCCCAGTTAAGGGCCCCAAGGGTTAAAAACCTGGTTTGATATGATGTTTTTGGTAAATAAGAAGTTCGTGAGGTTTTACCGGCACTTTCTTATTTTCACATAGCTGCACATCAGGTGAGTCTCCTCACCTGATTGACTATGATAATGATGATGATGATGATGATGATGATATGATATTGTGAATGATTTGATTACCGATGGATCGGGGCAAGCCCAAGAGTCAAAGAATGAGTTGATTACCGACGGATTGGGGCAAGCCCGAGAGTCAAAGAATGAGATGATTACTGGTTGTCTGGGGCAAGCCTAGAGACTTTGTTTTTATTATGAATCATATGGGAATCTGGGGAACTCACTAAGCGATGTGTTTACAGTTTAATTTTATTGTTTGAGGTACTCACGGGACTGGCGGTGCGGGCACAGTGTGACTACACGGCACGGGCATCCGAGTATCATGATTTTCGTTGTTATCTTTTTATGACTACTTGGATTTTTTACTAAACTTTGTGACTGCTTTTATTATTATCGTTGAATGAATGAATGGAACTGGATGTTTTATTTAAAATTAAGAAAAAATTATTGGTTTGAATTTGGGACGTTACATTATTTCTATATGATAAATCAATTATGTGTTATGTAAATAATATATGTACTTTTTTCATCCATGAAAACTTATTTGGAAGATTTTTAATTACAAACCGGAAATACTTGGTTTGATTTGAAATGATTTTGATAATTAACATGTACATCCATTTTAGGATGTGTCGACTTGTGACCACTATAACTTAGGATCCCTAAATTTTTGTTAGACTTCCTAGTTCGAGGTAATGAGTGGAATTCTAGAACATCCTTACATGCATGTTTGGACTTGTTAACCCACACATGGTATAATACATGACTTACTAGTACTTACTTTGTTGGAATGGGCAAAAGTTGTATAGTTGTGCTTATGCTAACTATGAAGGGTTT
Source organism: Cichorium intybus (assembly GCA_023525715.1). Lineage (NCBI taxonomy): Eukaryota > Viridiplantae > Streptophyta > Magnoliopsida > Asterales > Asteraceae > Cichorium > Cichorium intybus. The sequence goes on from CM042013.1 coordinate 41,912,030, forward strand.
TTCTATGCAATCAATGAACAAATAATTCCTATGGTTCACATGCAACCCTAATATGATCTATGTTTTCTTCTATGAAGATAATAAACTAAAATCCTAAAGCCAACAATTATTTCTAAAGATCAAATAAGAAATTAACCAACCTTTTGATCTTGTTCTTGAAGCTAGCAGCAAAATGATCCTGCCTCAAATGCAAGTCACACCCAAGCAATGGAGAGAAGATTCCAGCAGAGTAATCACAGAGAGAGGGAGGCGTGAATTATGAGGAGCCAGAGGGTTCCTTTTATAGCCTCCTAGGGTTACACCTGAAACCCTAAGGAGCCTCCAAGTGGACAAGCCTGTTGACCACTTGGACCAGATCCCTAAACCCTAATTAGGGTTTTCGCCAACCCTAGAGAAGCCTCCAAGGGTGGCACCACTTTTGGCCCCTGGACTTCTCTTTGCCAGTTATTCAACTATTGAATAAATACAAACCAGTCCTTACACCTTTAATTAATTAATTAATTTAATCACTAAATTAAATCCAATTAATTCTAGATTAAATCTTAATTAATTATTATAGTTTTTAATTAATATATTAACACTTAAATATATTAATAAACTATTTATTTATTTCTATTGATTTATTAAACAATTAATAAATCAACATTTCTCTCTATTGAACTCTACATCTATCCTCCAGCTATGAGGGCAACCCAATGGACTTTGCTTCAATTAACAAGATAAATACAATTATAAGTCATGGCTTAGACACCTAATCCAACAGTCTCCCACTTGGATAAGTCTATGACTTTAATTGTCTGTTTACCTTCTGATTAATATCAGTTTCCCAGAAACTGTCCTGAACTCTGACCTAGTCAGTTCTGTCCAAATATAAGTGATCATATGATCCTTCGTCCAACAGGATATTTTCAGACACGAGACATGGATTGAGATCAATCTCTGTCCGATACTCTGTTTCTCGATCTCCGATTCTGCTTATGACTTTAAGACTTCTAATTAAACACATCAATTTAGTCCCGGCTGGCCAGCACTTTAGTCAACTTCAAAGTCATCGAGAGGCCTACAGATATATGTTTCCCATCAGGGTCAAGGAACGAATAAGCTTTGACTCATATGCTTGTGTCTTTTATTTGTCAAAGTCGTACACAACAATGCGTTTTATAACATCGAGTTACCGATGCGTTTTTGCATTATCAATGCACAACCGACTCGTAAATTTCAACTCATATGTCTCCGCTTCAAGATCATACGATATTATCGTCTCAACATTGCTCGTGATGTAATCCATGAAGCAATCTATTGAGCGCGGGTTTATCCAATACTCAAATCTCTATTTCTAAGTACTCGTGATCGCTGTAGCAGTCTTACTGCAATGTCTAACTCCTTAGACAATCTACAAACCAATTCACGACAGTCTTCGTTCTTACTTACTCCCGAAAAGTATGAGCGACTGTGGACTTTTGAATAATCAAATTATTCGGGAAGTGAAACATGCAAAATTGAAACAAAAAATCTGACTGGTGGCTACTCTTTCCTAATTACCAAGTCTCCACGAGGTAATCACCAAGTCGGATTTTACATAAAACTATTATCGGTTTCTAGATTTCTTTTAAACTATTTAATTCGTGTTATGTATCTATGTCTACTTGACCTTTCACTCTTTCTATGTATTCAAATGTTATACATTAATACACTTCATCCGATTGGATATCCTTCCGATGATATTCCAATTTTGGTCATACCGTCATTCTCACTAACTACTCCATTCTATGTACTGTGACTTTCCATGGTTCTCAGGATCTTTAGTCCACATGACTGCACCCTAAGACTATTTCGAGGTGTTATGATGTGCCGGTGAGCCACACGCGCTCCATCGGAATGCCAACGAAATTCTTTAACCATTAAGTCCTTATTTTAAAAACTCTTTTCAAATTGTTATCAACATTCACCCCTAATCATTTTCCAATGATTTCTCACGTATGTACAAAATCCATTAAGTATTCCCAGCCAGGTCATATCCTGAATCTGACTCACTATGCTCTAAGCATTAAGTCATCAAGACATGTTCATGACACTTCTGATCGATCCAAGAAACTTGTTGGATTCGATCCAGACCTATTCCAAACTCTTTTGGAATCTAAGGATTACTTATAATCCTTGTGTCATGATTTTCAATAACTATTTCCTTTCGGAGACTCTTTTCCATGCATCTTGAATCTTATCAAGATCATGCTTACTATGGCTAGGTCTATACTGATGACATCATCTATCTGATATATGTTAATGGATTATGTGAGTATGTTGCACCTGCCAAATCATTACACTTTGCAATGATAGAAAACTATTTCCTAGGGCAGTGCATCTTGAGTCTCATCAAGATTATTTTGGCAGAGTTTCGATCTATCTCATAGACGTTTATAACCACCCGAGCATGCCGTATCTTTAATAAGTCTTTCATAGTGGTCCGTTTCTTAACACCAAGTCATTACACTTTGTAATGAAAAGAGACGTTTCCTAGAAACATTATGTAACTCACATATGGAGATAGTAGATAACAGCGACACTCCCACTGGCTTTGACACGGTTATGGACTATTCACGATATCCATAACTTTTGGCACATTTTGAGAATCCAAACCTTTCTGACATTTTAAGGGAAATCTTTCAGCCCTTTCTCAAAATCCAATCCTTTGGCATATTTTGAGAATCTGAATATCCTTTCTTACGAGATGCCTATGGCGTAATCCCAGGCCCACGTACCTTAATACTGGCATACTCTTTGTGAGTCCCCTTTAGTGTGCCGGTGATCCACACGCGCTCCACTAATGACTTACATTATGCAGTATCCTTTCAGATTTCATCTTCTATTAAGAGTGCTTCTCTCGGAGTCAATTGCTTGACTCTGAGTATCGTCTCACTCAACCAGATGTTCTGAATGTACGTTTCTGTCCATGTTGGTTTCTTTTGATGATTACTCCCATTGGTTTTAAGACCAGTTGTAAAATCAATCAAACTGTCACATAGACTGTATCTCGTCCTAACGTTCTCTTAATTGGCAGCAACCGGGCTCACCAATGCTTCCAAGTAGTCGGATTGAAAATCCGTACCAACTATAGTGTTTTACCACTAATCGGTATGTCACCCTGATCATAACTACTTATGATGGTGATCAGTACTACTGGTCAATGGAAGATAATGTCAGAATTTAAAACAAAAATCTTATTTCTGCTCTAAGCCTAGTGATGACTAAAGGTTATTTCACTTGGCTAATCCTGAACTCATTCAGGATTGTCCCAACTCCCACTGTTTCCTCAGAACATGAGTTCTTTCTAAAAGAGCTCTTTCTTTTCCAGGTACAGCGGGATAGCTAGTGAAACGACATTTCTGATTAGGTTCAGGCTAGTCATGTGGTTCGGACGAACACTACAAGACCCTGGACTTTTAATGTACAAGTGGGACAATCCCAGCTTTACATTTCAGACAGCGTCCGCAAAACCTACTTAGTCGAATGATGTGGTTGGAATATGGTCTGACTGGTTTAGTATTCAATGTATTGGAAACTAATTGGCAATGTATTTCATACATTGAGGATCGAACTGTTTCGACCAATGCTCCATCATCTTCCCTAAGACACATTATAACTATTAATGTTCTTGGAAGGGAATAAACTGTGAAACATTTTCCCAGTTTATGTTGTCACTCAGGTTCTGTGGGTCTTGTACTTCCTTTGAAGTCCTTGAACTGTTCAAGGTTTCAATTCAATCACTTATTCTGATAAGCGAAGCCATATTTGTCATACCGATTGACAAATATCGCGGAGTACAACCAATTGTGTTCTATTTGAGGATTCGAGCAGTACACAGCAACAGATGTGTTCGTTGCTCCTAATCTTAATCTCTTTTACATCTCTATGTAAACAAGACTTGCAATCTTCAGTTGACTCTAAGTCAGCTGATTCTAAAAGCCTATCCTTTGGATCTTTGGGTGATTCATTTCTTGCCACATGTGCTTTATAAAGAACTTAATCATCATCTGACTCTAAGTCAAATGATTCCAAAGTCCTGTCCAACTAGATCTTTGGTTGATTCATTTCTTAACACATTAAGAACTCAACTCATCAAGTGACTCTAAGTCAAATGATTCCAAAGTCCTGTCCAACTGGACCTTTGGTTGAATTGATTCTTACAACATTTATCTTAACAATCATAAGGGACACAATTCCGAAATCCAAACACTTTGGATGTATCAATATTCAAGTTATTACTAATCATGCATTCTACACAATCATACAACATTTCAATGATATTTCAAACAACATGTGTTAAAAGAAAATTGACAATTTTATTAAAACAGAATCCTCGAACAATGTATTACATGATAGACAATGTCATACGCATCTAATAAGCTAATAACATGATTTCAACATCTAACTAAACTCTAAAACTGCATGAGCTTCAGATCCAATCTGAATATGCTCCTATGCAACAACATCCCACATCCTACAGAGTCTATGCATACAGAGCAAATGTGAGAAACACATCCTGTATCAAGGAATTAAGGATCAGGTGTTTTGAGTTTTAAGATATTCCTGAGTTGCCAAACTGTTCGGCTTCGGAGCATTTTCCAATCTTTTCGTAACTGTGTCCCACCCTGTGGATTCCCAGTTTGAAACATCGAGGAACCGGTCCAGACGATCTGGATCATTTCTTGATGTGTCCTATTACTGGACTCAATCCCGAAGCAGCTGAACCAATGGAACTATGCTTCTCTATGAACGACTCATATAGAGTCAACATTGAATGCATATTCACGCTTGTTTTATCTGGTTTCCCTTCCTGTACATCAGGATGAACGGATCAACGAGTCGAGCTAATGCTTTCACTCTCGATCAAAAGGGAATTTCACCTATGTGTCTCTCAGTCTTGAGAACATGTAAACTGGTGCTACTTCCTGCACACTTCAAACTCTTTGAAGATCTTAGCTGGTCCTTTCTCAACAAGTTCATGGAATTTATCCACAACTAGCTGTGTTAACTTATCTGACCCCAGGAATTCTAAATTCCTGCGGAACTCGGGGTCAATGATCAATAGTATTAGGCAACGAACTTTCCTTGACTTAACAATCAAGGAGTCATGCTCATCACAGGCTACTGTGTGATGTCATGCTCTGGGGAGCGGACACTCAGTCAGATATGGCTTGCCAGCAAAATAGAGAATTATTCTCTATTTATGAAGCCATACCATATAGATTAGGCCAGTCAGCCTTTCCATATTTAGCAGGTGCTATATGATGCTCTCAGAAATGGGTGAAGGAGGAGAGGGAAGAGAATAGACACTTGATTCAGACATCTACAATAAACAGAATTTATTAGTTTAATTTTTTCTTTTAAATAATGACCCAATTTATTATTTATTAAGGCTAGGACCCAAAATGCCCCAACTATGGTGTGAAAAGGGATGCCGTAATCACAACATAATAGTCATTAAGGTAGATAATACACTTATCAATTTCATCTTATGAAATTCCTAGATCTGTTGAGACACATTGAACTATTCAATGGCATGTTTAGTCTCGGATGTGCCCCACTGTTTGTGACTGGGATGCTGAGGATCACAAACCGGGTGTGAATAACCATGCAAATTAGCTTGGTACTCTCAAAGTCAATTGCCATCTCTAATTAACGTGCCGGTTAACCACACACGCTCCGTTAATAATGACAAAATCGAGAAACCCATTGCAAGTCTTTGTAAACCCCTATTGGTGTGTCGGTTAACCACACACACTCCACCAATGTTTCACAAATTGCAATGTGCAATTTCATAGATTAGCACCAATTCACATTTTTAAACCTAAAGTAACTAGATTAGGATTTGTTTGAGGTTCTAGTACTTTCAATTATAGCATTATACTTTTAAGAGGCTTAGCGGTTCTATCAAACCCGTTTGGCTAACGACACTAGACTGGCCAGGAGAGCGGTGGGTGAGAGTGGACACCCATTAGACTACCATTTTATAGGCAGTCGCCTTATACCCTCTTTAAAAGACAGTTTCGTGAATGAGGCCTACTAGTGGTAAGACTAACCATTTAATATTATATATAAGTATTAACTTTTAATCATAAATATATAAGATATATTTTAATCTTATTAAAATATTTTAGAATTAATTTAATCATAATTTTCGCTAATTTATTCTATTTTTTCGAAAATTTTAAATTAATCCTTTAAGCTGATTTAATTTTATCTTTTAATTAACAATTAATTAAATTAATTAAATCTAAGATAGATATTATAAATTAATCAAATTAATTTTACCTATGTTAACCCCTAAGGTTCAAAATTTGCTAGCTAGGGTTTAAGGGTTCCAGTTATCTTGAAGATACAGTTACCAAAAATAACAACCAACTTAAAAGGCAAGCAAATAAAGGGGATCCAATGGGGGTGGCGGCTAGGGTTAGGAAACCCTAGCCTAGGCAACGAAATTTAGGCATTCCAATAGGGTTTTTCGCAAAAACACTCAAGGCAAGAATCATGCAAGCAGTTTATATCAATTCATAAGAAAACAAGCCTAAGCTCTGATACCACTGAAGGGTTTTTCTATGCAATCAATGAACAAATAATTCCTATGGTTCACATACAACCCTAATATGATCTATGTTTTCTTCTATGAAGATAATAAACTAAAATCCTAAAGCCAACAATTATTTCTAAAGATCAAATAAGAAATTAACCAACCTTTTGATCTTGTTTTTGAAGCTAGCAGCAAAATGATCCTGCCTCAAATGCAAGTCACACCCAAGAAATGGAGAGAAGATTCCAGCAGAGTAATCACATAGAGAGGGAGGCATGAATTATGAGGAGCCAGAGGGTTCTTTTTATAGCCTCCTAGGGTTACACCTGAAACCCTAAGGAGCCTCCAAGTGTACAAGTCTGTTGACCACTTGGACCAGATCCCTAAACCCTAATTAGGGTTTTCGCCAACCCTAGAGAAGCCTCCAAGGGTGGCGCCACTTTTGGCCCCTGGACTTCTCTTTGCCAGTTATTCAACTATTGAATAAATACAAACTAGTCCTTACACCTTTAATTAATTAATTAATTTAATCACTAAATTAAATCCAATTAATTCTAGATTAAATCTTAATTAATTATTATAGTTTCTAATTAATATATTAACACTTAAATATATTAATAAACTATTTATTTATTTCTATTGATTTATTAAACAATTAATAAATCAAAATTTCTCTCTATTGAACTCTACATCTATCCTCCAGCTATGAGGGCAACCCAAATGGACTTTGCTTCAATGAACAAGATAAATACAATTATAAGTCATGGCTTAGACACATAATCCAACAAACTATACCTAAGCTCATTTTTTTTTGCCATTATTGAGAGATTTGGAATTTGATATTGTCTTGGGAATTAGAAGTAGACATATGCTGATTTGCATATTCTATTATTGTGAAAATATGGTTGTTGAGTTTGAGGATATTTTGAAAATGTTTATATTAAAATGCATTCTCCTTAAACTTCTAATAACTATTTTGTTGATCTGAAAACTTTGGGGGGGGGGGGGGGGTGTTAAGTTTAAGTTTAGATTGTTGCTTTTATTTAGACAAAACTGCAAAATTGGTCCATGTGGTTTGAAATAACTGTGGTTTTGGTCCAAATAGTTTCCAACTTGCATGGGAGGTCCAAAATCAGGAATTTTCTGCGATTTTGGTCCCTGACATACTTGAAAAGACTAAAAATACCCTTTTAAGTTCTTTTTTCATTTTTAAATATCATTATAAGTATTTTTGAATTAAAAATAAATAAAAACCCACCCACCCACCACACACCCATCACCGCCCCCCTCTCTTTCTCTCTCTCTCTCTCTCTCTCTCTCTCTCTCTCTCTCTCTCTCTCTCTCTCTCTCTCGCCTCGTTCCCTTCCCCATCCTTCCATTTTTAATAAAAAACCCACCTGCAAATCTGAGAACCACCGGTTCCTCAAGAACATGAATACAAGTTGCAAGTTTGAATATATATTTGTAAAACCCAAATATGCATTCAGTTCACTCAAACCCAAAATGTATTTATAAACCCAATTTGATACAAATCATAAACACAAAGAAAATGAACACGATCAAAATCACATCTGACTGATTTTCCAAGATGAAATCAAGAAGAGGAAGAACACAAATAAATTTTCTAAGTCACATAAGGCAACTTTTAAAAACCTAAAATATTCATATCTACTAAACAAGATAACAAAGACATTAATGGAATCGATCTTCTGATGGAATCGAACAACAATGAAATTGAGAGATTTACCAACCATTAAACAATAAAAATCAAAGATTTACAACAAAAATCGGATTCTTTTTCATCGTCCCAATCGGCTTCCTTTTAAACCTATCGGCTTCACCGTCAATTTCATCGTCCCAACGACCCTCATCGACTTTTCCTTTGCCGATTACATCCTTCATCGGCATCATCATTAGGCTTCTCCAATGACGCCCCGCCTCCGCCGATTTCATTCACCTGCAACTTCATCATCTTCGGTGGAGACGACCAGCAAAACTCCGATTCAAGCTCCCACCGGGCCCACGCCCATGGCCGATTGATGCTCTTGGTTTAGTTTAACAAACGATATGTGAACCAATATGTGAATCCGTCAGGTTCCGCTGCTACGCGGTGTGGGAAGAGCAATGTATTTTGGTTTTAATTCCTCTTCTTATTTTTCAATCTGCTTTCACTTGTAGCAATCTGTGTATCTATATGTGAATTGATTCTCTTGGTTTAGTTTACCGAACGATAGAATCTTGTTCTTTTTTCAAGTTCGTATATTAGTTTCAAGTTATCCTCGTGAAGATTGAGGTTATGCTACGAAAATTTATGCTAACATCGTAGAATTTTGTGAAGTAACTCGAACAAAACAGGGTCAGCGTATTGTTTTGTGCTAACGATTTTAACATATTCTTTTGTTCGGAACTCGACTCCTTCAGAATGCGTGAATCCAGTGGAGAGAGTGGGAGGATCGGGTTAGGAGCTCGACTCCTTCAGAATGCGTGAAATCAGAAACTGATTAATCGAGTGAGCAAAGATTTTTGAAGGTTTGGGTTGTTTAAAAATGGTGGTGGCGAGAATGAGGAAAACGAAGGGAAGTACCGTGGGTTTGGGTTGTTTAAAAATGGGGTTTTCATGGTTTGATAAGAGAGAGAGATGATAGGAGTGATAAGGGGACGGTAGTAGAGGGTGGGGTGGGGTATAGGTTAATTTTTTTCTTTTTATTTATTATTATTTTTGTATAAAAAAATAAGAATATAGATATTAAGAAAATGTAAAAAGAAATTAAAATGATATTTTAGTCTTTTCAAGTGGGCCAGAGACCAAAACCACGAGAAATTCCTTATTTTAGACATCCCATGCAAGTTGGAAACTATTTAGACCCAAACCACAATTTTTGAAAACCACATGGACCAATTTTGTAGTTTTGTCAAAGATGAACATGCATGATACTGTTAGGCTTTCAATTCAACAATCCAAAAATCTTACTATATTTTCACTATAACAAGAAAACATCTTCCATTTATTTATGGGTTAAATAGATTTTTTTATTTTAGTTGTTCATTTTTATATAAATCAATATATTTCAAGTTTAATTTATACATAATCACTATATATAATCTAAGCAATTAATAGCGCGCTATAGCGTTTAGCGACATTTCAGAATCGTTATTTTCATTTAGCGATGACATAATCATACTGGTGCTATTAGCACGCTATTTTGCGCGATTCTGTGGTATTTTGCGTGATTTTTCACTGCTATTTACCGCTATTTGCGCTATTTTGATTCTGGTCTTTTTTTCTTTTATATTTTTTATGTGAACCTTTGTAATTTTTATGATTTGGATTTTGGTTTTGGTTTTGTTGTTATGCTTATGAATACAAGTGTATTAATGTATAGTTCTAAGAAATTGTATGTTGGATTCACTATAACTATGAGATTAATGTTTGTATTATTCATGATCTTTTCTATCATATATAGGAATGTTCATGAAATTGTAATAATCAACAAGCAACTAGATGTATTAATGCTTTAATATAAAAATTATATGTAATGCAAAAAACCGCTATATCGACGCTATACCACCGGGAAAACCGCAATTTCAAATAACGATAGTGATCGCTATTTGATTTTTTATCGCTATAACTGCTTAGTATATAATTATTATAAAAGATAAATTATAGTACTCTTTCGGTTGTGATCATTATTGGGCCAAACACGTTCAACCAACTTGTAATAGAATTTCATGACAAAGTTTGTTTGAACTATCTTGAAATTTCCTCAATATATTGTTGGAATGTATATTGGAAATTCTTCATCATATTGTTGGAACTTATTTGTGGAATCTTGGAATATTTGGATTAATAAATGAACATAATATCAAAAGTTAATGATTAATTATAGCTAAAAGAAGGGTCAATGAATAATTATAATCAAAAGAAAATTCAATGATCTTAGCTTAAAAATAAATTTTGATAATTACCTTTATATAAATCAACAAGTTAATGATATTTTAAATCTTAAATGGAACTAAACGATCAAATGGACATATAAAATTATAAACGATCACAAAAGTTAAAGTGATTAATTAAATATAAACAATAATATATGGACGAAATTTGTATTTTATTTTATTTTTTTCACTTTTTTTGAGTGATTTGGCGGCCATAATGGGGTCCAATAATAAAAGCATCTCTGTCTCTGCAACTGTGCCAGCCTTTTCTTCAACCGTTTCTTGCTGTCCACCCTCCCAAATCAGAATCACAACTACGATCAAGAATTAAACCTCAAATCTTGCTTAATTTAACCAACAGATCACAACCCCACGTAAATTCTTACAAAAATGGACTCATCGGACGACGAAGGAGAGGAGTACTTGTTCAAGGTAGTCATCATCGGAGACTCGGCGGTCGGAAAATCAAACTTGCTATCTCGTTACGCTCGAAATGAGTTCAATATGCACTCCAAAGCCACCATCGGAGTTGAGTTTCAAACTCAGAGCATGGAAATCGACGGCAAGGAGGTTAAGGCTCAAATTTGGGACACCGCAGGCCAGGAACGCTTCCGTGCGGTCACCTCCGCTTACTACCGTGGCGCCGTTGGTGCCCTAATTGTTTACGATATCTCCCGTAGCACCACATTCGATAGCGTATCCCGATGGCTCGAGGAGCTCAATAGTGAGTTTAATTACGATCTGATCTCATTTTGCGTTTAGCTTAATTCGTTCATTATATGCTTTACATCTTCATATGAATCATTGCTAGCTATAGTGAGATGCATACAATTGTTTTCAGATTCTGTTAACTAAATTTGAAGTTTTGAACGACATGAATCTGTAATCGGGTGCGTTAGCTTCGCTGATGTGATCTAATCTCATGTAAAAAAACTCTGATCGGGTTCATAATTAGCGACATTCCAGTTCAAATCCTGATTTAGTTTTATAAAATTTCAAATTCAGACCATGCGATTGGAGGTGTGAACACCTGCTCATGGTATGGATTGACTATGGAAGTCGAACCAGGAGTTAATAGTTGAAACTTGAAACTACATTACTGTTATAGGAACGGAATCTCGAATTCCAATTCCGTTGGATTTTACCATATTTCAAATTTACAATTCCTCCCCATTCCAATTCCCTCATATTTCAATTCCTTTAACGGATTCCATTCCTTATGCAGCTCATTCAGAGACAACAGTGGCAAGAATGTTGGTGGGAAACAAATGCGATTTGGGAAATATCAGAGCTGTGTCCATTGAAGATGGCAAAAACCTTGCAGAAAAAAATGGATTATTCTTCATGGAAACATCAGCGCTCGATTCAACAAATGTCAAAACAGCTTTTGAAATGGTGATTCGTGAAATTTACAACAATGTCAGCAGAAAAGTTTTAAATTCAGATTCATATAAAGCCGAGTTATCTGTAAACAGGGTGACTCTTGCACACGACGGTGATGCTGGATCTAAGCAAGATAAAAGCAGATACTCTTGTTGTTCTTGATTTTTTTTTTCTGATTACGTGAATTGTGTAATCTTTTTATAATTAATTTTCGGAATTATATTATTCTTTTGGATTTTATGATGTGAAATTGTGAAAGGTAAAATTTTGCCAGTTTTGTTTTTGTGGATTTGACAAATGGTATTCTTTACAAAAGTGTACTTGCATAAATTGGGGAAGTAAGATTGTTTCAAGAGGAAGGTTTCAATTATATAAGTGTTGTAGTTTTTTGTTAACATATTTGATAATTATATTTTGAAGTTTGTCTACTTTATTTGTATAGAGTAAAAGAAATTTATCATGCTCTTTTGTTATCTGAAACGAGTCAAATGTAACACTTTCTTACAAAAAAAGATAAAAAAATATTGGGTTTAAATTCATGGGTTTCATTGTATATACCGGAACCCATTCTAATAAATCAGTTTACTAATACGTATCCCAGGATATATGTGCTGATACTTATTACACGTCTTTCTATTAGATCGATATATTAATATCTAGTCTTGAAAGTTTTAATATATTGCCTTAAACGGTGTCAAGAATTGCACACGAACCGAACCGGTCCCAGACCGCTGAGTCCAAGGTGGTGTAGACCGCTGGTCCGGGTTCAGTCTCACTTTTCTGCATTATGTGATTTAATTGTAGTTTTAATTGTAATACTAGTAGATATAACAGGAGAACAGTTACCAGAATAGTCACAATCGGTTTGGTTGTTAGATTTTCAAAGATCTTATATACCGAAAGGATCCTGCCTCTAGACTGTCTTTTCTGTCATTTTTTCCTTGGTAGTCAAATGTATCATATTATTAATAAGTAATTAGTGCAATGCAATTGACCAATTATAAATTAAACTAAACTATTAAAGTGACTAATTATAAGTTAAACTAAAGTAATAGCTTGGGGTTTAGTTTCATTGAATAATAATGTAGGATACTTTAAAACCATCTCGTTTTATGTCAAAAAAAATCCGGATGAAATGCCTACTCATATGGAAGTAGGTAATGGTGGACATATATGACATTACGATAATGATATAGCAATCCAATTATGTTAGCGGACCATTATTTATCTATTTGTATAGTGTTGTTAAAGCCCACTTTTATGTATTCTATTGTTTGTATTGGCCCATGTCCACATTGTACATATACGTTTTCTGTATCTCATATTGAGGTAATGAGAATTACTCACATTACTATAATGATGAAACAGAAGCAGATTTCTTGAAGGTTTGAGGGGATAGGGAGGGTTTAAGGGTTTTTAACGGGGTAGTCTTTCTTTCACCAGTCTTCTGCTTCCACCTGCCCACTACGTGTTCGTTCATCCTTCTTTGTTCCCCGCTACGTTGGCTCTCTCTCTGTCCCATACAAAGCTTCTCTCCGACCCCATAGCAAATCAAACTTCCAGAGGATGTGAGTTTCTTGATCCAATCGCTGGTGGTTGCACCATCTCGGAGAGACTAAAACTCCAAATACACACCGCAAATCAAAATTTCTGATTACTAGACCTTCGATTCGCACTCAGTCGTCGGAGTTCCTACCGCCGCCGACTCTTCCTACAGCCGAAGATGCTCCTGCCGCCGTCGTTTCTTCCTGTTGGTGGAGATCCTGCCATCGTAGAGTTGAATTTATATTTTGTGAATGATCAAACGAAGAACACGAAGTTCAATCGTCAATCGTCACCCCTTTTCCCCCAATTTCAGAAAAGAAAAAAAATCAAAGGGTCTTGAAGAAGTTATGGAGGATGTAGATGATGTATTATCCACTTGTGGGTCTCGGCAGGGGAAAAACTACACTACACATGATCACCCGCACCTTCTCATATTTGGAGTAATAACTTCTTATCTTGCGACCCATCCAATTGAAGAATTTCTCTTTTGCATATCTGATTACTCTGTTTAACTTTATTGTATTTAACTATTTATTTTTCATGAAGAACAATATTTTGATGAGTTTAGAGAAATGATTAAAGAAAATATGTGTGATGGACGTTCAAGTAAGAGCTAGCGTAACAAATGACAGAGTTTCTTTCCGTGTCATTGATCTTAATTATATAAAGTTATATATGTATTGATCTTAATCTACTCATTTTTATTGCTTGAAAGCGGTACAATTCATGTATCAACATCAATGTAATTGCTATTCGGGTAAGCTAAGAATTAAAGGCGGAAAAAAGGCATCTTGGAAGTAAGAATCAAAAAGTCCAATTTATTCTATTAAACAATAATCACAAACAAAACTACGTTCTTAGCGGTTTAAATCTTTTACTAATCACTTTGTTTTTAGATTGAATATTTAATTTCCGTCGACAATGGTTTTGATGCATTGTGACTATTAGATTAACGAAACACCAAAAAGTTGTCAATTGGTTTAAAGAAATACAACTAAACAGATACTTTTCAAGACCTTTTCCTTTGTGGATTTAAGTAAAAGTTTCATATTGTTTATGTTTTCATATACAGGATGGTTAAGGATTATGATGCAATCTTGCATGCCCTTTTGGCTCAACCAGTGCTATACATAACATTTTTCTATTGCTGCTAGAAGGCTGAAGAGGCGTGGATTTGAATAAAGTTACAAAAAACTTCAAAAGTCCAACTCTGAAAAGCTAATGACAGATTTTCTCACGAACAGTTAACCATATTAGTAAATATACCAGGTATGTCTGCCTTATTGTTTGCATGCTACTGCTTTGTGTTGTGAATAGTCTTCGATAATGATATTATTCTGTATAACAATGTTGGATTTTTTTGCTTCATCTTTAATTTGATATTGTTATTGTCATATACATATCTGTTGTTATTTTTCGTTTGTTTATACCATAAAAGACATTTTCTTATATAAAGCCAATTTTAGAGTTGTCCCTGCGTTTTTTCCATGATATTGTCATTTTTCTTTTTAAAAATTTGGCCCATGTATTTCCGCGTCTTCAAATAGATGAAATAGATTATTTCTTACTTTTGTTGACCGTTAATATTTGGGTTTTTTTGGTGCCTCACAGCTTCTGTGCATTTTTATAGACCTCCAGAATGTAATCGGGACCCCCGCTGGTAAATACGGGCCTCTGGATGCTATAAAACACAAGTAATTGGAAGTATTTTGCTATTTATTGCATTTATCCCTTTTTTCTAATTAGAGCATTGTACTTTGAAAAGTCCATTATAGCATTGTACTTTTGTTTTTTTTGTTACTGGGACATTATACTTTTAAAAATCTACCGATTATAGCAGTGAAAATCGCTTTTAATTTGGATGACATTGCTAGATTAGGTTAGATTTTTTAGAGTACAATATTGTAATAGAAGCAAAAAAAATATGAATTTATAATAGATATTTAGTGTAGATATGTTGCTACTTTTCTTGCATTTAATATTCTATAAAAGAATAAACTGAAATGTAAAAAGAAATCAAACAAACCATTTTGGGCTTCTTGGTAGTTCTCTTGAAGCCGCTTTCTAGCTGATGCCAGCCTGTCAGGATCAATGTTTTGCTCCTTGCGTGGTCGCTGTGAGAATCTCAAGTAACTTGTAAGCAAGTTTAAAGTAAAACTAAACGCAAGAAATAGCAACGTACTTTCATATATTCATTTATTATAGCATCTTACTTTCATTTCTTTCCATTACAACATTGTACTTTCATCTTTTTTTTTTTTGTAATAAAAAAACTACCCGATTATAGCATTGATTTCTATACGCGTTCTAATTAGGACAATGTACTTCGAATATTTTACTATAATTTGGTCGATTTTTCAGAGTACAATGTTGTAATAGAAAAACATGGAAGTACATTACAAATGCTTTAAGTTAACCTACTAAAAGCCAGTAACTTAGCCTCAATGACATGACAGATTCGTGATAATTCCAATAACTATATAGCTTGATGGAAAATCCATATGAAATTCTAAATGAGTGCAAAGTAGATATGTGATGAGAATCAATTCAGAAATGAAAAGAAAACTAGAATTAGGACTAGAATTCTTGAATCTGTAGCATATTGAACTTCCCTTTTCGAGAGAGGGAAAACTCTCCAAGAAACGGTTACAATTTCTGCACACCTCTCTCCTCTTCTCCTCCTCCTTTTATCTCCTTTCTAAGCTAACTGACTTAACTACCTACAGACCCTTCTTTCTTCTGTTGTAAGTAAATCTTTTCCCCAAAAGGACCAAACTACCCCTTACTTATTTCTTCTACTGTAGGTGAACACTACAGGTGGACGTGTATCAATTCTTCCCCCCATAAGCTTCACCTTGTCCTCAAGGTGAAAGGCCGGAAAGGCTTTGTCAAGAAGAGTATAATCTTCCCAAGTCGCTTCGAACACAGGTAATTCCTTCCATTTAATGAGAACTTCCGAATTGCCATCCACCTTGTCTCTTATTTGTAACACCTGTTCAGGTTCTACCAATAGTTCCAAGTCATCGGATAAACGCTGGGGTAATGCATTTGAAACAAGAGAAGGTCCGATCGCTCGCCTCAACTGTGATACATGGAAGACAGGATGTAATTTTGAAGAACTTGGTAGTTTCAACCTGTAGGCAACTTGTCCCACTCTTTCTAACACTTCAAAAGGCCCATAAAAACGTGCAGATAGCTTTTGATTGTTGTGTTTGCGTAGAGACTTGAGCCGATAGGGTTGTAGTTTCAAAAAAACTTGATCTTTAGGTTCAAAGTGTTCATCTTTACGATGTTTATCTGCCTGCAATTTCATCCTTTGTTGTGCTTTCAGTAAATTGAACCTTAATTCATCCAATAAATGGTCCCTTTCCAGCAATGTAGCTTCCACAGTTTGTACTGTACAGGTCCCTTCTGTACATTTAATCAATTTGGGTGGATCTCTTCCATACAAAGCTTTGAAAGGTGTACAATGAAGTGAAGCATGGTACGTGGTATTGTACCAAAATTCTGCCCAACTCAAGAATTTTTTCCATTGTTTGGGTTTTCCGGATACAAAGCATCGTAAATATTGCTCCAAACAACGATTGACAACTTCCGATTGTCCATCGGATTGTGGATGATATGCCGTTGAATAACATAATTTGGTTCCTTGTTTTTTAAAAATTTCTTTCCAAAATTGACTAAGGAAAATTTTGTCTCGATCCGTAATGATTGAAATTGGAACACCATGTAACCGCACTATTTCTTGTAAAAACACCTCCGCAACTTGTTGTGCTGTGAAAGGATGTTTAAGTGGTATAAAATGGGCAAACTTACTTAATCGGTCAACGGTCACAAGAATGGTGTCATATCCTTCAGACTTGGGCAAACCTTCAACAAAATCCATTGTAATCGTATCCCATACTTGCATCGGAATTTCATTCGGTTGTAATAACCCGGTTGGAGACCCGTTTAAAATTTTATTTTGTTGACAAGTTCCGCATGCTAGAACAAATTCTTTAATAGTTTTCTTCATTCCGACCCAAAAGAGTTCCGATGATATTCGTTGAAAGGTTCGTTCTATACCGGAGTGTCCCCCCATGAAAGACCCATGAAACTCGTCCAAAATTGTAGTAATCAAGGAAGAATGTTGCGATAACACCAACCGATTTTTATACCAAAGTAAGTCATTGCGAACCTCAAAACCCGGGTGTTTTGCGGAATTGGAATCTATGTCTTCTTTAATCTTTTTTAGCAATGCATCATTTTGGGTCTCGGTTTTCAACAATTCCCAATCCCGCCATTGTGGCCCTCCCATTACCGACAACTCAAGATCTTTTCGGGATAAGGCATCCGCAACTTTATTGGTGATACCCGGTTTATATATGATCTCAAAATCATACCCAAGCAATTTAGTAACCCACTTTTGATATTGAGGTTCAATAATTCGTTGATCTAAGAGGAATTTCAAACTTTGTTGATCGGATTTGACCACGAATCTCCGTCCTAACAAATACGGTCTCCATTTAGAAATAGCAAAAACGATCGCCATGAGTTCTTTTTCATATATCGCCTTTTGTCGTGCCCGTGTACCCAAAACTTGGCTATAAAAAGCGATTGGTTTATTATATTGCATTAAAACTGTGCCGAGGCCGCCGCCCGATGCATCCGTCTCGATAACAAAGGTTTTGGAAAAATCCGGTAATGCTAACACCGATGCCGACGTCATCGCATTTTTTAAAAGTTCGAATGATAAAGTTGCATCTTCATTCCAAACAAAGTTATTTTTCTTAAGTAATTCGGTTAACGGTTTTGCCAAGTGCCCGTATCCGCGAACAAACTTTCGGTAATATCCCGTTAATCCAAGAAAACCCCGTAATTGCGTTATGTTATTGGGTCTTGGCCAAGTCAAAATTGCATTGATTTTCATGTTATCCATTTCAACACCTTCTTGTGAAATAATATGACCCAAATAACCTATTTTCCGTTTAGCGAATTCACACTTCTTCTTGTTCGCGTAGAGGTTTTGATCTTTCAACACTTGTAAAACTTGTTTTAAATGTTTAGCGTGATCTTCTTGAGTTTGGCTATAAATCAAGATATCATCGAAAAACACTAAAACAAATTTTCTTAAAAATGGTTTGAAAATATCATTCATCAACGATTGGAATGTAGCGGGTGCGTTTGTGAGGCCAAAGGGCATAACCAAAAATTCGTAATGCCCCTCATGTGTTCGAAAAGCGGTTTTTGGAACATCTTCTTCTTTCATACGAATTTGGTGATAACCCGCTTTTAAATCCAATTTTGAAAAATATTGTGCCCCATGTAATTCGTCTAGTAATTCATCTATAATTGGAATCGGAAATTTGTCGGGAATTGTACCTTTATTGAGTGCCCGATAATCGATACAAAAACGCCAACTTCCGTCTTTCTTCTTCACAAGTAAAACGGGGCTCGAAAAAGCGCTTTTGCTGTTTTGAATAATACCCGTTTCCAACATTTCCGTCACCAATTTTTCAATCTCGTTCTTTTGAAATTGAGGGTACCGGTAAGGTCTAATGTTAATGGGTTCTACCCCATTTTTAAGTGAGATACCATGTTCCGCATTCCGTATTGGTGGCAAGCCTTTTGGTGTCTTGAACACTTCCTCATATTCGTTTAGCACTTCGGTAATCATTAAGGGACATTCTTCACTTTTGTTATTTTCTTCTTCGATATTACCCAACTCAATAAGTAATCCTTGGCCTTCTTGTTGTATGGTCTTTATCATAGATTTCAATGAGACTAACGATCGTCCCAAGGCTTTATCCCCTTGTAATTTGACTATCTCACCGTTCCAATTAAACTTCATAATTTGTGCTTGCCAATCGACTTCGGTTTTTCCCAATGTTACTAACCATTGCATACCCAAAATAACATCCGAATTACCCAATTTGATGGGTAGAAATTCCTCGTTAATCTCAATGCCTTGCACCCATAATGA
Organism: Cichorium intybus; assembly: GCA_023525715.1. Classification (NCBI taxonomy): domain Eukaryota; kingdom Viridiplantae; phylum Streptophyta; class Magnoliopsida; order Asterales; family Asteraceae; genus Cichorium; species Cichorium intybus. The sequence goes on from CM042013.1 coordinate 41,931,424, forward strand.
GACATCCCTACACAATCCTTGGCCGCCCACATTTGTACCCGTTCCCATGGAAATATTGTAATCTTTAGTGGCGTTAACTTTCAAATTGATTTTTTTCACCAACTCGATCGAAATAAAATTGTGAGACGCCCCACAATCCACCATCACTACCACCTTTTGGTTACCAATAAGACCCTCCATCTTCATTGTCTTTGGTGTTGTCAACCCCATTATCGAATTCAATGATACCTCGATATGCCCCTCTTTTATAACCGTTGCTAATTCCGCGTTATCGTCCTCCATTTCCATTTCTTCTATGTCATTATGATCTTCCCCATCTTGTATTATCACCACATTCAATTCTTTCTTCTTGCATACATGCCCCGGTTTGTACTTTTCATCACATCGATAACATAATCCTTGAGTTCGCTTTTGTAACAATTCGGCTTCGGAAAGTCTTCTAAAACTCCCACTTTTGTTTTCATTGCCGGTAGTTCGTGAATTTGTTTCAAAAATTTTTTTATCTTCTGAATTTTGATCACTGAATTTTTTAAAAATGGATTTGTAAAACATGTTCTTGTTCACCAATTTGTTCTTTTCTTCTATCTTCTCAGCAAGTTCCATGGTTTGATGCAATCCTTTTGGCCCAAGAATTCTTAATTCAGCCCGAATGTCAGATTTCAGCCCATTCATGAATTGGCCCACAAAGATCTCATCTGTTATACCCTCTAATGGTGCAGCTAAAGCAATAAAACGCCTCCTGTATTCCTTCACTGTGGTTTCTTGTTTCACGGCTAAGAATTGCTCACACAAGGTGCCTTCTGTGGATGATCGAAATTGTAGCAGTAGCAACTCTTTTAGTTCTTCCCATCTTCTTATTGTTCTCCTTTTATTCTCCCATTGAAACCAACTCAACGCATCTCCTTCAAATGCGATAATTGCGACTTCCAACATCTCTTCATTTGAGAGTCGGTTCAAAGCAAAGTATCTCTCTGCCCTCAAGATCCAATTATCGGGATTGGATCCTTCAAAGACTGGGATTTCAAGTTTTCTTCCTTTAATTGCTAAGAAATTTTTCGATTCATGGGTTCTAGGGTTATACATTTGACGGAAATCACCATCGGAGGTCCTTAGATTGTAATTATCTGTTGTGGATTTCGATCGGTCCTCTTTTTCATCTTTTTCAGGTGGATTTGACTTGCTGAATTCACTTCTCGGCGTTGACTTGCTTGATTCAGGTTTGTTCTTGTCTAAATCTTCCGATCCTTGGTTCATCTTAGTTAGTTGCATCATTATCATCTTCAAACTGTCACCGATTTCTCCAAAACGTGATTCCACTTTTTCTGAATTCTCTTTTAGGTTTACTTCAATTGACTCTAACTTGGAATCAAATCTATTTTGATTGGATTGGATTTGAGCAATTGCCCCTTCAATTTCTTCTACACGATTGTTTAAGGATCGAGTTCCCATATTGAATCGGAACCGTCTCTGATACCAATTTGATGAGAATCAATTCAGAAATGAAAAGAAAACTGGAATTAGGACTAGAATTCTTGAATCTGTAGCATATTGAACTCCCCTTTTCGAGAGAGGGAAAACTCTCCAAGAAACGGTTACAATTTCTGCACACCTCTCTCCTCTTCTCCTCCTCCTTTTATCTCCTTTCTAAGCTAACTGACTTAACTACCTACAGACCCTTCTTTCTTCTGTTGTAAGTAAATCTTTTCCCCAAAAGGACCAAACTACCCCTTACTTATTTCTTCTACTGTAGGTGAACACTACAGGTGGACGTGTATCAATATGGTGTCTGTTTATGTGTAGATTGTCAGATTGATGAGAATTCATCTCTATTGTCAGATTTTGATGTAAACTAACGTAAGAACAATGACCAGAAGCTCTGTTATGATTTCCATGTTTTTTTAATTGCCCCTTACTTTTGTGCTTCATTTAGTTACAAGTGTGCTTGAATAAATGACATATTGGGGATAATCGAAAGCATTCTATTGCCAGTTTCAAATTTTTAATTTACTAGTTTCTATTGTTATCTTCCATTTATGCAGGTTGGAATCACACTACATATATCTGCAAACCTACAGTTAATTTTTACATGGAATACCAAGCACGTTTTTGTATTTCAAGCTGCATAATACAGTATTCCAAAAAACATCCTTAATCAGGTAAAATATGACACCTATAAACACAAGTATCCATCTTTACTATTAGTCAACTGATGCTATTTTATTTAGACAGTTTACTCTTGGATTTTTGTTTGCCCACAAAGTGTTCTATGTTTGATTGCTAATTGGAGAGAACAGACTACTCAGGGTCTTGGACAGTTAAATTTGAAGTGCCCGAATCCGCAAAAAGAAAACCCCTTGACCCATCCAGACCCACTGAAAAAGCCGGACCACCCAACGATATAACCCGACCCGTGCATAGCACGGGTCTAACCTAGTTATCATGATATTAGAGCTTTAGATTAAAACTTTACCGCTGACGACAATCCACTGTCGCCGACCTCCACATCCGGCGACTTTCTCTAATAGTCGTCAGAGATGCCTTCATTATTCTTAATATTTTTCCCTTTTCTAATTCTTCTCATAAATAATAATATAGTTGTCAGCACCAAACAAGAGCTTCCTCATCGGCTTCTTCTACTGCCTCGTCTGCTACGGCCATTCTCCTTGGATGACCTCTTCTTCCTCAGACCTTCTCCGCTGGGCAGGCTCTGATATGCAGTTGTTTCTTTCTCTTTCTACAATGCAGTCGCCGATCTCACCGAAATTTGCTCCATCTGCCGCAGCTCGAGCCATCTCTTTCTTGCTCGTTGCCTTTCTCCGGACTCCTCTGCCGCCGACTCCATGATCGTGGTTGCCGCCACCGGCTCTCTCTTCTTCTACAATGGAACCGTCTCTGGCCGCCACCCCTTCTCTCTTATAATGAGTGTTCTATTGACTTTGATCATTTTGGTTTTACTGTTCTTGATTATCAGACCCGCCGACCTCTCATCTGTTGTGATAACTCCGACCCTTTATATTCGGTTACAAGTTCCACAAGTCATGCATTCGTCTTCACCTCCTCCTCCACTTGGCATCAACGACTCGGTCACCCCAACGATCAAGTCTTGAAGCATTTATTTTCTAGTAGTTCTATTTCATGTCATTTACCAAAAAAAAATCATGTAGTAGCTGTTTGTTTTTTTAAAAAAAAATACTTCTAACCTCTTTTGTCTGGGGGCTCGCAGACGCGCGCAGACGTTTTTGATTTACAGAGCGTTTGTTTTTTCGCAGACCGCAGACCTTAAAAGGTCTGTGCGTCCTCTTTTCCTAGAAGTGATATACCTACCTCTTTTGGGCTCTTCTAAAAGAACACGTCTACCCTAAAGATTAATATCTTTCAAATACATTAGAATAGAAGCTTTGTTTGGTCCGGTTTTAACTTTTCCCAAATTTTAAGCGTATGTCTCTCATAAAGGATTAATATCTTTCAAATAAATTGAAATTTTAGAAAATTATTGAAATTTTAGAAAATTGAAAACTCATAGAAATTGAGTGTCGCATGTTTTGATGATAAAATTTGGTAATTACGTATTTACCCTATGCCAGTTTTTATAAATTATTATCCATATTACAAATACATATCTCGAAATAAGTTGTAAAAATATAATTAAATAATTATTTATAAATATCTTATGATTAAGCAAAAATATTCGTTAGTAGCAATGTTATAATGTTCGTGGATTTATACGTACCTTTGACAATAACAACTATCATGAAATACATTTGAACTTTGTAAACATAAAACAACAAAAAAAGAAAATATAATATTGAAAACTGTTATGTTTAAAAAATGCAGTTTATTTAAATTTCAGTTTATTTTACCGTTTGCAGACTTTAAAAAACAAATAGTCTTCTTTTTGCATACTGCAGACATTTGATCCACCTCTTCTGCTACAGATGTCTGCAGATGTGGTCCGCAGACTGCAGACATTTTACATTTTCAAAAACAAAAAACACGTACTTTGTTAAGCGTGTCAACTTGGAAAACACACTAGGCTTCCATTTTATCTTTCTGATTCTACTGTTTCATCTCCATTTGAAATTATACATTCTGATTTGTGGACATCTCATATTACTAGTAACGTTGGATTGCGATATTATGTTTTATTTCTTGATCATTATACACAATATCTTTGGGTCTACCACCTCAAACACAAAATTAAAGCTTTTCCCAAATTCCTACATTTTTCCAACATAATCCAAACTCAATTTGTTGGACAAATCAAACATTTCCAATGTGACAATGGGGGGAATACAATAACAAAATCTTTCATGATCATTTTACCACTAACTGAATCACCTTACGTTTTTCATGTCCTCACACATCTCAACAAAAAGACAGGTCCGAACACATGATTCGCACCATCAACAACATGATGCAAACTCTCTTATGTCACTCACATCTACTTCCCACTTTTTGGCTGAATCACTCAATATGGCTGCTCACTTGCTTAACCTTCTCCCTTCCGTGTCTATTTCTAATGTCACACCACACTACCGCCTCTATCACCGACACCCGACATATGACCACATTCGAGTCTTTGGATGTCTTTGCTTCCCTCGACTCCACACCACTTAGAAACTTCAGCCTCGTTTCACCCGTGCGTTTTTCTTGGCTATCCCACCTATCATCGCAGATTTCGTTGCTTCGATCTCTCCTCTAAAAAGATCATTATTTCGCATTTACGTCACATTTGACGAGACGGGTTTCCCTTATGGGTTGGTCACTCCCACCGAGCCTCCCTCTTACGATTTCTTATCTGACACTAAAATCTCTCCCACCCTTCGACATATACGAGACACCACCCCTATTCGCACCTCTTCGGTCGAACCCCAAGCAGACTCGGATCCAACTGATCACGACTCGGCCAATCTCTTCCAACCGAAGCCCAAATTCCACCTCCCCTCCCTCACTGCAACCCGATGCTGCTTCCGTAGCCCTTATTCATCCCATGACCACACGATCTAAAAGTGGCATCACTCGACCCACCCAACGCCTTAACCTTCACTCGACCACCCTGTCACCTGTCCCGAGGTCACATTTATAGGCTTTGAAAGATCCAAACTGGAAAAAAAAAGCCATGAATGAGGAATATAATACTCTTATGACAAATGACACTTGGGTTCTTATCCCCCAAGCATCAGGAGAAAATGTTGTGCGATCTGTAACATTCGTGTTTTGGGCCTAGGAGTTTTGGGCTTTAATCGACAAAATAAAACTTATTTAGTAAATAAAGAAAAAGATATGAATAAATAAATATAATATTTTTTTATATTTTTATATTGTGAATAAATGAGCCAAATATAGTTTTAAAATCTATTTTTAACCAAATGTGAGAAATTTTGTCATAAGGACTAAATGTGTCAATTTAGCCAAACTTACCCTAAGTAGATTTGACTAGTCATGGATTTGGAAAAATTAGAAGATATTGTGAAGGAATTTATGTGGAGTTTAAATTAGGTCAAATAATTCCTTGAATTAATATTAAGGACCTAAATTGTAAAGAAATTAATGAAAGGGGCCATTTGTGTCAAATTGGGAAACTAAGGGTTAGTGTTGACCCATTCAATGTCTCAAGTGAAATAAATAATTGTATTTGGGGCATAAGTGTAAATTTAGAGACTTCTAGTTAGAAGAATGAACTTTTGGGTGTTGTGTGAAAAAAGATCAAACTTTGGGGGACTAATGTTGCAAAGTCATGAAAGAGGTGAGGTTTTTGATGGTGGTTTTCCCCATTCCAGCATAAGTCACGTTTTTTAGAGAATGAGAAGGAGAGAGTGGCGATTTTCTATGGTTCTTGAGGATTTGATGCTAGAGATGGAAGATGGTTCAAGCTCTTGAATTTCCTAGCCAATATAAGATACAAACCCTTCATCTTCTAGCTTTGTATTTTGAGTTAGGGTTTGGGGTTTGGACCCAATCCAAAATTTATGATGAGAGGAGGTCTTTCCTATGATTCCCAATGTTTGTTTGATGTTTCTAAGTTTTTGGAGTCTACATTCAATCCACGGATGATCTAGAACCAATTGTTAGATTTAAATGGGTGTTATGAACCCTAGAAATTGGGGATTTGGTGAATAGTTGAAGAATATAGAAATTTATGGATGAATTTGGTAGTTTTGGATGAGGGGATTCATTTCTAATGATTCCCTAAGGATTCCAACCCTTGATTTGTAATCTTAAACCTTGAGTCACTAGAAAATGGGAATTGGGTGTTGAAATGGGTTTTATTCAAGTATATGATGATTGGGTCTCTTGTTTAATGGATGAATGGGTTTATTTCCTCAATTTGGAAGTAATGGTGGAGTAAGGATCATTTCCTAATGATTCCATGGAATGGAAGAAGGAATATCTACTTGTAATCATCAATTGATGATTGGAATTGGGTATTCCGTGGGTTTAACCATTTGGGCCTATGATTGGAATTAGGGATTCCATGAGGCTATCCTCTTTAGAGTTGTGTGGGAATGATTCCTTTAAGGGATGACCTTGGTTAAGAACTCATTTGGGGACTTGATGGTGTTAAGTGTAACGATTGACTTAGAGCATAGTTCATTAACCACTTGTTAAGATATAAGAACTTGAATTGTGGTTTCCTTTGATTCAAGTCATGAACAATTTAATTGGGAGTAAAATACTTGGAAATTAGTTCTTAGATGTGTATTTTCATGTATAATTAGTCTTGGGTTGAATTGGAACTTGAATTGGGTCAAAAGGGACTGAAAAGGACCAAAAATGAAGCTACAGCACCTGATACACGACCGGTGCTGCTGAACACGACCCGTGTAGAGTTTTTAGGATTGATGTCCAGTTTTTGCCTTGGGTGCTACATGACCTGTGTAGATGGGTGTGGCCAGATTTTTCGCTTTTTGGGTTTTGAGCTTTATGGTTTGGGCTTTGGGTCCTTGTTTTAATGCCAAACTTTGGGGATGTTTTAACTAAGATTTTCCTTATATTAGAGAGTCAAGGACTTCAATTTGGGGTGGTGAATGATAGTTCCTTCTTAGTTCTAAAGAAGTAATTGTAGTACGACTTTTAGATGAATCGAGTATGACACCTTCCATTCTTGACTTGTAGGAAGGAGGTGTATTGTAATGACTTAGAGGTGAAACTAAGGTCTTGAGTTATCACTCAACTAGGAGGATTTTGATGGAAGAGTTGATGTCTAGAAGCGCCTTCAAATGCATCAACCTTGTGTGGAGTTAGTGTTGACTTGTCAGTTAACCTTGTGTGAGTTTACCGGGAGTACACATCCTTCCCACTACATTTTGTATGTGTTATCAATTACCTTTCATGCATGTTATTATGTGCAATGTGTTATATGATTACTACTTGTGCATTGCATGAAAATGAGTTTCTAAAGATGTTTTCAAATAAAGATTATGCTGATGTTTTGAAAGATGTTTTGAGCATCCTATTTGTGCATTGCTTGCATATAGGATGGGATTGACCGTGTGAACCTTATGTTGACCTTAATGATGTTTGGCTGAGATAGCCACCTTTATGATGTTATACCCATATAGAGGGCCTTTTGGGCTGGATAGCCACCCTGAATGATGTCTTGGGATTGTTTCCGACAATAGGAAACCGCATGAGGGAGTTGCTAACCCTCATGGGGCTAGTGTGATGGCCACTAGTCCTAGTTTAGCCTATACCGGGATCGAGTGATATGCTTTGTGCGTGTCATTTGTGAACTTAGGTAGGTGCCATTGTGGTGAGTTGGACTTTTATGAGATAGACATGGGTATGGGATAGTTGCATCATGCATTGCATTTGCATATCATACTATCTATTTTGGGAAAATCCTTATGATGTTTTAAACAACTTTTGAGTGTGTCAAAACTATTTTGGAGGTTTGTTCCGAGTGTGGTAGTTCACTGCCCACTCTAAATGGGTCAACATCGGGTAAACTCAGCCTAACTTATTTTGATGTGTACTCAGGTTGAGGAGTTTAGATGAGTTTAGACGAGCTGGATGTTTAGAAGGCCACAGATTGTGTGGTTTCATTTAAACTGTGTAATGGTAATTGGATTGTAACAACCTCGCTATTTTATAAACCAAGACGTTTTATTTAAAGTGGGACCGAATGGTTTTTCCGCAACTTAAACCCCAAATTATTTCTCAATAAATCCCATGTGTTTTAAAACGGTTTTGAACCAAAAATGACTTATTTTGATGATGTTGAAATTAAAAGTTTTCACCAAAGGATGATTTTTGAATAAGGATGATAAACCATGGGTTAAAATGATGTTTTTATGAAGAGCCTTAAGCGAGGGTGTTTCACGATCTATGTGGTTATTTAAGCAAAAGTTTAATGTTGATGGTTCTCTCTCGCGCTATAAGGCGCGCTTGGTTGCTAATGGTCGAAGCCAACAATAGGGATTGATTGTGATGAGACATTCAGTCCGGTGGTCAAACCGGCCATGATACACACTGTCCTTAGTCTGGATATTTCCAAACACTGGCCGATTCTCCAGCTTGATGTGAAGAATGCTTTTCTTCATAGACGTCTTCAAGAGACGGTATATATATATATATATATATATATATATATATATATATATATATATATATATATATATATATATATATATATATATATATATATATATATATATATATATATATATATATATATATATAAAATGAGAAGACCAAAAATGTTGAGAACGTGAGAATAAATCTGAACCCTCTATATATTAAGATCTATAGCTTACATTGATGTGTTATTTATGGAAATTTAAAACTCTTTAAATTAATTTATATTTTTTTAAATGCAATAAGGGCATTTACGGAATCATGGTATCTATTAAATTAAAAGATTGATTTTCCTAAAACATAGCTCTCTTACTTTCCATACGTATACTTTTCCTCCTCCTCCTCCTCCTCCTTCTCCTCCTCTCTCTCTCTCTCTCTCTCTCTCTCTCTCCCAAAGCCCTACCATCGGATCTGCACCCGCCTCCATTTTTCTCACCTCCCTTTCTTTCCCTCCTAACTGTGATCGTATCTTGCCGTCGTCACCTAAACCTCCCGCCAGCTACCATCAAATGGACCCCTCGCCGGCGCAAGACACATCAATCCACATCTCACCTTTATATCTTCGATCTACATGCACAAAACCCTAAAACTCTAAATCGATTGACGCGTGTTTGATCGAGAAAGGCCATAAAGTAACAAAATACACTATTAACTAAAAAATTCATTAATAAAAATGTTATAATATAAAATGTCATTAAAGGAGATAAAATAAAATTGTATTAATTAAAAGGGTTAAATGTAATAACAAAATACATGATTAAGTGGTTGAAGAATATTAAAGGATTTTTTTCTAACCTCTTAACCATTAGCTAAGAGGCTCTAAACCATCTAGAGTATTTTATTTGAAAAACCTCTTAATCGGTTAGAGGAAGGGGCAGAGGAAAGGGCTGAAACCTCTGAACCATTATACACCCATCCTAGTATTTATGGGAAAATGGTGTGCTTACCCTTAGGCCACCTTTTTTTTTGTTTCTCTTCCATAAGTGCAACCCTCACCCATCAGCGCCTCCCCTCATCCTATCAACTCTAACCCTCCCCCATGGGTGCTGCCCTTCGAAAACTCCAATCCTCCCCCAACACTGCCTTCTGCCAACTATGCCATTCTCCTGTCTTGTCCCTTCGCCAAAAATGTCAGCAACATCCATCTAAAGAAGAAATCAAAGCTCACTTACAACATAACCAGAAGGGAATTTTTTTGGAAGTTTTCTTATGTGTAATGATTTTTTAGATTTGATGATGAAGTTGTATTCAAGAAATAATGAATTTGATGAAGTTCTTATAGGTAATGAATTTTTTAAAATATTTGGATGTTTTTTGGTATATGTTATTATTTTTAAATAGAATGGTAAAATGGTTATTTTCGTCATATGAACCCAGTCATTAAGAGGTTCAACCAAACAAAATGTTTTCATTTAGAGGTACACTTAATTTTAGGTCTATGAATCATTGAGGGCTCTGAATCATTCAGATATATGGGTTGTTTAAGTGGTATGATGAAGGAATATGTGGAAGTTGGTACAAAGAGAAAATTATTGAAATGCAGGAGAAGTTGAATAAGATCACTAAGCAGCATCCTAATGAACTCGATATGCAAAAACCAGTTGATACAAACACTATTTAAGTTGATTCAAACACAACGCAGTCTGGTGTTTTTTACCATGGTTTTGATTTTTTATGTCTCTTTCATAAATTTTAGTATTTTGGTTATTTTAATGTTGTTTAAGACTAATCATATGAGGGCATTGCCCTAATTATAATAGACATGTAAGATCATTGTATCAGTTTGTACACTTTTGGTACGATGAATGAAAATAAAAGTAAATGACAAGTTACTGTTTGTATACAATTGATATATTTGTGAGACATTTATTGATGTTTAGAATTATATAGCATCTTACCAAAAATACATCATACATATTACGTAATTCAACCAAGTATTAATATTATAAAATATTTAAACTTAACGAGAATGGTACAGGTATAAAGCATGTTGAATTTGTCAATTAAATTCATGAACTCTATCACATCTCTATTGTAGTGGTGTAAGTAGCACACACACGACTTCAAATTTGTCAATTAAATTCATGAACTCTATCACATCTCCATACATAGTAATCAAAACCTGTGGCATACGCCTAACAGCTCATTGGAAAGGTCATTGGCTTCTCAGGTCAGTAATAAGATCTCTAAGTTACGCAAGTATAAAGCGGTGTTGTCAACAATAGCTTGTTGTCCGACCTCTAAGCATGCCACTTCATATTTTATTGACAGTTGTGACTATGAAAAAAACAACTACAATTTCAACAACCATATGCTAAGAATCCTATTTTAATGCAAAAGTTAACCATTTCAAACGTTGTTTTTTAACTACTAGATAGGTATTGTGGTTTCTGTAGTTTTAGACATCAAACAACACATTACATGAATGAAAACACTAATAAAAAATGGGTTGTGCTATATGTACCCCCAACACACACATTCATTTGGTGGGGGGGGGGGGGGGATACACATAATAATTTTGTATGTGTAAGTTGTATTTTGGGGGTGCAGATAGAATTTTCAATGCTTGACTCATATCCGTCTTTTTGAGTTTATTTATTTTCAATTTGAGTTTTAGCACCCTCTCTAGCCTCTTTAATCTAAGCTTTGAGTTTGGTGGTTGTAGATTTAATTGTTTTTCACCAACACCTTCATCTTGCACATCAATGGTATCGAGAACTATTGCTTCTCCCTACAAATAAAAAGTTAATAGGATATAATAATATACCATTGAGTAAATTACACGAATGGTCCTTGTGGTTTGGGGTAACTTGCACGCTTGGTCCCTAACTTTATTTTTTAACTCGGACGGTCCTTATTTTGTGTTTTTATTGCACGCTTGGTCCCTGATAAATTTGAAATGACCATCTTACCCTTATTTATTTCTTTTTGGTTTAATTTAAATTTTTATCTATTATTATATGTTATTTATTTTTAAAAAATATTGGTAATTAGGTATGTGGGTCCCCCTCCTTCATCCCTCTCCTTTTTCGGTGTCTTCTCTCAAACCTAGCGGACCATCAAAGGTTCTTCCCTGAACTTCCAACTCTGTCACCACCCTTCTACCGCCACACCCTCTGTCGTCACTCGTCACCGACATCCGCCACCCTTCTACCGCCACCGACGTCTGCTATCTCCTCCAACGTCCCCGTGTTCAACAATATCACCCTCACCTTCTGCATCCAGTTCTCCCTTTTCTAATATATATATATATATATATATATATATATATATATATATATATATATATATATATATATATATATATATATATATACGCATATGAAGACTGCTACCTCGCATGGCAAACGTCGTTCTATCGTACGCCTCCGCAACTTCAATCGCACTATCAGATGTGCCTAACCAAACCCTTAGATCCGTGACGATTTGGAGCTCGGATCTTAGCCGCAAACTTCCAATGTGGTCTCTGCCTCACGCCTCTGTACCTCCGCTCTTCTCCTCACAACAGATCGTTCAACTGGTTCTGAGGATACCAGATCGTTTATTTCATGTTTTGTAACTTCAATTTCAGAAAAAATGTAAGAAAATCAGAGCGTAAGTTGTATTGGGGGAGAAGATGGAGGTATAGATTCTGCCGACAATTTCAAGCAAACTCACACTGATAAGTATGAACACCACTTCACCGCCATCCGCCGTCTCCTCCACGTACTCTGGTGATGTGAAATTCTCCCAAACGTCGTCCCACTGTGTAGCCGAATGGAAAACAGAATTGACGGATGACAACCGGCAAGCATCTAGAGGGATATCGGCAAGCATCTCGAGGCTGGTAAGTGCAAAAGCTTCAGCTACGAAATCATTCCGGCAAAGCCTCGAATAAATCATTCATGGCTACTTCCGGCAATGGGGGTTTGTGGTCCGGTGGTTGTGGTGACCGGCTAGGGTAGATCGTCTTCCCTTCAGTCCAGATTGATTTCCCACTAGTACAAATCAACTGAGGTAGGGGACAAGAGGGAAAGAGAAGAGAGAGACGGAGCAATGAGAGAAAGACGAACTCTCAGGCTTGTCGGAGAAGACAACCGGACCAGATAAGCTCAAAAGGGGAAACGGGAAAGAGAGGAGAAAGATGATTCATTGTTTATTTGCAATTGGTTTTTTCATAATCCGATTTGTGTGAATAAATGTGTGGTGTGGCCACATTTAATTTCTATTATTATTAAATTATAATTGGCTAATAAATAAATTTGGAAAAAATAGGATAAGGCTAAAATGGTCATTTCAAGTCTGTCGGGACCAAGCATGCAATCAAAACACAAAATAAGGACCGTCCGAGTTAAAAAATAAAATTAGGGACCAAGCATGCAAGTTACCTTAAACCACAGGGACCATTCGTGTAATTTACTCTATACCATTTAATAGTTGATATAACATATGACTTATCGGAGGAATTTATATTTCAAACACTTCTTATATTGGAGTGATTACTTCCTCATCTGTGTAACCTACTGATGTAAGCGACTTCCATTCGAAATCATCGAGTGCACCACATGAGCCTTCGTACATTACAAGTGCAAATTCCAGTTTCAAAATAATTCTTTGGATGTCAGACTGATTCGAGAGATTTCAGTGTAAGAAAATAAGTCGCATTTTCGAAAAGAATGGCTAATTGAAAACTAGTCACGTTTAGTAAAAGCTAACTACTTAACACATGCCAAATGCCAAAAACAACCTATTTCTGATATGTTTATTGTATTTGGGATCGGGCTTTTTATTTCGGACAATGTTTTTATGATTTAAATCCTAACTACAAAACCAACCACGAAATTTATAAGCTACATACCACAAAACGCACAGGAAGTATCTGTTATTTTATTTCGAAAATATTTATCACATTTCAGATTGAGATTTTCATTTCAAACACTTTTTATGACTCTTTAAATACAACACATGAACATTAAAAGTTTTGAATTAAGTTGGTTCATTGTAATCTTCTCCCACTATGAGTCCTTACTTAAGTACTGTCGAGATCATTGAAAAAAAACATCTAAAACGCCGTTCTGGGATGTGAAATCATTTCGGATTTTCTAAAAAACGAGACCTCATAAACATGTTAGATATCTATCAATCACAAGTCCGAAACAACCTGTTTTTAAATAGTTGGTCAAATCCGTAAAAGGACGCAAAAGTAGTCATTTTTTATAATTCTTAAAAACCATTCCGTGGTCTTTTAAACCTATCTTTAAATGTAACTTAAAAAGTAATTATTCAAATAACTTAACTACAAAATACTCCAATTACTTGTTCAAGTTTTCTAAATTCAAGAGACAACCACCGCATCACCCGCACAAGCACAAAGGTCGGTGTTCTTTTATTATGTGAAGACATTAAAAAAAAATAGTAGTAGTTTCACCATTTTCTAAGTGAGCCAATAGACATTAAAAAATAATTGTAATAGTTTCACCATATTAAGAATCTATCAGTTTTAGTTAATCGTCCAACTTATTTAACCTGCCATTTTTTTTTTCTTAAAATGGATCATACAAGCAATACTAAACAAATTTTACTAAAGTTCTTTGGTTACTTTTCTTGAGGTCTAGATTTTCTATATAGAAACCAATCCTGATATCTATACTTGATTCTTTCAAAATATGCATTATCCAATATTACTATTTATCAGGATAATTTAGGAATACGAGTCAAATTGCATAAAAAGTCATTCCTTAATATGTTAACTACAAAAACAGCCCCTGTACCAATACGTGTCAAATTGCATAAAGAGTCCCTCCTTAATATGTGAACTACAAAAACAGCCCCTGTATTTTATAAAGTTATAATAACTGCGGTCTGATAATAAATTTATAGAATTGGTCATTATGTTTTATAAAATTACAAAATGGTCCCTATCTAACAACAATTTTGCAAAATTTATCCTATTTCCAAAAATTACCAAAATTATCCATATATTAATTTTTTTATAAAAATGGTCCTTGCCTATTTGCAAAATTCTAGAACTCCCTGTTTTTCACATAATTATACATACGGTCTTCCAATAGCGAAATAACAAAAATAGTCCCTGTATTTCACAAATTTACAGAGTCGCCCTCTGTCTAAAAGTAAAATTACAAACATCGTCTACGTGTTTCACAAAAATTACAGAAATAAACCTTATGTAATAGACTATTATAAAAATGATATCGAAAATATAATATTACTAATCCCGCTGCAACGCGCGGGCCATCCTACTAGTTAATACTTTATAAGCAGGTCGGCACATATGATATAGAGAATCCAAATCTACAATCCGTATTGGAGGTCTTAAATGTCGGTTCTGGACATTCAATTGATGGTACAAATAGTCCACATTTTAGTTTCTTGTTCAATATATAACATGTGTGACTTATGAAAAAAAGAATGACATTCTATTCTTATTACCGAAAAAGTTTTACTTTTTGCATCAAAACGTGTTTTTGACTTTGTATGTTTGTATGTATACAACTATACAAGTACATGTTTACTATTATTTTAAAAACTGAACTATTTTTTTGAGCTTTTAATTAAATAAAAATGTTACTCATTATGAATGTTAGGATCGAGACACTTAGCATACGAACACTAGATTCACACACTCAGCTCACAAATTAAGAACACAAGAATTTAACGTGGTTCGGTCCAAAACTGACCTACGTCCACACGGGTAATTAGGAGTGTTTATTACATCTTTGTTTTTGTGTGTTGTGAGGTACATATTGATGAGTAGCACATCTCTATATTTATAGAGATGGAAATTCCTTCAGCCACTAATTTTTCAACATTGGTTAGCTAATTTAATAATATTCTAACTATTATTCTAGTCATCACCTAACATTAGAATAAAAAATCTTCACCAACCTTAACAATCTCCCACTTGAAGATTTTGAACAACGTAGTCTTTATCTACCGTCCAACTCTTGCAACAATTTTTCAATCTCTCACTTGAAGCCACAGAACAATCTTCACCTGTGCTTCAACTGTGCATTCCAAAAAAAACACTTTCCTTCCTAGTTACCCCGGCCTTCTCATCAGTTAACCTGAAAGGCCCGTTAAAACTCCCAAGAGTTTCAACTATGTTCGTCATGACTTAAACTGCCCTTGACCCGTTCTCTGTCCCTATCGGCTCCCACTGAAAACGAACTACCGAATCGTGGAACAATCTGAGAACAAACAACAACACTTTCCATATTTAGCAAGTTATAAAAATTGGAGAGACTTTTACAGCTGAAAACTGGTTCTAAATCCACTGTCGTCCTGGACCTATGATTGAAACACGACCTATGCTCCCACTATTGCAAAACCCTGCAACTGAAACAATACTCTGTGCTCTTATTGCCACAATATCCTTCGACTGATTTTTCTGAACCTTTCACGCTCATTCAACCTGAATCTTCCTTGTAGCTCTAGGCTTCCTACTTGCAAAAGGTCACCCTCTTCTGCCCATGAGATTCTGTGAACCGGACTTTGTTTCTCTTCTGAACTGGGACGGTCACTCCCTCAGACGGTAATCCGACCATATACAGCGAACATTCATCGTTCACAAGTCTTACCTTTCCAAAGTCTCCAACTTTCAGATTCTGCAGTGCTTCACTGCTGTGGGTAGCGTGAAATGAAGTACCAGAATTCTTGACCCAAGAGTCTTCACTGCCTTCCACTGAGTCCCAATGCATCAAACCCATACACATTCTCAGAAGCAGAATATCCTCTATTTGGACATCGACTCTAAAGAATGTCCACACCTCAACGTCATGAATAACACCGAACTTTCTGATCCCGTGATTACACCTAAGTCTGCTGACTTTCTAATCACTGCTGGATCTACCGAAAACGGATTTCCTCTTAATTACTTGATCTGTTCATCCCATGATCTGTTCTTGAACCCCTGAAACTCTGATCATCGCTGGATTTGTCTGAACGTCTGATCTTCTGTAATTCTCTAATTTTCTCCTTTTACCAATACCACACCTTGAACTTTCTGACACCTAATGCGTCAATCTGCATCTTCCACCAACTTTTCAATCTTCACTAAACGAAGCCTTGTCTGAACTTAACGACTGTTCTTCTGAACTCTGTTAAATAATCAACCTATTTAAACTACAGCGGAATACCGAACTGAGAATCAGAAACTGAAAATTTAAACTGAATCGATAAAACCCGACAAACGCTGTTGGCACTGGTTTTCGATTTCTTTAAATTTCTTCTGAGTTCAACTGTTCTTCACTGATTAAATAGAATTTTGATTTAACTGTTCTTGGCTCGTTTTTTTGCAAAATATAATCCCCACCCAAATTATTTTCTGGCTAAACTACCCAAAACAAATGTTTGGGTGACTCTTTTGCGACTTTGACAAAGTTGTGGGACCAAACTGTAATTTTTCTGAAGTTCAGGGACTAAACCGCAATTTTCCCGAAGTTCAGGGACCAAACTGCAATTTTCCTGAAGTTCAGGGACTAAACCGCAATTTTCCTGAAGTTCAGGGACCAAACTGCAATTTTTCTGAAGTTCAGGGGCTAAACTGCACTTTTCTGAAGTTTAGGGGCCGTTTTTTCAAATTCTAGAACTTCAGGGACCTGTTTTGCAAATTCTGGAAATATGCTACAGTACAGCTACAGCAACCGCTACAGGGAACTGCTACAGTGTCGTCTTCTCCGGCGAAACTCCGGTGCTACAATATCGTCTTCTCCGGCGAACTGGTTTTTCCGGCCAACTTTCCGGCGAGTTTTGACCAACTTTGACCGGTGATTTGGAGGTCTTCCGACGCTCAAAAAATTCGAAAAAAATATATTTTCGGAATCTGCGGAACGAGACCTTTCCAACGGCGTAAACCAAAATCGTTTTTGAGACAAAAAATTTTCGACCCAAAAACAGAAAATCACTCTCTGGAGCTATACCAAGGCTCTGATACCACTTGTTAGGATCGAGACACTTAGCATACGAACACTAAACTCACACACTCAGCTCACAAATTAAGAACACAAGAATTTAACGTGGTTCGGTCCAAAACTGACCTACGTCCACACGGGTAATTAGGAGTGTTTATTACATCTTTATTTTTGTGTGTTGTGAGGTACATATTGATGAGTAGCACATCTCTATATTTATAGAGATGGAAATTCCTTCAGCCACTAATTTTTCAACATTGGTTAGCTAATTTAATAATATTCTAACTATTATTCTAGTCATCACCTAACATTAGAATAAAAAATCTTCACCAACCTTAAGGGTGGGGGGAGTAGATCCCTCCCATCCCACTGAACCCACGCGCCACGTCAGCTTTTCTCTTTCCTCTCACTTCCATTTTCCCCATCCTTCACCAATCTTTCACCAATCTTTCACCCATAGAACCAGTACCCACTGAACCCACTGAACCCACAATGCCACATCATATATTTGATATTTAAATGTTTTAATTAAATGAATAAATTAATTTTAACACTTAATTTAATATTAGAAATAATAATAAAATGCACAAAATTTAAAGAAAATTCAAATTACATTTAATTAAAAAACACACCGGTACAAGAATCTTAAAATCTTAAAAACGGAAATAAAAATCCTAAATACGGAAACATTTATAGGGATGAGGGGAATGTAATTTTTGAGGAAAATGAGAGTAAAGAAAGAAGGGTGAAGGTGTGATTTGTGAAGGAGTGGAGATGTGGTATTTATAGGGATGAGGGGAATGTAATTTTTGAGGAATTAAATTTTTTTTTTTTTTATAAAAATGGATGGGATCATCGGGTTCACCATCATCCCTCACCCGCCACATTGCCGAAACCGCCGAACCCGCAAGGAGGAGGGGCAGCGGTACCGGAGGTACTGGCGGTACCGGCGGTACCGCCCCCATCCCATTCCGATCTAGCTTCGAGCCCGAGCATTACTCCGTCCACCCTAACAATGAATTTAGTCTTTTGTGTACATTAGACACATCGTTTCCTTTATCACCTTTAATAACAATAAAATAACACATGATAACTTATGAAATGATAAATATATGTTTATATTTTATAAATTCCTTAGATTTTCGTGTGACTCCCGTTTATTGTGTCCTAATCATGTTTTGTTTGCTTGGATATCTCAGCCTTATTGAACCCCGCGTTTGAAAAACCCTAAGAAGATTTCGTTTAATTCTTAATTTTTCTTAACGAATCACATTTTCTTTCCTAAATGATAAAAACAACAAATCATAAAAATTGATGTGGTATATTTAGATTTGCGGTTCAAGTTTCAAAAATTTAATATGCGAGTTTATTTTTTTTATTTTTAGAACGGCAAAGAAAAAAAAGGAAGGCTTAAGCGAGAAGCTCAAGCAAAACAACAAGCGTCAAATACAATTTACACGAGAGATGCCCCACAAAGGCCAATCAAAACGACTTAACTTGGACCTATATTTAACCAAATTAAATAACAACATACACAAATCATCTAAAACAAACAAGACAGATTTTCTCTCCTTCTGAACAACCTCACATTTCTCTCCTTCCAAATATCCCACAAAGCAACATAAACAATGGAAAGCAACATATGAGTAAGGCGAAGGTTGCCCCTGAAACTCCGAGACGTCTCCAAAAGCTCACTACTTGAACACGGAGGGGAGCTAAAGAAACCAGACCACACTGAGTTTTGTCTCCACAAGGCCGAAGCGAACGCGTACGAGAAAAATACGTGTTCGAGACATTCACCAACAACACCACAAAAAATACATAAGAAGGATGAGACATGAATTCCCCTAGCGAACAGATTGGTTGTTAGGCATAACATTATTAGAAATGATGTTCGTATACACTTAACTCTATTTATTAACTACACTGCATTCTGTTTTGATCTATTTTAATTAATTTTATTGGTTTTTATTAGATTTTGTAACTATTTTCCAAGCAGCCTTACTTTTAGCCTAATTATTAAGCTTTCTTACTACATTACTTTATCATTTAAATATTATATTTTTATATAATTATTATTATTTTTTCTTTTTTATTAATCATTTACACTCAATATAATGATTTCATTACTTAGTTTGAGAATTTAGATTTATTTATATAAATGTAAGATATATTTTGTATACGTCATCTCGAACAAGGGTTGCATGCGGTGAAATAAATTCTACCATTAAACATATTTGTTGTTATGTTAATTTAAACAAATATATAAAGCAAACAATATTTTATTAAAAAAATGTAATTTCGATTTAATCTACCACTTTATTAATATTATTATTTTTAATTATATTAAAAGGTGATAAATTATATATTAAATTGATTAATAATCAATTATTTATCGATGTGACATGTTAGCGATTTAATCTATTTTCCTTTTAGCTCTTCCCCATAAACAAATAGTAGATTGGCTTATCAAAGGTATTGCATTAATACATTTTCCATACATGATAGTATAAAAGGATCTTATATAAGATATTGATAAATTAAGAGTTAAATACTGTATAGTTTTATAATTCGTATAAAACCGAAGGCGTTGTCAGTTAAATAAAGAATTACTTTTTTACAGTTAAATATGTCATTCAATTTTTTTTTTATGTAAACGTTAATATTGGTTGTTAGCTAATAGTAAATAATTTTTTCCGACATTATTGAAACTTGTTTAGATGAACTCATGTTCATATGAAACTAAATGGACATGTCGACGTACCATCTTTTTATTGACCCAAATTTGCAAAAATAAATTACTTTCACGAGCATCAATCCCAAGTGTGTGGTTGTGGTCGTTGGAAAAATAATGATGCAAGAAGGACTCGCAACACATCTACGATGCATGTAACTATTGTTAGTGGTTAAAGCAATAGAATAACAAAAACCGCGAACCATTTATACTCACGAGGTAGTGTTGTTAGGTAAAGTGCACTCTTATAAATTCACAATTGTGGTTTGCGTATTTATGGTATTTTTTTCTAAATTGAAAAAAAATAATACAAAAAACTTTTTACTTCAAATGTGATATTTTAATGAATAACAATTATATTTATCTTTTGATTAAACGTTAAATAGTAAACGGTGGTTTTTTTTTCTAGACGGACAATTGGAAAAAAAAAAAAAAAAAACTAGAATTCTAGGTAATAAAAAGATCTCGCTTATACCATATGGTTATCATTCTTAATTGATATACTTGAGATTTATTTTTATTTTTTTAAACGACTGGAAAATTTTATAAAAACAGAAAATGACAGCATGTAATTGACATCAGTACAAAAGAGCTCAAGGAAAGTGAAACAAAAATAATAACAGAACAAATTATAAAATTAAAACACGACATCTAAACTCAATTAAGGGACAAATCCAACATCTGGACCACCAATTGGAGCAATTAGGACTATCATACAAAGCAACAACCAATCAAGTTTTCACATTTTCGTAATCAAGTTTTCAACTAATAATCAAAATATAAGTCCTAAAATATAGAAAATTGAGATTTATGCATTTTAAGATTTAGCTTTTGACTGTTAACTGAAAAATAAATTATGAAAATGTGAAATAACCGAATCATATATAGTTTTCTTTTTCGTATTGCTTTTTGATCCCTTAGCTAGGCTTGGATCTAAAGAAACTTCGTTGCTTGGTGGAGATTTTGATTTTTAAATTACATTAATTTATTATTTTTGTATTTTCTTAATTTGTCGTTTATATTAATTTAAAATTATCTGGGTATTCGTGCCTCTCATTGACAAAATTTAAATATAATCACGTTCCTGAGGATTATTTAATTAATTTATAAATTATTATTTAATTAATTTATAGATTAATTATTTGGTCAAACAAAAGTTCCTAAAACAATAATTAGGTTCGCTTCAATGATTGATATAACATGTTACATACACCTTGTATAACAATATTTTAAAATATTGTATTAATGTATACTTTTTAATAAAGTGTTAAACACAAAGAAATACAGCATACTCAAGACCAAATTTTACTCCTGACAACGTTTGTGTATAGACATACCATGCAACAAAAATCCTAGAAACTATTACGACTAAGTAATTAGTTTTTTATCCAAACAATATTTAAGGCGCAGGTGTAATGGAAAATAACATATAGTTTATTATATTTCATGTTGATTTAACTACCGACTAATAGGTAATGCGAAAAATGTATTTATAACTATACAAATAAGAAAACTCGTTTTATAATGATATAAAAACAGATATAATGTTATATTCAGATTTATATCGACTATAAAGGTAAAAATGTTTATATAAAGAAAAACATACTATATAATAATATAAAAATAATATTGAGATCGAAAGTATGTCATGTTTAATATATGTTGAATTAATACAAGTTTATATCATTACATAGATTAAAAAAAAATTGTCTTGATGATATGATTTATACCGAGCATTATTTAATATGGAAAACGTACTTTTTAATGATATAAAAGAAAAAATACACTTTATAATTATATAAAAGTAACAGATATTGAGATCGAAAATATGTCATGTCTGATATATTTTGGGTTTAGACAAATTTGTATTATTATTATTATGTACATAAAAATGATACAGTATCAATGATATATTTTGGGTTTAGACAAATGTGCATTATTACGTAATACAAAAGCATATTTAACAACATAAAATAAAAAATCATATTTTATATAAAAAACAGACTTGACCGAAAATATGTCATATTTTATATGTGTATGTCAGATTTAAGCAAATTTATATATAATTATGAGATAAACTTTAAGATGGTTTCGATAGCATATTCAAATTTGTACAAAATATTACATGGTGCATTATGGTAAAAAAAAATATCAAATTAAACGGCTTAAATTAATTATAAGATACAATAACAATAAAAGTAAATTATTATTAAAAGTTTTTCTTATGTTCATCAATATTGTAAGCTATATGAAATATATAAATACTAGAAAACTTTAATTTAATCTATTTTAGACATAACAAGAACACTGAAGTACATAAAAATTAGTGGTATTCAATTATCTTAAATGATTGTTCTATTATCAAGCTATAAGTATTTTGGTTACATCATATTTGTATGCACATTTAGATTGGCTTACTCAAAGATATATTTTACTGAGTTATTGTTAATGGTTAGATAATGTTTCACATTTCGGAGGCCATCATTAAAAACGTTTGTTTACAAACATGTAGATGCTAGAGTGTGACAACTTCAACCTCACCGTTAACCCATTAATATGAGATTATGAGTTGGTGATGAGGATGAGTTTATAACAAAAATAAAAGATCTAATCACGGAAATAACCAAAATTGGAAGTAACGTATCACAACGTTGCTATGTTTTATATTTCAATAAAAATGGCCATTGGATTTGAAAAAATGATATGCGAAACTACTTTTTGAAAGTAAGTGAATTCGCAAAATTATCCATTAGCTAATTTTATACTTTACAATATCTTTATGTTTAGTGAAGTTTTAGCTAATTTTCTAAAAACCCACACGATGCATTATTTATAGGGTTAATGGTACCAAATGACCATAAAGTATGACAATTGGTTTTAGATGGTCACTAAAGTTAATTGTGTCTTCTAAGCCACTAAAGTCACGATTTACCTGTTTAACATACCAATACACCTTATATTAGCCGGCTGTTGTATTATAGGCATGCTAACGTGGCTGTGAGATAGCCACGTATTTTACACATAGGCGAATTCATGTTAAGCGAAGGTGGGTCCTAAGACCACCTATTTTTCTAATTGATAGAATTAGTTATTTATAAAAAGAGAAATTTGTCAAAAAATCATTATATTTTGATTCTATTTAGGAAAAAGTCCTCCCTGATTTTTATTTTGTGATTTAATGCTCTAAACCTCCAAAAAGTTTATGAAAACGCCATTTTTACCTCAAATCGCAGGTCGAGGGTTAATTCGCAAGTAAAACGATTTTTCAGGCGTTTTTTTCGCAAATAAAATAAAATTTTCTTCTTTTTTGTAAGTGTCATAAATTTTACATACGATGTCCAAAATCTACAAACTTTATATCTTTGGAAAGATGGTAAGTAGTACTACAACTTTGTTCTACAAACTTTTGTTTGCATATGTTCAGATCTTTTGCTACAATCCCTTAAACATGGGCACAAACCCATTTATGTAACTTTTTAATCATTTTCAAACATCCATTTCTCCTTCGTTATAAGTCCAATTAACATGAATATTTTTCCTATGTTTTTATTATTTCAAATAATACAATTTTCATACTGATGATGTTTCCTGATTCCTCATAGGTTTTGAGATATATAGGTATAAGTATCGTATCCACAATAATTCAATATTACATGTGTTTCAACACTTATTTTCATATGAGCATATCTTTTACTATACACGTCCATTTTAAATTAAATTTTCCTATGTATGCTTTGGAATATATACGTGATGCGAACTCGGCTCCGAGGGTCGGGTCTTGGTGATGGATGTCGATCGTGGATCTGGTTTGGTGCCGTCAGCTTGTTCCTGACTCGGTTTCTAGCTGCCATCAGAGAACAAAACCCTTAGAACCGTCCCAAGGCGTGAGCCCCGGGAGACAGCTCCGACGATCAAGTCAGTTAGGTGAAAGATGAGAGATGGTCCCTCTTGGTTAGAGAGATCCATCCTTCTGTGTAGAGGGAGAGAAATGGAGGCTTATGACTTAGGGAACTAGGGTTCCCTTATTGTTCTATTTATAGGGAACAATTAGGTCAGGCCTTGGGCCAGCCCAATTCAGGCCCAGCTAGCCGGCAGCGCGGCCAGGCAGCCAAGCGGGCTGGAAGGCAGTCCAGGCCGGCAAGCAGCCAGCGGGCTGGAAGGTAGTCCAAGCTGGAAAGTCCAGGCTGGAAAGCAGTAGGTCGGCCGGTGGACCTATGTCATCAACTCCCCCCAGTCCGATGTGATTGGTTTGCGACCAATCGCATTGGACTGGATACAGTTATATTGATCATATGTTGTCAAGTCCCCCCAGTCCGATGTGAATGGTTTACGACCAATCACATTGGACTAGACATAGTAAATGTGCATCAATATACAAAATGAATGACCAAACCTCGCCTACGGGAGCCGTAGTATGTTGTAGCAGATTTCAAAGTAGACTTGGATCTACACAACGTGGGGCTAGCTTGATAATGTTTTATTGCATCGTCGGATTATGATTCGATCAATATGACGCAGCATAGTTATTGTCACAGTTATGTACTGTGACGGTCATGCAACATGGAGGTGGCGTGATAATGTCGCAAGGCGACCATATGATGTTGCAGCGGAGTTGTTGTAATCATTATGTGGAGGGATTGTTGTAACGTGCTCATTATATCCTGGTGTAGTACAACCACTAATCATTTGTGCAACCTTCTTCGCATGAACTCTGATAACCGTCTCTATAATGTTTTGTATTAGTGGTACCGGGCCGGTTTCCCCCAGTCTGATGCGGGTAGCTGATAGGTATCTGTGTCAGACTAAAGCGAATAGAGGAAATTTGTTGTAATAGTGTTGGCCAGATTGTTGTTTTGATGATATGTCGTTGCCGCCATAATGAGCGATAAGGGCTTTTGTCCGGATAAACAAGCAGCAGAGTTACCTCCTGGATAATGAGCAGCGAGGCTATCCGGAAAATAAGCAACGAGAATACTTCCCGGACAATAAGCAGCGACGGTGCCGCCCGGACAATGAGTAGCGAGGGTGCCGCCCAGACAATGACCAGCGAGGGTGCCGTCCAGATAATAAGCAGCGAGGGTACCGTCCAGATAATAAGTAGCAAGACTGCTACCGAGATAATATTGTTGTTGTAGAATAACTTTGTTGCAGTGAGATACGGTGTGAGAAGTACTTATTGATCGTTTGAGTATAGAAAAACTCGTGCTTGTCTTTGTCAACCCTCATAAGGAAGAGATGTTGTTTGACATGTTAAGGCTTGGACTTAGAGTCGTTAGCCTATTAAGGACATTTCGTCTATTCAGACCTTGTTAAGTCCTAGGACCAGGAGTCGCTGAGCCCGCTAGGGAATATTTCACCCTTAAGGTTGATAAGACTAGGACCAGGAGTCGCTAAGCCTTCTTCGGGATGTTTCACCCGGCTGGACCTTGCTAAGGCTAGGACCAGGAGTCACTGAGCCCGCTAGGGAATATTTCACCCTTAAGGTCGATAAGACTAGGACCAGGAGTCGCTAAGCCTTCTTCGGGATGTTTCACCCGGCTGGACCTTGCTAAGGCTAGGACCAGGAGTCGCTAGGCTTGCCAGGGGATTTCTCACCCTGAAGGTCAATAAGACTAGGACCAGGAGTCGTTAAGCCTTCTTCGGGATGTTTCACCCGACTGGACCTTGCTAAGGCTAGGACCAGGAGTCGCTAGGCTTGTCAGGGGATTTCTCACCCTGAAGGTCAATAAGACTAGGACCAGGAGTCGCTAAGCCTTCTTCGGGATGTTTTACCCGACTGGACCTTGCTAAGGCTAGGACCAGGAGTCGCTAGGCTTGCCAGGGGATTTCTCACCCTGAAGGTCAATAAGACTAGGACTAGGAGTCGCTGAGTCTTGGATTGGGGCCGAGGGCCTCGCCAATCTAGTATGTAAGTAGGTTAGGACCAAGAGTCGCGTAACCATGTAAGTTGAAGCCAAGAGCCTTGAAATCTTCTCATTTTAGTGCTTGAGTTGATGCAGAGCTGCTCAAGGAAGAGGTTACGCCTTTTGGGCCTCGTTAGGGTTATGCTTGTACTAGCCAGCAATTTGCGAGTCTGCTCGTCGAACAAGTACGGCTTGGTTGTTGTTATAAGGCCATGTAACACAGTTGTTGTCGTGATAGCAAGCAGCGGTGTTACTGTCAAGAGTTGTACAGTCTGGGCGACGGCTGTCTGGAGCCGGACAGCGTGGTTGACAGGATTGCTGGCTAGAACTGGGCAAAAAATGCGAGTTGGAGCTGGAGCTAGGCAACATGACTATTGCTTGAGGCTGAGTGGCGGTGATCTTGAGTGACGGCGGTTGTCTAGAGCTGGGCAGCGGCTGCTGGTCGAAGCTAGGCAATGGCTGCTGGCTAGGATTGGGCAGCGGCTTTTGGCCTGACAGTGTGACTTTTTGGTGCTGGAGAGCGTAGTTGTCTGGAGCCGGAAAGCATGGATGTCTGGAGCTGGAAAGCATGGCTGTCTGGGGCTGGAGAATGACTATAGACCGGAGATGGGTAACAGTTGCTGCTTGAGTTCAGAGTATTAATGTCCTCTCTCGAGAATACTTTATCATTACCAGCTTGTCATATAGTTTATCTTTAAACTTAAGATAGATATAATACTTCTGTGTAGTGTTGTGTCAACCCTTCTACTCCCCTTTTTTGGAAGAGGTAATGATGATTTAATGAGGATAATGAGTGTATAGGGTTTAGTCTTGTACAACTGAGTATGGATTGTTCTTTTTTTTTTGTTTGTATTGTTGATTCGCCCGAGAAGATGTGGAAGCTCGTGTAGAAGTTTATACATAGATTGTTACATTTCATATTTGCACGCATTCTTTTTCGTGGCAAGTGCTCGACGACATGGCTGTTAGTTGGAGTTGGATTCGGACAGCGAGGCTACTTGCTGAAGCTGGCCACGGGCTTCCATCTGGAGCTAGAGACGGTGCTGCTGATTAGAGCTGGGCAGCGGATGCTGGCTGGAGCTGGACCACGAGACTGCCACTGGAAGCGAGCTGGTTGGAGCTGGGCCGCGACTCCTGGCTAGCGCGACTGCTGGCTAGCGTTGGGCCGCGACTGCCGGCTAGCGCCGGGCAGTGACTGCCGGCTTGAGCTGGGCCACAGGGTTGCCATCAGGAACTGGCAGCAGAGTTACTGGTTAGCGTTGGAGCCAGGAAGCGAGCTGGCTGGAGCTGGGCCGCGACTACTGGCTAGCGTTGGGCTGCGACTGCCGACTAGCGCCGGGCAGTGACTGCCGGCTTGAGCTGGGCCACAGGGCTGCCATCAGGAACTGGCAGCAGAGTTACTGGTTAGCGTTGGAGCCAGGAAGCGAGCTGGCTGGAGCTGGGCCGCGACTGCTGGCAAGCACTGGGCCGCGACTGCCGGCTAGCGCTAGGCAGTGATTGTCGGCTTGAGCTGGGCCACAGGGCTGCCATCAGGAAACTGGCAGCAGAGTTGCTGGTTAGCGTTGGAACTAGGAAGCGAGCTGGCTGGAGCTGGGCCGCGACTGCTGGCAAGCGCTGGGCCGCGACTGCCGGCTAGCGCTGGGCAGTGATGTTGGATTAGGTGTCTAAGCCATGACTAATAATTAGTATTTACCTAATTAATAGAAGCACAGTCCATTTGGGTTGCCCTCATGGCTGGAGGTTTGGTAGAAAATTCGGTAGAGAGAAAGGTTGATTTATTATAGGATTAATAAATCAACAGGAATTAAATATATGGTTTATTAATATATTAAATTCATAATATATTAATTAGAAACTATATTAATTAATTAGAAATTAATCTGGAATTAATTGGATTTAATTTGAGGATTAATATAATTAATTAAAGGTATAGGGACTAAAACTGTAATTATTCAATTGTTGAATAAGTGGCAGTGTGATAGTGACCAGTGGAGGTCGAAATTTATATATGGAAATATATAGATTTTGAAATTAATATAATAAGATAAATAGGAGTTTGAATTGTAAGATAAAATGTTTATCTTATTTGAATTCAAAAAGGCTTATCTCTAAGGTTTATCAACTGGTCATCTGGAAACTATAAATAAGGGTCCCTAGGCATCATATGATTTCGCCACTTTCTACATACTCTCTCTGGAATTTCGATCCCCTCTCCTCTCAGCTTGGGTGTGACTTTCATTTGAGGCAGGATAATTTTGCTGCTCAGCTTCCAAGAAATTAAGGTTGGTTTTTCTGTTTTGATCTTTAGTTTCTTTTATTGGCCTCTAGTTTTTTGTTATATGTTCAATTAGAAGAAAACATAGATCCTCATAGGTTGCATGTGAACTTAGGTTATTTAGTTCATGGTTTGCAGAAAACCTTTCAGTGGTATCAGAGCCTGTTTTGTTTTCTTGTTGAATTGCTATAACTGTTTTAGGGTTTTAAGCCTATAAACCCTAATTTCTATTAGGATCGATTTCTAGGATTAGGGTTTTGGAAACCCTAATCCCCCCTTGCTATTTTCGAAATTTGCTATTAGAGTTTTAGGAGGTTTTCTATTTTTGGTAACTTTATTTGTTAATTAAATGGATAACCTTAAACCCCATTATTTGAATTCGAAATCTAGGGGGTTTAGGATAGGTTTTAATTAATTTGATTAATTTGGATAAACCTATCTTCATTGAATTAATTTAATTAATTGTTAATTAAAAGATAATTCAAAAGGGATTTAATTAATTTTAATTTATCGAAAATTAATGGAAAAATCCGGAAAATTATTTTAAAATGTTTAAAATATTTAGATTTAATTAATTTAATTAATTGGTAATTAAATTTGATTAAATCGATTTTAAGGTTTAATTTAATTTAAAATTTAATTGTTAAATTTTGTAAAATTAAAAGATAAACCTTGAATATTTTAAAGGGTTTTTAAAATACATCTTATATATGTTATTAAAAGTTAATACTATATATATATATATATATATATATATATATATATATATATATATATATATATATATATATATATATATATATATATATATATATATATATATATATATGAGATAAATTTGGTTAGTCAGATCAATAGTAGGCTTCATTCACGAAGCTGGTCTATAAAGTGGGTATAAGGAGACTGCCTATAAAATGGTAGTCTAATGGGTGAACACTCTCACCCACCGCTCGCCTGATCAGTGGAGGGTCGTTAGCCGAACGGGTTTGACAGAACCGCTTAATCATTAAAAGTATAATGATCAAAATACTAGAAATATTTACAAAATCCCAATCTAGTTACTTTAGGGAAAAATGTGAATTTGATGCTAACCCATGAAATTGCAAATTGCACTTTATGAAACGTTGGTGGAGCGTGTGTGGTTTACCGACACACCAATGGGGGTTCATAAAGAGTGGCAATGGGTGTCTCGGGTGTTATCATTGTTGATGGAGCGTGTGTGGTTTACCGGCACATCAATTTGAGATGATAATAGACCCCGAGAGTACCAAACTAATTTGCATGGTTATTCACACCCGGTTTGTGATCCTCGGCATCCCAGTCACAAACGGTGGGGCATATCCGAGATTAAACATGCTATTGAACAGTTCAATAAATCTCAAAAGAAACTAGGAATTCCATTTATAATAAGATTATTTTTCCGCGGTGGAATTGGCTGAATCGTCATTTCCCTACCTTTATAAAATTTGCTTATAGATTACGGCATCCCTCTTCTATGTTGCAAATTGTTATAGTTGGATCCTAGCCTTATTTTATATTGGGTTATTATAAGGACCGACATGTATCTAATTAAACTTACCTTCTTTTATAGATGTCTTCTGCTGATCAATCCGCTCCCCACTCCAACTCCAGTGTTCCCTCTATCCTCTCACTGTGTTCCAAGGTTCAATTGATCGGGACAAACTACAATGACTGGATTAGAAATATCAAGATGGCTCTGAGGTACGAGAACAAAGAGTATGTCCTCGAAACTGAGCTTGTCGATATTGACCCTGAAACTGCTACTCCCGAGGAGATTGCCTCGTACCAAAAACATTCTGATGATTCGACCAAAGTGGCCTGCATCATGATCGCCACAATGAACCCCGAATTGCAAAGGATATACGAAGACTACTGGCCCTTCGAGATGCACAAGGAGCTCGCGGAAAAGTTCCGCAAGCAAGAGCGCATCGAGAGGTGCGAGGTGGTCAAAGACTTCACGAACAGCAAACCTAAAGATGGAGAGTCCATCTGCACTCATGTGCAAAGAATGCAAGGTTACGTGGAGCGGCTTAGAAAGCTTGCGATGCCTGTACCTGAGGAGTTGGCCGTTGACATAGTGCTTAACTCCTTACCGAGTTCTTATGACCAGTTCAGGCTGGCTTATCATTTGAACAACAATCAGGCTAACCTGACTGAGTTGCATCGTATGCTTCGGGTTGCTGAGGACGGGATGAAGGGTAAAGGTGTACCCTCGGTCAATCAGCCCGTCTTAGCCATTGGAAGTGGCAAAGGAAAGAAAAGGAAGGGCCCTCCTAAGCAAAATTGGAGGGAAAAGGTTCAGGTCGGGTCGTCCAGCAATGGCTCGAGAACCAAGTCTTCTCACATTCCTTGTGTAGCCAACCCCAATGAAGCCGACTGTTTCTACTGCAAAGAGAAGGGCCATTGGAAGAGAAGCTACCCCAAATACTTGCAGGATGTCAAGGATGGGAAAGTAAAGCCATCGACAGCAGGTATATACACTATCTCTAAAAACTCACCATCTTCTAATTCTTGGGTCCTTGATACAGGATGTGGTTTTCACATTTGTTCTGATCTGCAGGGCCTAAAGGAAAGCAGGGAGGTGGAGCACGGTAGACTGAACCTGATCATGGGCAATAGGAGATCGTCCCCTGTTACCTGTTGGATTAGGTGTCTAAGCCATGACTTTACAACTATATTTATCTTATTGATTGAAGCAAAGTCCATTTGGGTTGCCCTCATAGCTGGAGGTCAGGATAGAGTTCAGTAGAGTAAAAGGTTGATTTATTAATTGTGTAATAAATCAATAGAATTAATTAAATGGTTTATTAATATATTTAAGTGTTAATATATTAATTAGAAACTATAATAATTAATTGAGATTTAATCAAGAATTAATTGGATTTAATTTAGTGATTAAATTAATTAATTAAAAGTGCAGGGACTGGTTTTGTAATTATTCAATAGTTGAATAAAAGGCTGGCCAGTGGATAGGGGTTAAAGGTGGCGAGATTTGTGGTGTCACCACAAGGATCTCGAAACCCTAATTAGGGTTAAGGAAAGCCTTGTCCAAATGGTCAGCAGGCTTGCCCATTTGGAGGCTCCTTAGGGTTTCAGCTGTAACCCTTGGAGGCTATAAAAGGAGGCACCTGGCCACCCTAAAACCTGCGCCATTTACATCAAGATAAACTCTGCTGAACTGTCTTCTCCATTGCTGTGGGTATGACTTGCATCTGAGGCAGGACACTTGTGCTGCTAGCTTCAAGAACAAGATTCAAAGGTTGGTAATTCTTATTTTAATCTTTAGAATTTATTGTTGGCCTTTAGGTTATAGTTTATTATCTTCATAGAAGAAAACATAGATCTTTCTAGGGTTGCATGTGAACCATAGGATTATTTGTGTTCATTGTTTGCTAGAAAACCCTTCAGTGGTATCAGAGCGTAGGCTGTTTTCTTGTGATTGATATAAACTGCATAAATTGTTTGTGTCATGAGTGTTTTTGCGAAAAACACTCCTTGGAATGGTTTTTGGTCGAAATCTAGGCTAGGGTTTCCTAACCCTAGCCGCCACCCTTTGTTTCCCCTTTGATTTGCTTGCCTTGTTTAGTTGGTTGTTATTTTTGGTAGTTTACTAAATTGAATAACTGGAACCCTAATTGCCTTGCATGCAAATTTCGACCAACTAGGGTTATTAGATAGAAAATTAATTTGATTAATTTATAATATCTATCTTAGATTTAATTAATTTAATTAATTGTTAATTAAAAGATAAATTAAATCAGCTCAAAGGATTAATTTAAAATTTTCGAAAAATTAGAATAAATTAGCGAAAATTCTGAATAAATTAATTCTAAAATATTTTAATAAGATTAAAATATATCTTATATATTTATGATTAAAAGTTAATTATTTATATATAAGAAAATTGGTTAGTCTTACCGCAAGTAGGCCTCATTCACAAAACTGTCCTATAAAGAGGGTATAAGGCGACTGACTATAAAATGTTAGTCTAATGGGTATCCACTCTTACCCACCGCTCTCCTGGCCAGTCGAGTGTCGTTAGCCGAACGGGTTTGATAGAACCGTTAAGCCTCTTAAAAGTATAATGCTATAATTGAAAGTACTAGAACCTTGAACAAAACCCAATCTAGTTACTTTAGGATAAAAAATGTGAATTTGATGCTAACCCATGAAATTGCACATTGCACTTTATGAAACGTTGGTGGAGCGTGTGTGGGTTACCGGCACACCAATGGGGGTTCATAAAGAGTGGCAATGGGTTTCTCGGGTGTTATCATTGTTGATGGAGCGTGTGTGGTTAACCGGCACATCAATTTGAGATGATAATGGACCCCGAGAGTACCAAGCTAATTTGCATGGTTATTCACACCCGGTTTGTGATCCTCGGCATCCCAGTCACAAACGGTGGGGCATATCCGAGATTAAACATGCCATTGAATAGTTCAATGAGTCTCAGAGATCTAGGAATTTCATAAGACTGAAATTGATAAAAGTTATCTACCTTAATGACCACTGTGTTGTGACTACGGCATCCCTCTTCACAGCATAGTTGGGGTATTTTGGGTCCTAGCCTTGTTAAATAATAAATTGGGTAATTATTTAAAAGGATTAATTAAACGAATAAATTCAAATTTTATATATGTCTGAAGAAAGTGTCTTTCTCCTTCTTCTCCTCCTTCACCCATTTCTGAGAGCTTCAGAAAGCACCTATTTAGTATGGTAAGGCTGACTGGCCTGAACTATGTGATACGGTTTTGCAATTAGAGAATAGTTCTTAGTTTTGCTGGGGAACCATATCAAACTGAGTGTCCGCTCCCAAACATGGCATCACACCACAGCTTGTGAGCATGACTCCTTGACTATTGAATCCAAGGAAGTTCGTTGCCTTATGCTATTAATCATTAACCCCGAGTTCCGCAGGGATTTAGAATTCCAGGGGTCTGATAAGTTAGCACAGCTAGTTGAGGAAAGGTTCCGAGAACTGGTTGAAAAAGGAGAACGAACTAGGATCTTCAAAGAGCTTGAAGATGCAAGCTAGAAGGAAGTAGCACCAGTTTGCGTGTTCCCGAGATTGAGGGATACATAGGCGAACAGTATAAAACTGGTTTCCCTTTGGGATCGGGAGTTAAGCATTAGCTCAACTCGCTGATCTGTTCGTCCAGATGAACAGAAAGGGTAACCGGATAAGACAATCGTGGAAGTGCATTCAATGTCGACTCTATATGAATCGTTCATGGAGAAGCATAGTTCCATTAATTCAGCTGCTTCAGGATTGAGTCCAGTATTAAGGTGCATCAAGAAATGATCCAGATCGTCCGGACCGATTGTTCGATGTTTCAAACTGGGAATCCATAAGGTGGGACACAGTCACAGAAAGATTGGAAAAATGCTCTAAAGCCAAACTATTTGGCAGACTCAGTAATATCTTAAAACTCAGAATACCTGATCCTCATTTCCTTGATACAGGATGTGTTTCTCACATTTGCTCTGTATGCACGGACTCTGTAGGATGCGGGATGTTGTCGCACAGGAGCATATTCAGATTAGATATGGAGCTCGTGCATTTTTGGAGTTAAGCTAGATATCTGTTCTTGTTATTGGTTTAT
The DNA here is from genome assembly GCA_023525715.1 of Cichorium intybus. Lineage (NCBI taxonomy): Eukaryota > Viridiplantae > Streptophyta > Magnoliopsida > Asterales > Asteraceae > Cichorium > Cichorium intybus. The sequence continues at coordinate 41,965,449 of CM042013.1, forward strand.
AGATACATTTAACATAGATTCGCATTGTACATTGTTCTGAGGATAATTCTGGTTTAATGAAATTTTTTCTTAAAAATGGTTGTTTTAATTGTCCTCGAAATGTTGTGTGAATGTGTTGATGATGTAAATGGTAATAACTTGAATGTTGAAACATCCAATGGGATTGGACTTATATATTGTGTTCTTTATGATTGTTAAAGTGAATTTTATGAGAATCACTTCAACCAAAGGTCCAGTTGGACAGGACTTTGGAATCATTTGACTTAAAGTCACGTGATGAATTGAGTGCTTAATAAAATTAATTGTGGCAAGAAAGGAATCGCCCAAAGATCCAATGGATAGGATTTTGGAATCAGCTGACTTGGAGTCAGGTGATGATTGTATGTCTTGAACAATATTAACAAAGTCATAAAGTTACATAGAGATGTAAAGGTATTAAGATTTTGAGCAACAAACACATAAGTTACTGTGTATTGCTCGAATATTTGAACAGAACACGATTAGTTATGCTTCATGATATTTGCCAAATGGTTTGACAAATATGGCTTCGCTTATCGGAATAAGCGATTGATTGGAACCTTGAAGTGTTCAAAGATTTCAAAGGAAGCATAAAATCAACAGAACCTGAGTAACAACATAGACTGAGAAAATGTTTCACAGTTTATCCTCTTCCAAAAACACTAATGGTTATAATGTGTCTAAGGGAAGATGATGGAGCATTGATCGAAATAGTTTTGATCCTCGGTGTATAAGATACACTGGATACATTTCCGACTAATTTTTCAATGAATTGAACATTCAACCAGTCAGACCGCAGAAGCCATATTCCGACCACATCTTAGACTAAGTAGGTTATGTCGACACTGTCTGAAATGTAAAGCTGGGATCATCCCACTAGTACATAGAAAGTCCAGGGTCATGTAGCATTCGTCTGAATCTCATGACAAGCCTGAAACTGATCAGCAATGTCGTTTTTCATTGGCCACTCCAGTTATCCTTTGAAAGAAGAGTACTTTTAGAAAGAACTCAAGTTCTAAGGAAACAGTGGGAGTAAGAATAATTCTGAACGAGTTCAGGAATTAGCCAAGTGAAACAACCTTTAGTCACCACTGGGACTTGACCAGGAATTAGATTCCTGTTAAACCTGACATACCCTCTCTTCGCTTGACCAGTAGTTGTTGTCACCATCATAAGGAGTTATGATCCGGGTGATATACCGAGTAGTGGTAAAACACTAAAGATGGTACGGATAAGTAATCCGACTGCTAGAAGCATTGGTGAGCCCAGTTGCTGCCAAATAAGAGAACCTTACCGCGAGACACAGTCTATGTGACAGTTTGATTGATCTTTACAACTGGTCTAGGAACCAGTGGGAGTAATTGAATCATCAAAAGAAGGGAACATAGAAATGTACTTACAGAACATCTGGTTGAATGAGTCATCACTTGGAGTCAAGCAACTGATTCTGAGAGAAGCACTCTCAATAGAAGATGTAATCCGAGAGGATTCTGCGTGGCATAGTGTGAGTCGTTAGTGGAGCGTGTGTGGTTTACCGGCACACTAATATGGACTCACATAGAGCATGCCATTACGAAAGGTACATGGCCCCGAGATTCGTCCCATGGGCATCTCGCAAGAAAGGATATTCGGATTCTCAAAATAGGCCAAAAGGTTTGGATTTTGTGAATAGCCTGAAAGATTTCCTTTAATATGTCGGAAAGGTTTGGATTTCGGTTTCGCAAAATGTGCCATAAGTTTTGGATTTTGTGAATAGTCCGAAAGAGTCATATAACGGTGTCAAAGCCAGTGGGAGTATCGTTGTTATCTGCTATCATTGTATGAGGGTTACATACTGGTTCTAGGAAACGTCTCTTATCATTACAAAGTGTAATGACTTGGTGTTAAGAAACGGTTCGCTATGAAAGACTTTAAGAGATACAACATACTCAGGTGGTTGTGAACATCTATTAGATAGATCAGAATTCTGCCAATATGATCTTGATGAGATTCAAGATGCATAACCCCAGGAATGGAGTTTCCTGTCATTGCAAAGTGTAATGAATTGGCATGAAGAAAACAAAGAAGGTGCAGCATGCTCACGTAGTTCATAGACATCTATCAGATAGATGAGACTGACAGTATTGACTTAGCCGTTGAGAATATGATCTTGATGGGATTCAAGATGCATAAGAAAGAGTCACCGAAAGGAAATGGTTTCCGGAAATCATGACACAAGGATTATTGGTAATCTTAGGATTCCGAAAGGGCTTGGAATAAGATTACATCAGGTTCCTCGAGCCTCTTGGACAAATCAGAAGTGTTATGAACATATCCTGATGACTTAATGCTTAGAGCATTGTATGTTGGATTCAGGATATTGCCTGGCTGAAAATACTGAATGGATTTTTGAACAGACGTGAGAAATCATTGGGAAATGATTAGGGTGATTGATTTGAAAGGGTTTTCAAATCGGTAATTGTTTACACCAAAACGTGGTGCTATAGGACTTCATGGTTAAAGAATTTCGTTGGTTTCTGATGGAGGGCGTGTGGTTCACCGGCACATCATGACACCTCGAAATTGTCTTAGGGTGTAGTCATGTAGACTAAAGACCCGAGAACCATGGGCAGTCACAGTACACATCACCGGAATGGAGTTGTGAGAGAAAATGACAGAATGACAAAATGACAAATTGAGATATCATCGGAAGAGTATCCGATAGGATCATCTGCAATAAAGTGTATAAGTGTTAGACACTTGGATACATAGAAAGAGTGAAAAGGTCATAGACATAGATATAAAAGGCTTGAATTAAGAGTTTAAAAGAGAATAAGAAACCGATAATAGTTATGATAAATCCGACTTGGTGATTACCTCGTGGAGACTTGGTAATTAGCAGGAGTAGCTGCCAGTCAGATTTTATGTTTCGCTTTTGCATGTTTACTTCCTGAATAATTGGATTATTCAAACATCCACAGTCGTTCATACTCTTAGGGAGTAAGTATGAAGGAAGACTGTCATGAATTGGTTTGTAGATTGTCTAAGGAGTTAGACATAGCAATAAGATTGCTGCAACGTTCATGAGTACTTGGAAATGGAGATTTGAGTATTGGATAAACCCGCGCTCAATGGATTGCTTCATGGATTATATCACGAGCAATGTTGAGACGATAATATCTTTTGGTCTTAAAGTGGAGAGATATGAGTTATAATTTGCAAGGCGGTTGTTCATTGATAGTACGAAAACGCATCGGTAACTCGATGTTATAAAACGTGCTGTTGTGAGTGATTTGTCGGGTAAAAGATATAACATATTAGTCAAAGCTTATTCGTCCCTTGACCCAGACGGGAAACAGATATCTGTTGGCCACTCGATGATTTTGAAGTTGACTGAAGCGCTGGCCAGCCAGGACTGAATTGATTCGTTCAATTAGAAGTCTAAAAGTCATAAGCAAAATCGGAAATCGGGAAACAGTGTGTCAGACAGAGATTGATCTCAATCCATGTCTCATGTCTGAAAATATCTTGTTGGACGGAGGATCATCTGATCACTTATCTTTGGACGGAACTGACTAGGTCAGAGTTCGGCAGCAGTTTCTAGGAAGCTGCAGGTTGTTTATTAATCAGAAGATAAATTAAAGTCATAGACTTATCCAAGTGGGAGACTGTTGGATTAGGTGTCTAAGCCATGACTTTACAACTATATTTATCTTATTGATTGAAGCAAAGTCCATTTGGGTTGCCCTCATAGCTGGAGGTCAGGATAGAGTTCAGTAGAGTAAAAGGTTGATTTATTAATTGTGTAATAAATCAATAGAATTAATTAAATGGTTTATTAATATATTTAAGTGTTAATATATTAATTAGAAACTATAATAATTAATTGAGATTTAATCAAGAATTAATTGGATTTAATTTAGTGATTAAATTAATTAATTAAAAGTGCAGGGACTGGTTTTGTAATTATTCAATAGTTGAATAAAAGGCTGGCCAGTGGATAGGGGTTAAAGGTGGCGAGATTTGTGGTGTCACCACAAGGATCTCGAAACCCTAATTAGGGTTAAGGAAAGCCTTGTCCAAATGGTCAGCAGGCTTGCCCATTTGGAGGCTCCTTAGGGTTTCAGCTGTAACCCTTGGAGGCTATAAAAGGAGGCACCTGGCCACCCTAAAACCTGCGCCATTTACATCAAGATAAACTCTGCTGAACTGTCTTCTCCATTGCTGTGGGTATGACTTGCATCTGAGGCAGGACACTTGTGCTGCTAGCTTCAAGAACAAGATTCAAAGGTTGGTAATTCTTATTTTAATCTTTAGAATTTATTGTTGGCCTTTAGGTTATAGTTTATTATCTTCATAGAAGAAAACATAGATCTTTCTAGGGTTGCATGTGAACCATAGGATTATTTGTGTTCATTGTTTGCTAGAAAACCCTTCATTACCAAGATCGGCGTTTATAGTTTAGTGCTTAGTAGTGATGTTAGCTTAGAGTTATTTAATTGTTCCTATTCGCCAGAAATGGCAAGAAATATTATTTCATTTCACGCTTTGTTCAGACAAGGATTTCAATTTTCTTTTGACAATAAAATTGGTTCGATTTCTGTTTTCAAAAATGGTATTTTGATTTTTACTGCTTATCCTTGTGATGGTGTGTATGAAACTGTTGAATGTGTTGACAATTTAGGACATAGTGTAAATTATATTGATTCTACTAGTGGTGTAGAAAAGGCATATCTGTGGCATAGTCGGCTCGGGCACATCAGCAAGAAACGCATCGCCCAACTCCAAAAGGATGGAGTGTTGGAATCATTCGACCTCAGGTCGGATGATGTATGCGAATCTTGTCTGTTGGGCAAGATGACTAAATCACCTTTCAAAGGGTCTTTTGAAAGAGGTGAGGGTCTGCTGGACATCATTCACACGGATGTGTGTGGTCCATTCAGATCAACCACAAAGGATGGCACGCGGTTCTACGTGACCTTTACCGACGATTTTAATAGATACGGTTATATCTACTTGATCAAGCACAAGTCGGACACCTTTGAAAGGTTCAAAGAGTTTAAGAACGAGGTAGAGAATCAATTAGGCAGGAAGATAAAGATGCTCAGGTCCAACAGAGGCGGAGAGTATCTAAGTATCGAGTTCCTAGACTATCTAAAGGAATGCGGAATAGTTTCGCAGTTGACACCTCCTAGGACACCACAGTTGAACGGTGTTGCGGAGAAGCGCAACTGAACCCTGTTGGACATGGTTCGTTCCATGATGAGTCGAGCTTCACTTCCCATTCACTTCTGGGGGTATGCCTTAGAGACTGCCGCCCATATCCTCAATCTTGTCCCTACTAAAAAGGTTGCTAAAACACCTCATGAGATGTGGACGGGGAAAGTTCCCTCGTTAGCACACATCAAGGTCTGGGGTTGTGAGGCTTTCGTTAGACGAGAGACTCAAGACAAACTCGCAGAAAGAAGCGAAAGGTGTTTCTTCCTTGGTTACCCTAAACAGTCCTTTGGATATCTATTCTACAGACCGAGCGAGGATGTGGTCTTTGTAGCTAGACGAGCGGTCTTTCGAGAGAGAGAGAGAGCTCATATTCAAAGAGGACAGTGGGAGTACCATTGATCTGGAAGAAATTCAAGAGTCATCAGATGACACAACCTTAGGAGAAACTAGCAACCAACATGAGGAAGAAGTTCCTGTTGGTCCGACAGATGTATCCTTACCTCTTAGGCGTTCCGGTAGGGTTAGCATGCCACCCGAGTTTTATGGGTTCCATATAACTTCGGATGGGGACACGTTTGTCAGTGATAGGACACTGATAAATTTGGATGAACCAGCTAACTACCAGGAAGCAGTGGCGGGCCCTGAGTCTGCCAAGTGGAAAGAGGCCATGGATAGCAAGATCAATTCCATGTATGACAATCAAGTTTGGAACTTGGTTGACAACGTACCGGGTCGAAAGACAGTCGGGTGCAAATGGATCTTCAAGAAGAAGACCGACATGGACGGAAAGGTACACACTTTCAAGGCAAGACTGGTTGCGAAGGGCTTTACTCAAATCCCAGGGGTTGACTACGACGAGACCTTCTCACCAGTAGCCAAGATAAGTCTATTAGGATTATGCTGGCCATAGCTGCACTTCATGACTATGAAATTTGGCAGATGGACGTCAAAACCGCCTTCCTTAATGGAAAGTTGACTGAGGATGTTTACATGAATCAACTAGAGGGTTTTGTCGATGCAAAGTATCCTAATAAGGTGTGTAAGCTTGAGAGATCAATCTACGGATTGAAGCAAGCTTCTCGCAGCTGGAATCTTTGTTTCCATGAGAAAGTCAAAGATTTTGGCTTCTCTAGGAGTGAGGATGAGTCATGCGTATATGTCAAGGCTAGTGGGAGTATAGTCACCTTTCTGGTGCTGTATGTCGATGACATACTGCTCATGGGAAACGATATTCCAACCTTGCAAGATGTCAAGGCTTGGCTTGGGAAACGTTTCGCCATGAAGGACCTAGGAGAGGATGCCTATATTCTCGGGATAAGAATATTGAGAGATAGGAAGAAGAGACTAATTGGACTTAGTCAGGGTACATACTTGGAAAAGGTACTGAAAAGGTTTAGTATGGAAAATTCCAAGAAGGGAGAGCTACCTATCCAAAGTAATGCAAAATTGAGTAAGACTCAAAGTCCGAGTACAGACGAAGAAATAGCTGAAATGAGTCGGGTACCTTACGCTTCGGCTGTAGGATTGATCATGTACGCTATGACGTGTACTCGCCCTGACGTAGCCTTTGCTTTAAGCATGGTCAGTCGGTACCAAGGTAACCCTGGAAGGGCGCATTGGATAGCTGTGAAAAATATACTCAAGTATCTGCGAAGGACAAAGAACATGGTGTTAGTCCTCGGTGGCAGTGATACCTTGAGAGTTGAAGGATATACAGATGCCAGTTTTCAGACGGATAGAGACAGTGGTCGGTCTCAGTCGGGATGGGTATTCCTTTTGAACGGTGGAGCAGTTACTTGGAAAAGTTCCAAGCAAGAAACAGTGGCTGATTCTACGTGCGAATCAGAGTACATAGCAGCAAGTGAAGCGTCAAAGGAAGCGGCTTGGCTGAAGAACTTTATCGGTGACCTTGGAGTAGTCCCGAGTATTCAAGAGCCCTTGGAACTGTTCTGCAATAACGAAGGTGCGTTCGCCTTGACAAAGGAACCGCGAGACCATGGAAAGTCCAGACATATCGACAGAAAGTACCACTACATCAGACATAGGGTAGAAGAAGGTCACCTCCTTGTAAAGAGGGTATCATCGGAAGATAATCCTGCAGATCCCTTGACAAAGGCTCTGAGCAGGATTAAGCATAATCAGCATGCTAGGAGCATTGGATTAAGAGATGATATAAGTTTTTGTAATTATAGGTTTTGAAAAACTTGTAACAATGTTATTGTATTTGAATTTTGTGATTTAATAATGGAGATTTATTAATGAGTAATGGTTTACTAATTTTGTCAATAATATATCATTGTGTTTCATTTTGCATGTTTTACTTCCTGAATAATTGGATTATTCAAATATCCACAGTCGCTCATACTTTTAGGGAGTAAGTATGAAGCAAGGCTGTCATGAATTAGTTGTAGATTGTCTAAGGAGTTAGACATTGCAATAAGATTGCTGCAACATTCATGAGTACTTGGAAATGGAGATTTGAGTATTGGATAAACCCGCGCTCAATGGATTGCTTCATGGATTTCATCACGAGCAATATTGAGACGATAATATCTTTTGATCTTTAAGCTAAGACATATGAGTTATGATTTACTAGACAGTTGTTCATTGATAATACGAAAACGCATCGGTAACTCGGTGTTATAAAACATATTGTTGTGAGTAATTTGTCTGGTAAAAGACATAAGTATATGAGTCAAAGTTTATTCGTCCCTTGACCCTAACGGGGAACAGATATCTGTAGGCCTCTCGATGATTTTGAAGTTGACTAAAATGGTTGGCCAACCGGGACTAAATTGGTAGTCTAAGAGTCATATGCAAATCGGAAATCGAGGAACAGTGAATCAGACCAGATTGATTTTATCCATGTCTTGAGTCTGAAAAATATCTAGTTGGACGGAGGATCATCTGATCACTTATCTTTGGACAGAACTGACTAGGTCAGAGTTTCGCAGGAGTTTCTAGGAAGCTTAAGGTGCTGGTTAATTAGAAGCTAAATTGGTAATTATAGTCATAGACTTATCCAAGTGGGAGACTGTTGGATTAGGTGTCTAAGCCATGACTAATAATTAGTATTTACCTAATTAATAAAAACACAGTCCATTTGGGTTGCCATCATGGCTGGAGGTTTGGTAGAAAATTCGGTAGAGAGAAAGGTTGATTTATTATAGGATTAATAAATCAACAAGAATTAAATATATGGTTTATTAATATATTAAATTCATAATATATTAATTAGAAACTATATTAATTAATTAGAAATTAATCTGAAATTAATTGGATTTAATTTGAGGATTAATTTAATTAATTAAAGGTGCAGGGACTAAAACTGTAATTATTCAATAGTTGAATAAGTGGCAGTGTGACAGTGACCAGTGGAGGTCGAAATTTATATATGGAAATATATAGATTTCGAAATTAATATAATAAGATAAATAGGAGTTTGAATTATAAGATAAAAGGTTTATCTTATTTGAATTCAAAAATGCTTATCTCTAAGGTTTATCAACTGGTCATCTGGAAACTATAAATAAGGGTCCCTAGGCATCATATGATTTCGCCACTTTCTACATACTCTCTCTGGAATTTCGATCCCCTCTCCTCTCAGCTTGGGTGTGACTTTCATTTGAGGCAGGATAATTTTGCTGCTCAGCTTCCAAGAAATTAAGGTTGGTTTTTCTGTTTTGATCTTTAGTTTCTTTTATTGGCCTCTAGTTTTTTGTTATATGTTCAATTAGAAGAAAACATAGATCCTCATAGGTTGCATGTGAACTTAGGTTATTTAGTTCATGGTTTGCAGAAAACCTTTCAAGTGACTGCCGGCTTGAGCTGGGCCACGGGACTGCCGGCTTGGACAACGGCTGACGGCTAGATCTGGGGAGCGTGGCTGCTCGTTGGAGTTGACGGTCTGTCTGCTTGCTGGAGCCGGGCGGCATGGCAGCTTGCTAGAGCTAGACAACGTGGCTGTCTGTGTTGCTTTGTGCGTGTTTGTATCTCGTTCATTTGCACATGTCAAAAGAAGCAACATAGGAGTAAGTTTTCAAGGCACGTACCATATACGAAGAATAATTAATGAATTATAGACGTCAAAACATCTTTGTACATAGTTATTTTCCTTATCTTTTTTTATGGGTTCGCCAAACCAAGGTTGTATACCGTAATTATTTTGCTACAACACATGTTTTTTTTAAAGCTAGCTGTATAGCATCTCTACCCCCCCTCCCCCCCCCCCCCCCCCCCTTTTTTTTTGAAAAATAATATTGGCATTTACACATTTTGGAGCGGGGGAAGCATACATTGGGTGATGTAGTATACAAAGGTAGATTGCCACATGACCATTGTGAGAAAAATTTAAGATCACGCTCGGTGTATCGGTGTTTTAGCAAAGCAATGATTTGGGTTTTTTCTTTATGTTATATATAAAGATGTGGCGAGGTGTATGTACCTTCCGCTTCATGCATTATCATTTGCACCATATTACTCCATGACGAGCTATGCAAGTTAAACGAGACTGAGGAATTGTTGTCCCGTTGTCAAATTGAATTTTCATTCATACAACACGTTTGATGCAGGTTTTGCTAGTTTGAAGATGTGGTCTTCTTGCAATAGATACAGATGTGTGCGGCATGTTGAATATATGACGTAGCTTTGATGAATCGCTTAATTTAGATTTCCTCCTGTATCTTGGCTTGCATTAGTGTGTTTACGCCTCGTTTTATTTGTACATACCAAGGTAACAAAAACATATTAGATATGAGTCTTCTAGTGTTTAAACGATAAGCGAAGAATTATGAATAAAGAATAGTAGTTGAAAGGAGATTTATGTGTACAGCTTTCATAATTGTACGTAATGTGTACTTAGTTAAATCTTCACTTTTTAATGCTTGTATGGTATCAAAGATGACGTCAGTTTAACTAATTTCAATTGTCTTTAAAGGAGAAAACTGGTATCATGTAATTGATTAATAAGCACCGATAATAGTAAGCGTTAAGGTAATTAGTTAGTACATAACCGATCAAAAGGAGTTTTAGCTAGTCTTATCCTAGGGTAAGCACCCGAAAGTTGACTATATATGCCGAAAATTATTAATATAATGTGTAATGGCGCATATGTATCTCCAAGCGGTCATTGACAGAATATGTAGCATAAACACATGCAAACATATTTGTTACTCTTTTTGTGTTTCCTTATTTATAAGAACTTGAATGGATTTTAAGAAAAACATCATACTAATCTATTTTTACTTTTTTTTTTGTTAAGAAATGAAAATGTATATTTTGTAACCCACAAATTTGAATGAAAAGAGAGAGACCTGGAAGTCCAGTAAAGGCATGTGTGCTTTGCCATGGGAATTCAAGTCTTAATGGGCACATGTTGTGATGTTGATGATAGGCTTGTTGTACCAGTGGAGTGTTGTAAAGATTTTTAAGAGTAAGTATCCTTCCACACAAGCAGTTTTTATGGCGCTTTAGGCAGGTACTTTTCAGAAGTGAAATTTTTGTATTTTTGTGGCACACATTTGAAACCAAATAGGTTCGGGGTGTCTTGTGATGTCTTCAAAATAGACTATAACTAGACAAATTCAACCATTGGGCAGAACTGCTCTCACAAGCATTTGATCGAGCACCTTACGTGCACATCTCTTCTCCCCCTTTTCTTACGACATTTATTGAAGAGTTATAACTAGACACCTTCCGGTCCACTCACTCTTGAATATTCAACTCAACAGATAAATGAGAGACGTATTTTGATGGAAATATAGACTTTGAGAGATAGAATCGGATAAGAGAAATGTATAGGTACTTAAATAAGAAACGAACATGAAATTCTCCTGTCGTTTGTATGGTTTGAATATAAAGCAGTCGGTTGAAAAGTCTGTGGGATAGTTGAGTTCTGCCTTCTTTCTTATCGACAATGATTGAGCCTTCAGCGTTTTTGACGAGTCTGGTTGTATGCAGCACCGAAGTGGGTACCAGCAATTCAAACAAAGTTGCTCTTTTCACGCATTTTGTCGAGCAAGTTGTGTGCGCTTTCATTGCTACATATTTGTAACGTTCTTGGGTCGAATTCTTAGCCCGGTTTCAACCCAAGTATAATCTAACTTTAATAATACACTGGTAATCCCCGATGTGGTTGATGTGAAACGGAAACAAGAGGGCGTCTGTAGATAGCTATATTGCCATCGGAAGGTAGCATTGGAAAAGGAAACATATCCTAAGGAAATTGATACGAGGTTGATGTGGTTAGTTTAATCGGTGATGGACATGGTTGATGGTGGCTTCCGTTGCCTGTATTTCATAGCTTTCCAACATTGTGTGGTGTACTCAGATCATCAGCATAAATACTAGCCTTAATTTCTCAAACTACCCCACCACATAGTATTAATAAGTCAAAACTGGAAAGAAGATAACTCAAGGGAGATTTCTTTAACTGCCCACCGATTACGCAAAGGAAAAATAGTTTCATGGATCTGTTTTTCCTTTATCAATGAATATCTACCACTATCAGAGCATTAAAATGGAGAAAAATAAGATCGATACTTATAAAAGGGTATTTCTGAAGCTAGACAGGGTATAAGAACAGCAGGGATCTTCTTTTGTTTGCTCGGGTTTCTTTAGACGAAGAAGAATAGACTAATAGTTTTAAAATATATGTGAAGGGTTTCTTAGGAAATGAAACCTTTGAAGAACATGTCAGTAACGATTTTCAAGCAGATGGAACATCCAAAGAAACAGATCTGCAAAGATCCTTGCATGAAATGAAGTATGAAGAACATATCAGTAGAGATCGTTGAAGAAGATGAGGTCGAACCTCGTGCAACGATGGCTCTTTGCTCGAGGTCCCACGGATGGCGCCAATGATGCGAACTCGGCTCCGAGGGTCGGGTCTTGGTGTTGGATGTCGATCGTGGATCTGGTTTAGTGCCGTCGGCTTGTTCCCGACTCGGTTCCTAGCTGCCATCAGAGAAAAAAATCGTTAGAACCGTCCCAGGGCGTGAGCCCCGGGAGACGGCTCCGACGATCAAGTCAGTTAGGTGAAAGATGAGAGATGGTCCCTCTTGGTCAGAGAGATCCATCCTTCTGTGTAGAGGGAGAGAAGTGGAGGCTTATGACTTAGGGAACTAGGGTTCCCTTATTGTTCTATTTATAGGGAACAATTAGGTCAGCCCTTGGGCCAGCCCAATTCAGGCCCAGTTAGCAGGCAGCGCGGCCGGGCAGCCAAGCGGGCTGGAAGGCAGTCCAGGCCGGCAAGCAGCCAGCGGGCTGGAATGTAGTCCAAGGTGGAAAGTCCAGGCTGGAAAGCAGTAGGTCGGCCGGTGGACCTATGTCATCAATACGAAAAATTTCATATAGAAAGTTTATTCTTAATAGCTTCATATCTTGATTTATTCATCTTTAAACATGGCCTCAGATGAACATGTGGAATTCTGAGACATATAGCTATAAACATAGCTTCAGGTCTTGACTTTTGCTATACACATCCATTCCACTTGATTCTTTTTCTTATCTATTCTTTTTCTTATCTTTTGTTATACACATCCGTTTCAAGTAATGCTGATAGACAATAAGAAGACACGTTTTGAATGAAAGTTTTAATATGTATTTCAAAGAGTACATAGAAAAAAGAATATAGTGAAATAGACGTGTGTAACAAAATATATGCTCATTTGAAAATGGGTGTTCATACACATGAAATAATGAATTATTGTGGGATGCAATGTTTATAGCTATATATCTCAAAATCTATGAGGAATTGGAACAAAAATCATCATTACAAAAATTGTATTATTTGAAATAATAAAAACATAGGAAAAAGATTCAAGTTAATTGGATTTATAACGAAGAAGATATGAATGTTTGAAAATGACTAAAAATTGACAAATGAGTTTGTGCTCATGTTTAAGGGATTGTAAAGAAAGATCTGATGAAAGATCTAAACATATTCAGACAAGTAAAACAAAGTTGTAGTACTACTTACCACCTTTACAGGGATATAAAGTTTGAAGAGTTTGGACATTTGTATATAAATGTTATGTCACTTACAAAAACGAAGAAAAGTTCATTTTATTTGCGAAAAAGCACTTGAAAAATCGTTTTACTTACGCATTAACCCCTGACCTGCTATTTCAGGTGAAAGGGTTTTTTCATAAACTTTTACAGGTTTAGAGGATTAAATCACAAAATAAAAACCAGGGATAACTTTTTCCTAAATAAAGTCAAAATATAAGGACTTTTTGACAAATTTCCTTTTATAAAAAAAAATTAGGAAACACCTTATAATTATTTAGGGACCTCCCTTTTTGAAAAAAAAAACAAATTTTATCAAATATTTGAGCCCATAATATCCAATCTCTCAATTCAGTTAAATTTTAAATGGCTCAATTAAATAGCCTATTCTGTATAAACTACAACAATTTTTCATTTCGCTAATGCCCATTGCATGATCGGAAATTTCCGATTGGCACTGCTCATCTCCTCTTGTCGTCGGCTGGCCAACCGGCCACTGCCCTCAACCCCTCCATGCCTTACATGTTTAATTTCAATTATTTGTCTCCAATTTTATTTGCTTAATCGCTAGGGACATTTGTTCAATTTCAATTGTTCAATTAATCAATGGTAGAATCTTGATATTTCAAGAATCACAAACAATTCAGTAGTTCAACCATCAGTGGCAATGATTCAATTTCAATTGTTCAATCAATGATATAATTTCAATATTTCAATAATCAAGAACAAGTCAATAGTTCAATTTTAGTAATTATTTAGTCCCGTTGCAAATTGCAAGTGTGAAATTAGCATTTTCAGCAATGGAGTTTATAAAGACTGATACACGCAACAAAATGGGTAATCAATTTTTAAGTGATAGTTTAGTGTCATATATTGAAAAAAAGTGTTTTAGAAAATATCAATAATGATACAGTTATCAAAATATTTCAAGATATAAGACATCGTCAGGTACAATTGTAATAACTTTAATATAATTATTGAAGCTATGTTTAAAAGTTTTAAGACATATGACCCGACCCGATAATAGTATCAATAATGATACAGTTATCAAAATATGTTTAAAAGTTTTAAGCTATGTTTAAAAGTTTTAAGACATAGGACCATGCTTACCCCTAACACTACTCTTGATCATGAAAAACCGAACTGAACAGAAAATCGATATAGCCGAACTGAACCGGAATCGAATATACATATTCGGTTTGTTCTTTGGTTTTAAAAAAATTCTAATTCAGTCTCAGTGCAATTTGGTTTCGGTCCGGTTTGGTTCGATTTTCGGACCACGCTCATCCCTAGTCTTGAGCATCTTGAAGAGGACCACCAGGTCATGTGGGTTCATAAGTGGAAAATCGGCAACTGTGAAGATCATTTGGACTGTCGAATCTCGCACAACTGTGAACTTATTCCAATAGAAGACATACTCGAAAGCGAAATTCTTCGAGAAGGACTTCAACCTTCAGATTTTTAATAAGCTCCAAACCGCATCCTAGGGTTGACACAGCTTGACATGATATCGAATATGTCAGTCCTAATAACCCTTCGACCTTGTATCCAAATCATTCTTCAATTTGGTGAACAACCTCAAGTACCTAAAACCCTTGGATAAGATGGGCATGTTGAGCTAAGAACTCGAGCTGTTCTTAATAGAATAACTATCCTTTGGAGCAAGGGGAAACGACTCTCCAGTTGACTAAGTGAAATCTTTAAGTTGGTCGAATCTGGATTTGAGTTTTGGGACGGACTCGATATGGCCTTGGGGATCACCATATATAGAAAGCCAATGTGCATGTACCTTAGCCTTGGCAGCCTTCTCCACCTCTTCTTTTCGAGCCTAAGCAATGGCTGCTTCGGCCTCAAGTTTTCTTTATTTCATCTCTTCGAGTGTTGGTTCATCTTCAAACACCTTCTCCTTACCCTTAGAGCTGCCTCCTGCTGAGGAAGGCTTCGAAGTGCCCGTATCACCATTAGCACCGTCAATAGTCTTGGCTTCATCAGAAGCCTTTGGCCATGTTCTTTATCCAGTCATTGGGACTGGCCCTATTTCTCTTCCCTTCCATCCTCCCCCTTGGTGAGCTCAAAACATTACGAGCTCAGCATCCCTGGATAAGGGCGGAATACAACTATTGGCATTTTGGAAGATTGGAAGAAACGACCAGAGATGGTCATCAACTTTCTCAACTACAACTTCGAGTCTGGCATCTATATGTTCAGTAGAGGACTTGACGAGTTCTCTGTCGAAGTCAATGATATTTCTATGTTCTTCTTACGGGTCATATATTTTAATTGCACTCTCCATCACCTTAATATGGCCCAATGCTTGCTAAAGAGCAACTGTTAGAACTTTTTCTCTGTGGCGTGCTTCGAGAAGAAATAAGTTGAAGGATTGCTTAATAAAGGTGTGCTCCTATTCGAGTTCGAGAAGCAACTTCTCAAAACTTTTATGAAGTTGATCGTTAATGCTAGACATATCTTCTATCTTCGAGTTCGTCATCTTCAAGTACTCGATCCAATGCATACACATTTTCTCATGAAGCTCATGAGAGAATACCAAAAATGTAGCCATGAAGGATTTCAGGGTAGCAAGCGCTTGTTTTTATTCTTCCTTCTACAGACAGAAGTGTTCCCATCATCCTACCATCAGTGATTCGAAGTCGGACACTATAGAATTTGATCAAGCTTGTAGTTTAAAATTTTGAATTCTTGGAAATTGATGATCTGATCATCGTGTTGATCATCATCGTCCAGTTTCTTTACTTCCTATTCCTATTCAAGGATGATAATAATATCCTCATAATCCAACCCAACAAAGATAGATTAATCATTTGAGGTTTGAGCTTCTTCAGAATGAGTTAAAGGGAAGGGAAACTTATCATTCAGATAGACGAAGAAACTAGCATCCTGAGGAAAAGTATCATCATCTCCAGGGGAAGAACATAGAAAATCATCAACGTGTGGTTTTTCGACCTGGGTTCTGGTTTGTAGACAAGAGGTTCTTCACTGGTGGCACTTCAACACGAGGCGTGTCGTGGCTAAGGGATTCACTCGTCTGTTCTTCTATAGGAACCTCTTTGGTAGGTTTATTTTTTTTAGGCTCGGCTTCTTGTTCAACCTCCTCCTCAACCACAGTTTCCTCAGGGAGGACTGGAGGAGTGGTTGTTTCTTACTCTTTGACATCAGGTCGAGATGTATGCTTTCGTTTGGCACCCTTCGACCTGAGAGCCTCTGTAACTTAAGCTTACGTACCTTCTTCAATGCAACTAGTTCATCTTCTTGGATATTTTGGCAAGTGATTGTTTGCTGGTCTTAGAGGAAATGTCCCGAAGAGGCATGGGAGATGGCATAGAAGCCCTGTAAGCTTGGATCAAAGCATTACCGATGGGGACATAGTTCAGCATGGCCTCCGAAATTTTGCTGATAAAGGGGAAAGCACATAGATTTGTGGCTTTAGGAATCTGAATACTGTGATACATCATATTTTTCTCCTTCTCGAATGGAATTGAAATGTTGAAGGATTTGTATGCATTAAGCACAATGTTTGCCCAGTAGCGGTGGCAACACATTCCAATGCCCTTGTCCGTCTATTAGCCAATGAGTGAAATCCTCCTAAATAATTTGACAATAATTGACATGTGCTCCATAAAAGATGTCATAGACGATCTGCATCACCTCCTTTGGTGCAGCATCTAGGCCAACGGTTCTTCTAGTGAGACTCCAAAAAGGCCATGTGGAGGAATGACCAGATGCCGGTAACCTTAGCGATTTACATTGAGGGATCTTCTCAAGAGCAGGTAGATGGCCCATTTGGTTGAACATCTCAAGAAGATCGCTTCCTGATGGAGTATTGTAGGAGTCCACTGTAGTGATCCAAAGTTTTTGTCAAATGTGTCCCTTGTCACTTTGACCTTTTCACCTCCCTCAAGGAAGAAGATCACAGCGTCGATTTGTTTGCTATAGAATGTGGTGGAGTAAGCATCAGACTCCACCCTTGCTATAATTTTTGGAGCAAGAGTCATCGCCTTCGCCTCAGGTAAATGCTGGAGCACCTCTACAATAACTTGACACATATATGAATATTTAACATCTAGGTCCACCACACAATTACTGATTAAGGAACGAGTACAACTGTGGATGATGCTCTACTACCAAAATAAATTCTTTCACTTAAACCGGCCATTTTGATTTTTTATGAGAATTTGGGAAGATGATTGACAAACGAGTGCAAGAGCTTGAGATGCAGAGGAATTCTGGGGTTTTGAGTTTGCAAAGGACGCGTAAACAGGATTCTAAGTCGGTTAGGGCTTTATATAACTTATGGTGGAACGGGATCTGGAAACGTGTCAAGTAGTAGAACCGTAAATATTCCCCATCCAAACATAACCGCTCAAATGCAAAATGCCCATTGTAACGACTAGAAAGTAAAAAACCTATAGAATTTTTTGACCTGAAACACTTAACACACACACATCATTCCCTTTATGAATCAATCAAAGACTTCAAGAGTCGAAGTCTTAGAGTGTGGACAATATACAATTAAAACGACAAAATTTAAAGAAAGATTTTTGATGTTTTGTTGATAAAAGTAAAAAATATTTTTGGTAATTTTTCTGAATCAATGTAACAAACTTTTAAAAAATAAAAGTACAAATCTTTTGTATTTTGAATTTTTTGAATATTTTTGAAATTTTCAGTAAGTTTTTCAATTTTGCAAGGATTCAAATTATTTTTGGTTTTTCGAATGACCATACGATTTTTGATTTTGCTTTTAAAATTTATAAAGGTTTTTGGCTTTTCGACTGTGATATAAGTATTAATCATAGTAAGATGTTTCGACTACGAGAACTATTTGGAGATTTAAAGAAAATAAGAGTTTTCGAATTTTCATTTGTAACATAGTAGAACACATGTTTTTCGAGTTTTCTTTGTTTTTTCACTGTTTTTTAGATTTTCGATAGTGATAAAGGTTTTTCGAGTGAACACTGAAGAACAACTAAATAATATTAGATTCACATGAAAAAATTTCTTCGATATGAGGGCATTTACTTTTCTCAAACCATTAATAGTTTCATTCTCACATTTACTTGGCATGTTTTTATGGTATTAACACTTCCTTTCGAGTCGCATCTAAGTAGATAGGATTTGAAGGTCCTTCTCCAATTAAGATCAATCATATATTTTTCCTTGATACAATGTCCTTGAATGATTAATTCTTTTTAAAACACTTATAAGATGAGGTAAATGAAAAAAATTCTTTGTAGAATTCAGGAATTGTAGTTTTTGAGAAAATGGAATTTTGATTCGAGTTTCGGGTATGTCATCATTCCTCTTTTAAAAAGAGACTAATCGAATTTTCCAAAGCATAATGACGACATCTTATGCAAAGCTATCCTAGGTATCAAAGGTTATTTGGGATTTTTGCTCATGTGGATGGATTTCGCAAGAATAAACTCTATTGAAATAACAATGACAGGTCATCCATATCATGCTAAAATGAGTTGTAACCTTATTTCGTCTGATGGAGTATTTTGACATAATTCGGTTCGAAGAAATTATGCACTACTCCTTATTTTCATTTAAGTATGAGTAGTTAGGATGTCTATAGTTCCCTTTTGATTTATCAACTATAACTTCATAGGACTCCTCAATTTTCACTGAAGGAGGGGAACTGTGCAAGTGGAATGTTGTTAGAAGGATCCCCAGTCGATTTGTCAACTATGGCACCGTAGGAATCCTCAACCTTTCACTTGAGAAGGAGGATCCAACTCTTGATACTTAAGTTCACCCGTCACTTTATCTTTACAATACATAAGTCCCTGGTTTATACCTGAAGAAATTTGATTCGAATTCATTTAAAAGATAAAACCTTCACAAATTAGATTTTGACAATGAATGTTCGAATTACTTCGTTGTCTAAGCAATTCAAAGAACCACAGGGTTTCCAATATTTGAGTTCAGTTATAAATGTTGCACAAAGCAATTCACCATTTTTAAAACATCATATCAAAAATAGTACAGGGCGACTATCATGTCTTATTTTGCATAGAGAATTACTCCAAATCAACCATGAACTTCAATGTTTGGTAAAAGAAAGATGCCAATAAAATGAGTTTGGTGGTGGTTGATGGTTGACCCGACCATGAAAGTGATTAGGTTCGAGTGGTGAAACTATTGGTCTGGTTATGCTACATACACACTTGAACCAACATGAAGTCATGGGTTTTGTTAACCCCTAGTTTGAAATGTTTGGTTTTGATCAATGTCTTAACTCATTAAGTGGGTTCTTTAGCACATTTCAACCTCTGAAAAGTAACATATTAAGTCAATAGTATTTGTTTAAAAGATTGAACATAAAGTGCTTAATGAATGGGGGAATGATGCTTAAAACTTTATTACAGTTTCACTTGACAACTTTTTGCCTTAATCTTTGAAAAACTATATAAAATCATGGGTAAACCCAAATGGATCGAATCTCATGTCCCTAGAAAGTTTTGGGAGTGTAGTTTCATTAACCAAAAGGGTTTAGCCTAATTCCAAACCTAGGTTAGGTAAAACTAACAATCTTTACTCGTCTGGAAACTTGACAGAGTAAGTCACCTGACATGTAAAAATCACTATAAATTGTAAGAATATTATTTAGGGGGTGAGGTCAGTGGTCAAAATCATTATAAATTGTAAGAATATTATTTATGGGGTGAGGTCAGTGGTCTTAGTTCGGTCTGGATGTCTAGTTTTCCTATACCAAATCGTAGAAGCCAGTTCTTAAACCATAGAGAGTGACTATTATTTCTCTATGGTCTGGTCCTGATAGTTGACTGATCAGATCAACCCACTTGTGAAATTCACCAAATATTCTAGAAAAATGAAAATGGCATGAGGTCAAGACCTGTAGTCTTGTCTTACGGTCTAGTTGATGCCATATTATTCTCAGAGCTTATTGATTGCCTTTCCAAGGTTGAAAGTTGCAAACTTTACAACCTGGTCCAATTTTCAGAATGTTGTTAAAGGTTAAAAGGATGATTAAGCCATAAATATAACCGAGGGTGGTGGGAAGGGGTCCTTATTTGTAACGACCCAAAAATCTCGAATTTATATTTGAGAAAATACGTAAGGAAAAGACCAAAAATATTTTGAAAGTTTTAAAATAATTTACTTAGAAATGTGGTAAAATACCAAAAGTTTGGGAAAAAGATGGTGAGAAAGGGCAAAATGGTCATTTGACATCCAAATGACTTTTAAGTAAGGAAAATATGATTTTTTCGAGCTAATATGTAATGAAATAAAATTTTGACACCAAATAATCGTGAGAAGTATTTGAAAGCTAATTTTATTAAAAGAGGGTAATTTGGTCATTTGACCATAAAAGGGTAAATTGGTCATTTACCCATGTATAAGATTTAGTATGAAAGTATATTTTGGTTTTGGACCAAAAATGTAAGAAAACCAAGTTATATGTAATAAAATTTGGTTTTTGGTGGCCAAAGTGCAAGAAATGAAAGTTAAGGACTAAAATGTAAATATTTTATAAAAATTAAATATCAATAAGAGAGTTATCTAACTCTCATTTACAGAAAACCATAGAAGAGTCTAGAGAGAACGAGAGAGAGAGTTAGAGAAGAGAGCACGGGAAAGATCAAGCATCGTTGCAAAGAAATCAAAGGAAAACATTTGGAATTGGTGATTTCAAGTTTAAAAAGGTAAGATTTCCAAGCTTTAAGCTCCAAACTTTGAACGGGAATTATGTTTTGATTTCTGAATTTTCTAGAAATCATGATTCTAATGTAATCATCTAACTTATCTTGCCCAAAATCATCAACTAAACATGTTCTAGTAATTGAATATGTTGAAAAATCAAGAAAAGATTATTTTGGTTCAAGAACATCATGCCACGGGTTGGTATGATCAAGTAATTTCCAGTGATTCTAATGAGTTTAATAGGGTAGAAATGATAAAAGAAACTTGTATTAACAAGTAATTCAATGAAATTGAAGATTTAATCCCAAAAAAAATGATGAAATGGGTTTTTAGCTCAAGAACCCTAGAAATGGGTTAATGAGTTGAAACTGATTTCATATAGTTCTAATAGTTTTGTTAAGTCAAATATGACATAAAAGAAGTAAGAAATCAGTTCTTACGCTTGAAAATTCAATACAATGGTTTTTGGTGAAAAATGGTGTTTTCGGAAGAATTTCCAAATTTATAAAGATGATTTGATGATTTTGAAGCTTAAAATTTAGTACAAGTTGGTATTTAGGGCCTGGAAATGACCCTAAACCAATTAAGTCAAGTATTAAGAACATATCTTAAAATCATCAAAGTATGTTGCTATTGTTGAAAATTTTGAATTTTGTTCAAAAGCTTTAGAAATCAATTTTACTTGATCAAATTAATTCTAAGAGGTTTTAATGAGTTCCATATGTGGAAATTGTTAAAATAAAGCAGTAGAAGTGATTAATTTCAAACAGATTCGGTTTTTGGATCAAAAATGCAAAAACGGGAATGTTTGGAAAAATAATCAAAATCTATGATTTTTATGGTTAAAAACATGAAGTAAATGAATGGTTTTACTTTTGGAACAAACCTTATTGATTAAGACGTGAATTAAGGGCTTAATAAGGGAAAATGGAAATTTGTAGCATAAAAATCGGGCAATTCTGGGCTGCTGTTCAGCTGGCGCGGTGCGCCCCTCACCTGGGCGCGGTGCGACTAGCGGCAGAGTAAATATGCAGTTTAGTCTCAAAGTCCCCTGCCAAGTGGTTTTAGTTTTTGAGATTTTCTTCAATACTTATCCGTTTGACCTCAAATTTTAAACATAGGTCTAATATGTTATGTAACTTCATGAAAAATTGTCGGAATCGAAATACGACCCCCCGAGGGTACTGTAGCAAAATACATATAAAATACAACTTAACTAAAGTTGGTCATTTAAAAGTTATAGACTTGTTATGACCCAAGATAGTATTATAAGGACTCTAATGAGTTATAGAATCAGTTAGCATTAATGTTAATGTATAACATGTTAAATATAGGTCCATGCCAAGTGACTAATGGATCAAAAGAGTATAAATACAAAGAACGTGTAGTCAGTCTCCTAGCAACACATCAGGTGAGTACATGCAGTATTTTTACCCATTCTGGGGTACATGGCAAGTAAGTATTTTCAAGATTTCTTATAAAATCTTATATGTGAAATTATATACAAGAGTTTTATTTCTAACTTATTTGTGAAAGTATAATGCTATAATTGAAGCTATGTTTTGAACTATAAGTCAAATTAAGTGAAAGTATATATTGACTTATGAGTCAATTATGTGAAAGTAAGTTTTGGTCTATGAACCAAATATGTGAAAGTACATGTTTAATACAAGTTATACATATTTGAAAGTATGGATAGGCATATAGCCATAAAATGTTTAAGAAGTATGTTTTGGTTACAAACTTTATATGTTTTCAAGTATGAAAGGGCATATAGCCACAATATGTTTGGAAAGTTATGTATTTGGCATCTAGCCATAAAGACATAGAATGATGTAGTTTGGCATTTAGCCACAAGTTATATGTTTATGAGAAATGTTCAAACTAGCAGCAAGTTTTTGTATGACTGGTAATTGTAGCAAGCAGCGTTAGTAAGGGAACTATGTTCCAACCTACCCGGGTTAGGTAAGGGGTCTAGTGGGGACAAGCCCCATCGCGAAGTAGATTGCCTCAGCACTTCTATGGTGAGGATTGATCCGTTCTTTCTAGCCATAGAGACTTGGGGTATCACTTATGGTGATTAAAGCCCTAAGTATAAAAATCCAGCAAGCTTATAAAACCAGTCAAAGAAAGTAAGAAAGATGTTATTTTTGTAAAGTATGTCATAAAATGATTTTTGAGAAGTAAAGAATTATGGTATGTTGTTATTATAAAGTTTTGAAAGAAGATATTTTTGCAAAGCATGGTATGTAAAGATTTTGAAAAGGAATGAGCTATGGTATGATATTATTATAAAAATTTGAAAGATGAAGTATGTTATAAGTTTTATAAAAGAAGTTAAAGGTTTGAGTCTAAAACTCATGTAACTCACGAGACATTATTGTCTTACGTATTTTATGTTTTGCCATGTATTCCAGGTTAAAATGATTTGCTATAAAAGGGATGAAGTTTAGCCGGAGTGGAGCTCGAGTTAGCTCCTAATATGGACACAAGGTTTAATCATTTCTTGCTTACTATGGTTAGTTTTGATATGTATTTGTACACCCATCGTTTTAAGCATTTAAATTATCGGTTTTTGATAAACCGTATTTTTGTATTCATGAATTTATACGAAAAACCATAGTATTTGTAAACAGTAAAAATGGGGTGTCACATTATTAATTATGGAAAGCAAATATACATATATTTAATAACTATTATATTGGTGAAATGGGTCAAAAAAGGTTATTGGGTTCTAGAACGAAGTATGATATAAAGAACACAAAAGTATAACAAGTATAAGTATATGTATAGTGAAATAAAAACCCCGTTCCGAGTTAGTGAGACATATGTGATTGTAGGTTGTCCCAAGGAGGAGAAATCTTGATTTGCTATCTTGCTCGTTGTAGTGATCTACTATTTCGTATCAGGTGAGTTTCTCACTACACTGTGTGAATGTTGTATGTCCTTTACTTTAGCTCGTGTGTGATTATAGGATGTGTGTGGTTAATACTATGTAGGTCTGGGTCTAATATGTGAACATAAGGAGGCTCGACGTACTGAGCAATATAGGATGGCTCAATGTATCGTGCGATGTAGGGTGGCTCGACGCACTGACCAATGTGGTGCAGAGGGGGATGCCCGACAAGACGCACTGAATAAATACACATGGCTCAAGGTACCGAACAAAGTATGCACGACTCGAAGTGCAGAGCGGAGGAGCACGAATCAATGTACATGGTGGAGTAGATTGTTGTTTTACTATGACGTTTGTGTTGTTTTCTTTCTGGAAGGGGTAGAGTATGTATAATTGATATGCTGTGTATGTGTTGGAACTCACTAAGCTGTTTGCTTACTCTTTCCCTTTAAAAACCAATGTTTCAGGTATGGTGATGGTAAAGTGTGACGTGTACACACTGGTGCAACTTCTTTTGGGATTTATGTTTGATTTGACATTATGTTAGCTTTTGGCTTCCGCTGAATGTTTGAACTATATTGACAATAAATGTTTTGATGAATTGAGTAATGTTTATGTTTGGCAACTTTTAAGGAAATGGATGTTTTATTATAAAAATGTTTTTTCTAACATTTTTAATTTTTTTAAAAATTGGGACGTTACATTAGCATTATTGTTCCTAGGTTATTTTTCTTGAATTTTCATGGTAAAGTGTGACGTGTACACACTGGTGCAACTTCTTTTGGGATTTATGTTTGATTTGACATTATGTTAGCTTTTGGCTTCCGCTGAATGTTTGAACTATATTGACAATAAATGTTTTGATGAATTGAGTAATGTTTATGTTTGGCAACTTTTAAGGAAATTGATGTTTTATTATAAAAATGTTTTTTCTAAAATTTTTAATTTTTTAAAAAATTGGGAAGTTACATTAGCATTATTGTTCCTAGGTTATTTTTCTTGAATTTCCATTATTTCCGAGTTTCATTTTTTGGTCTTAATGCTCCCATACCACAAACAATGAAATATATATGAACTTAAATAAATTTGTCGCTTTTCATTCTTTTCTTGCGAGTAGGAACTAAATTTTGATACCCCAATGGATAGTAAGCTTCAATATTATGACCGCTAGACTACAATGGTCATTCTCTTAATAATTCAATTAATAACCCTCTGAAACTTTTTCTGAATTATTGCCTTCAAAATTGTTTGTCTCGTTAGTTCATTAACCATATCCGGTACGAGGAAAATTATATGGACAGGTCATTGATATATTTTTGAGATTTTAGTGAGCATATTGTCATATCATATGAAACTCTTAATCTTTTTGGCATATAGAAAATTCTTGACAATTAAGATAAAAAAGTTGGGCCGTCCTTGGGTTCCTTTAAGCAGAGTAATTGCTTTTAATCTATAAAACAATTATACATTATGTATGTAGTAAAGCATAATCGGTTAAAATTATATAAAAAAACCAATGATCTGAGGTACAATAATTCAAACTTTCTTTTCTACCAAAACTATCCTAAATGATCTTTCGTTATTTCATTGGACCCACGTAAATCTGCAATATTTCCTTTTTTACCCTTAAGTATCTCCGAAGCATCACTGTTTTTTTGAATTAATTTTGGCATCAAATGCTTCCAATTTTGATGCAATTATTCAACAGCAATATAGTTAGGATCCGGTAGGAACCGCGAGTATTCTTCTCGTTCAATCATTCTCATAAGGGCAATAACGTCAAAACGTCTTTCTTCGACGTGACGCAATTACGTGCAACGCACGTCCACGGAACGAAATACGAACTTGAGGATTTAAGTGAGTTTTTTTTCAACGTGATTTAAGTGGGGTTTTTTTTTCGTTTTTTTCCTTTTTCGTTTTTTTTTTCGTTTTTTTATTTTTTTATTATTTATTTTTTTTTTAAATTATTTTTTTTTCAAATTTTTTTTATTTTCGATTATACTCGTTTTTTGGAATTTTATTTTTTTATTTTTTTTATTTTTTTTGAATGCTACAGCACACGATTTTTAATTTTTTTTGTTTTTTTCATTTTTTCTGTATATTTTTTAATTTTTAATATTTTTTAATCT
This sequence comes from Cichorium intybus, assembly GCA_023525715.1. Classification (NCBI taxonomy): domain Eukaryota; kingdom Viridiplantae; phylum Streptophyta; class Magnoliopsida; order Asterales; family Asteraceae; genus Cichorium; species Cichorium intybus. The sequence goes on from CM042013.1 coordinate 41,991,384, forward strand.
TAATTTTAACCTTTTTTTCGTATCTTTAATCTAATCATTTTGGATCATGATATTTTTAATCATAACGTTTTGGATCATGTATTTTTGGATCATAACATTTTGGATCATAGTTTTTTTGCATCTTGGATCATAAGTTTTGAATCATTTTGTCGTTATATGTTTTTTTAACTCGTTTTGGATCATAACGACTTTTGGATCTTGAATCATAATGAATATAGCATCTTGGATCATAAATTTTGAATCATAAAACATATTTTGGTTCTTAATATTTTGGATCATAGACTTTTTTTTGGTAATTTGATGAGTTTTTGTTTAAAAATAAAAAAGAATATACACATAAAAGTTATTTTCAAAAAATTCTTTTTCCAAATTTACTAAATATGATGTTTAGAATGATTCCTTAAATTTTTATAATTTTTGAAAGATTTTTTTTATTTTTTTGACTTTTTAAATATAAAAATTAAAAAAATATATATTTTTTTTCAAATTTTCATGATTATGCTTGTTTTGTAGAGAATTTAATTTTAAGAACTTTGGTTTTTTCAAATTTTTTTTTTCAAAAAAAAAAAGTTATGGCCAAAATACAAACTGGGTGGAAGAAATAAATACATTGACCAATAATAATGCGCCACGTGTCAAGCTGAGAGTGGGGGCGTGTGGTCTTCCTCTTGGCTGAAACTTATGAACGCAAAAATGGTGCTGAAATGCCATAAATACCCTTACACATTTTCCTTTCCCTCCCTTTTAGTTTCTGGAATTTTACAAAAACAACCTTTGAATTTTAATACATTGTCATTATTTGCACATTGAATTTAATCCACCCATTTCTCAAGATTAAAGGTCCAGATTTGTCCTCGCGGTTCTTACCGGATTTTGGGTTCCTACACGATCCTCCTTATATATATATATATATATATATATATATATATATATATATATATATATATATATATATATATATATATATATATATATATATATATATATATATATATATATATATATATATATATATATATATATATATATATATATATATATATATATATATATATATATATATAAGATTAAATGATCTGAAATCAGTTACAAAAATATATCATTCTTACCTTAATTATAACCATTCATACCTTAATTACTGATTTCTTACCTTCCTACCAAAATATTATTTCTTACTGGATCCCAACTCTCTCTCTCTCTCTCTCTCTCTCTCTCTATATATATATATATATATATATATATATATATATATATATATATATATATATATATATATATATATATATATATATATATATATATATATATATATATATATATATATATATATATATATATATATATATACAGTGGCGGAACCAGAAATGTGAAGCAGGGGTGGCACCAAAAAACGAAAATTTTATGTAAATTTTGTATTTCCAAACTATAGGGATATATATGCCTTTTCGGCATGCACCAGTTGAAATTAAAGTTTCTAGTCCCCTTTTTAATAGAAAACTTCCTCCGTTGACGAGTTTTCTTACTAGCTAAGTCACCAGACGATCAACTCCGATCACCCCTTAAGGTACTCAATGCATAACCCTCATATATTGATTCTACATTCCGATCACCCCTTAAGGTACTCAATGCATAATCCTCATATATTGATTCTACATTGTTCAAAGGGGAAGATCAAATGGTGTCTTTAGGATCACAGAGATAGAGAGCATTTGATGGCACCAAAGTCATGAAGCTAGCAAACAGAAAACAAATTGAACTGAAAATGGTACACTTTGGAGATAAAGTTTGAACTCATAGGAAGGAGCAAGGGAAAGAAATACACATAATTAGGTAGTTGAAGTATAAATCAAATTGAACATAGTAGATATACAGAAAATTTGCGTCAAGGTTTTAACTATTTCATCTAGATTGAACACGATGATAGGATGATCTAATTGCATTAGGTAAGTACAAAAGCTAAAAGGGATGAATTTGGGAAATTGAAAACCAGTCCCTCTACAACAGACTCCTAATGAAATTCCAGTTCGTAATATTATTTAAAGTAATAAATATCTACATTTAATCGTCGTCATCTGGATACAAAAAGAAGCTATGGAACCTTTTTTATTACTTAAATAACATCTTTAGATTTTTGCTATCTTGTTGATTATTCTATATATTTAAAAAGTTTAGTTTGCCTCTGCCCAACCCCACCTCATTCAAGAAAATGAGAGTCGAGAGATTGAATCACCAACATAATCAATAATTTCAATAATTAACCAATACTAATTTCACCATACTTACTTGTTTCATTCTAGCCTTCTAGGGTTTGAGCTTTAAAGAGAATGAATCAAGAACAATTTCTTCACGATACTTAATTGTCAAGAGATTGAATCAGCAACAATTTCACGAGAAGCAGAGTCGAGAGATTGAATCAGGAGGAGTCGAGCTGTCGAGAGAAGAATCAGAAGATGCTTGCATTTTTTTTTAGATCAGACTTCAATCAGGCGACAAGGAGGAGTCGAGGTCAGGCTTTAGCGATATCCTCTTTTCCTTTTTCGAGTACAGAAGCGCTGCTTCTGATTGGTTTTTTCCCGACTCTCGTTTGCGTACACGTACATCTCCTTTCCTTTGGACTTCTGATTTCTTTTCTTTCTTCTTCTGGGCTTCTAATTTTGGGCTGAATACTATATGTGGGCTACTTCTAAGCCAAATCTCAGTAGTGGCCCGTGCCACTATGGGCTAAAGCCCAAATCCGCCCCTTTATATATATATATATATATATATATATATATATATATATATATATATATATATATATATATATATATATATATATATATATATATATATATATGGGTGAGTTCAACATAAAAACAAATTACACTTAGAACCATAAAACTATCTTATTGACCGTTAGATCAAATTATGGTGATAAATGTATATGGTAAAATAACATTTTTTAAAGGAAACAATAATTTATTAATTATATTCCTAATTTATAGAAATTATGTTTATAAATGAACATCGACATTGATCAAATATAGACATACAACATGTTCAGAAATGAACATTGACGAATATTGATAAATATACAAACATGCAGACATGTTCAAAAATGAATATTGATGAACATTAACAAAATATTGTAACATATAACATGTTCAAAATAGAACATTGATGAAATATACAAACATACACAGATGTGCATAAATGAACATTGACGAATATTTATAAATATATAAACATACACACATGTTCAGAAATGAACATTGACAAACATTAATGAAATATGAACATACACACATGTTCAGAAATGAATATTGATGAAATATAGTTTTTGGATTAGGTGTCTAAGCCATGACTAATAATTAGTATTTACCAAATTAATAGAAGCACAGTCCATTTGGGTTGCCCTCATGGCTGGAGGGTTGGTAGAAAATTCGGTAGAGAGAAAGGTTGATTTATTATGGGATTAATAAATCAACAGGAATTAAATATATGGTTTATTAATATATTAAAGTCATAATATATTAATTAGAAACCATATTAATTAATTAGAAATTAATCTGGAATTAATTGGATTTAATTTGGTGATTAATTTAATTAATTAAAGGTGCAGGAACTAAAACTGTAATTATTCAATAGTTGAGTAAGTGACAGTGTGGAGTGACCAGTTGAAAGTCGAAATCTATATATGGATATATATAATTTCGAAATTGATGATTAGTAGATAAATAGGTTTTTGAATTGTAAGATAAAAGGTTTATCTTATTTGAATTCAAAAAAGGTTTATCTCTAAGGCTTATCAGTTAGTCATCTGGAAACTATAAATAGGGCTCCCTGGTCACCATATGTTTTACGCCACTTTCATAATTCTCTCTCAAGATTTTCGTGATCCTCTCCTCTCAGCTTGGGTGTGATCTCATTTGAGGCAGGATAATTTTGCTGCTCAGCTTCCAGAAAATTCTAAAAGGTTGGTTTTTCTAATTTTATTCTTTTAGTTAATTTTCTTATGGCCTTTAGGCTTTGTTATATGTTCAATTAGAAGAAAACATAGATCCTCATATGTTGCATGTGAACTTAAGTTATTTAGTTCATGGTTTGCAGAAAACCTTTCAGTGGTATCAGAGCCTGTTTTGTTTTCTTGTTGAATTGCTATAACTGTTTTAGGGTTTAAAGCTTATAAACCCTAATATATATGTGGATCGATTTCTAGGATTAGGGTTTTGGAAACCCTAATCCCCCCCTTGCTAATTTCGAAAATTGCTATTAGGGTTTTAGGATGTTTTCTATTTTTGGTAACTTTATTTGTTAATTAAATGGATAACCTTAAACCCCATTATTTGAATTCGATATCTAGGGGGTTTAGGATAGGTTTTAATTAATTTGATTAATTTGGATAAACCTATCTTCATTGAATTAATTTAATTAATTGTTAATTAAAAGATAATTCAAAAGGGATTTAATTAATTTTAAATTTTCGAAAATTAATGGAAAAATCCGGAAAAATATTTTAAAATATTTAAAATATTTAGATTTAATTAATTTAATTAATTGGTAATTAAAATTGATTAAATCGATTTTAAGGTTTAATTTAATTTAAAATTTAATTGTTAAATTTGGTAAAATTAAAAGATAAACCTTGATTATTTTAAAGGGTTTTAAAATACATCTTATATATGTTATTAAAAGTTAATACTATATATATGAGATAAATTTGGTTAGTCAAATCAATAGTAGGCCTCATTCACGAAGCTGGTCTATAAAGTGGGTATAAGGAGACTGCCTATAAAATGGTAGTCTAATGGGTGAACACTCTCGCCCACCGCTCGCCTGATCAGTGGAGGGTCGTTAGCCGAACGGGTTTGACAGAACCGCTTAATCATTAAAAGTATAATGATCAAAGTACTAGAACTATTTACAAAAATCCCAATCTAGTTACTTTAGGGAAAAATGTGAATTTGATGCTAACCCATGAAATTGCACATTGCACTTTATGAAACGTTGGTGGAGCGTGTGTGGTTTACCGGCACACCAATGGGGGTTCATAAAGAATGGCAATGGGTGTCTCGGGTGTTATCATTGTTGATGGAGCGTGTGTGGTTTACCGGCACATCAATTTGAGATGATAATGGACCCCGAGAGTACCAAGCAAATTTGCATGGTTATTCACACCCGGTTTGTGATCCTCGGCATCCCAGTCACAAACGGTGGGGCATATCCAAGATTAAACATGCTATTGAACAGTTCAATAAATCTCAAAAGAAACTAGGAATTCCATTTATAATAAGATTATTTTTTCCGCGGTGGAATCGGCTGAATCGTCATTCGCCTATCTTTATAAAATTTGCTTATAGATTACGGCATCCCTCTTCTATGTTGCAAATTGTTATAGTTGGATCCTAGCCTTATTTTATATTGGGTTTTTATAAGGACCGACATGTATCTAATTAAACTTACCTTTTTTTATAGATGTCTTCTGCTGATCAATCCGCTCCCCAATCAAACTCCAGTGTTCCTTCTATCCTCTTACTGTGTTCCAAGGTTCAATTGAACAGGACAAACTACAATGACTGGATTAGAAATATCAAGATGGCTCTGAGGTACGAGAACAAAGAGTATGTCCTCGAGACCGAGCTTGTCGATATTGTCCCTGAAACTGCTACTCCCGAGGAGATTGCCTCGTACCAAAAACATTCTGATGATGCGACCAAAGTGGCCTGCATCATGATCGCCACAATGAACCCCGAATTGCAAAGGATATACGAAGAGTACTGGCCCTTTGAGATGCACAAGGAGCTTGCAGAAAAGTTCTGTAAGCAAGAGCGCATCGAGAGGTGCGAGGTGGTCAAGGACTTCACGAACAGCAAACCTAAAGATGGAGAGTCCATCTGCGCTCATGTGCAAAGAATGCAAGGTTACGTGGAGCGGCTTAGAAAGCTTGCGATGCCTGTACCTGAGGAGTTGGCCGTTGACATAGTGCTTAACTCCTTACCGAGTTCTTATGACCAGTTCAGGCTGGCTTATCATTTGAACAACAATCAGGCTAACCTGACTGAGTTACATCGCATGCTTCGAGTTGCTGAGGACGGGATGAAGGGTAAAAGTGTACCCTCGGTTAATCAGCCCGTCCTAGCCATTGGAAGTGGCAAAGGAAAGAAGAGGAAGGGCCCTCCTAAGCAAAATTGGAGGGAAAAGGTTCAGGTCGGGTCGTCAAGCAATGGCTCGAGAACCAAGTCTTCCCAGATTCCTTGTGTGGCCAACCCCGATGAAGCCAACTGTTTTTACTGCAAAGAGAAGGGCCATTGGAAGAAAAGCTGCCCCAAATACTTGCAGGATGTCAAGGATGGGAAAGTAAAGCCATCGACAGCAGGTATATACACTATCTCTAAAAACTCACCATCTTCTAATTCTTGGGTCCTTGATACAGGATGTGGTTTTCACATTTGTTCTGATCTGCAGGGCCTAAAGGAAAGCAGGGAGGTGGAGTACGGTAGACTGAACTTGATCATGGGCAATAGGAGATCGTCCCCTGTTACCAAGATCGGCGTTTACAGTTTAGTGCTTAGTAGTGATGTTAGTATAGAGTTATTTAATTGTTGCTATTCGCCAGAAATGGCAAGAAACATTATTTCATTTCACGCATTGTTCAGACAAGGTTTTCAATTTTCTTTTGATAATAAAATTGGTTCGATTTCTGTTTTCAAAAATGGTATTTTGATTTTTACTGCTTATCCTTGTGATGGTGTGTATGAAACTGTTGAATGTGTTGACAATTTAGGACATAGTGTAAATTATATTGATTCTACTAGTGGTGTAGAAAAGGCGTGTCTGTGGCATAGTCGGCTCGGGGGTTGGTAGAAGCACAGTCCATTTGGGTTGCCCTCATGGCTGGAGGGTTGGTAGAAAATTCGGTAGAGAGAAAGGTTGATTTATTATGGGATTAATAAATCAACAGGAATTAAATATATGGTTTATTAATATATTAAAGTCATAATATATTAATTAGAAACTATATTAATTAATTAGAAATTAATATGGAATTAATTGGATTTAATTTGGTGATTAATTTAATTAATTAAAGGTGCAGGGACTAAAACTGTAATTATTCAATAGTTGAGTAAGTGACAGTGTGGAGTGACCAGTTGAAAGTCGAAATATATATATGGATATATATAATTTCGAAATTGATGATTATTAGATAAATAGGTTTGTGAATTGTAAGATAAAAGGTTTATCTTATTTGAATTCAAAAAAGGTTTATCTCTAACGCTTATCAGTTAGTCATCTGGAAACTATAAATAGGGCTCCCTGGTCACCATATGTTTTATGCCACTTTCATAATTCTCTCTCAAGATTTTCGTGATCCTCTCCTCTCAGCTTGGGTGTGATCTCATTTGAGGCAGGATAATTTTGCTGCTCAGCTTCCAGAAAATTCTAAAAGGTCGGTTTTTCTAATTTTATTCTTTTAGTTAATTTTCTTATGGCCTTTAGGCTTTGTTATATGTTCAATTAGAAGAAAACATAGATCCTCATAGGTTGCATGTGAACTTAGGTTATTTAGTTCATGGTTTGCAGAAAACCTTTCAATAGTAACATACGACATGTTCAGAAATGAACATTGATGAAAATATACAAATATACACACATGTTCATAAATGAACATCCTTACTAATTAATGTTCAGAAATGAACATTGATGAAATATACGAACATACACACATGTTCATAAATGAATATTGATGAACATGAACAAAATATAGTAAAATAGAACATGTTCATAAATGAACATTAATGGAAATACAAGCATATACACATATTCAAAAATGCACATTCATAACTGATTAATGTTCAGAGATGAACATATGTTCATGGATGAACATACATACATGTTCAGAGATGAACATATGTTCATGGATGAACATTATCTTCAAAATCCTAGATTATTGGTCACTTTCATCAGCTTTCTTTCGGTCCGGATCTTCGCTTGACAATCATGACATATTTCCTGGATCTCATGTACACATATTATTCTTGGTTGACAAATCTGTTAATAAGAACAATGTAAGACTAAAATAAATTTAATCAACAGAAAAAATAATATAATGTAACACTAAAACATAATATAATCTAACACTAAAACAAATTTAACTAAACAATAAAGCATATTTAAGTCAATAATAGAGAAGTGTTCATAAATGCTCAATGTTGAACATTCTAAGATAAATTGTTCAGAAATGTTTAAACGTGTTAAGATAAACTGAAATCAGGACAAGAGAGTTGTTCTAACAAGGAATCCGACCAAGAGTGACCGTCTCCGGCCACCTACTACACAGCCGACGGCACCAGACAAGCACTGAACTCCCAAAACCGCCGACAGCGGCTTTGCTTCTTTATCGTCTTTTGTTGGCGGTTGCTCTCCAATGAGATGTAATGGAGATTTCCGATGAGAGGTAGATGGTGATAATGTAGATATTCGGTGAGAGGTAGAGCAGTCGATGCTCTGTTGGTAGCGATGAAGAAGAACGTGAAAAGGATTAGGGTTAATTGAAGAGATAATTGGGGTATTTAATTTTACAGATGCTGATTTTTAAGAACAAAAATATTATTTATACCTAAATTACCCCCATTCATTTATTTAATTGATTTTTTTTAATAATATATTAGTCTTTTATTTATGTCATTGATTGCTTGATCTAAGGGTTAGTAGATTGGTTCTTTGGTTCTATGCATAAAATGAGGTTTTATGGTGATCATCTCTCTCTCTCTCTCTCTCTATATATATATATATATATATATATATATATATATATATATATATATATATATATATATATATATATATATATATATATATATATATATATATATATATATATATATATATATATATATATATATATATATATATATATATATATATATATATATATATATATATATATATATGGTTAAGTCATATGAGACCATTATATTTAGTGAGACCAGGAGACGCATTCCTAGCCACTCATTTTGGGTGTAAAACAAAAAATAATTAAAAAATGAAAAATAAATGAAAAAACATTGAAAAATATATATATTTATTAATTTTGTCATTTATTTTATTCAAAACAATAAAAAATAAAATAAATTAGTGTTTTTTCATATTCTAGTAGAATATTACACTATTCTATGTAATATTCTATTCGAATATTCAACGTTCCAGTGATTTTTTTTTATTTTTCCAGGTTTTTTTTGAATTTATTTTTATTTATTTTAGATAGAATAAATAGCAAAAATTTGAAGAATATATTTTTTTTTGAAAATTATAATTATTTTAGTCTACTTTAATTTTTCTTTATTTTTGATCTCCAAAATGAGTGGCTAGAATTGAGTCTCATCGTCTCACAAAATTTGCATGGTCTCATTTATATATATATATATATATATATATATATATATATATATATATATATATATATATATATATATATATATATATATATATATATATATATATATATATATATATATATATATATATATATATATATATACACACATATATATATAGGGGAGGGTTAAAATGAGAACAAATTATAATTTGAGAACATAAGAACAAAAATCCACCATTGATTAAACACGGTGGTATTTTTGTAAATATGTACATCTTCAGGGGCTAAATGACAACGGATTCGAAATAAGCGGGTATTACTGAAAAAACACAAGTCACGTCCAAAACCACCCACGCACATTTCTCTATACGTCAGACTATTATTCCCTCCAAGATCTCATACGATTTCTTCCGTTTTTCCTCATACAATATCTTCCGTTTTTCCAAAAATTTTCAGGAATTCTTCATACGTAATCGATGATGTCAACAAGTAAACAAACAGATGAAGCACTTACAGCAAAAAACGGTACGAATCGAGTTATTCTACACTTTTTTCAAAGTTAAAACCCTATTTTTTGAACTTTTTTCACCCGAAAACCCTAATTTTTTGAATGTTTTTTGATCCGAAAAACCCTAGTATACTTAAATCGTTTAAATATACCCAAATGTTTGTACAAAAACTAATGTTTTCAAAGTTAAAACCCTAGATTTTGAATTTTTTTCATCCGAAAACCACCACATAACCATCAGTACACTCGTTTTTCTTATTACTGTTATACTAATCTTTTGTTCATATGAAATCGACTAAATAATAACATATTCACAAACGTTTTTTTCGATCTTACTTGCAGATAAAGAAAAAAGGTTCAAAAATATATACGAAAGAAAGAAGAAAAAGCAGAAGAACGAAGATGCTGGTGATTTTATTTATGTTTTGTTAAAATCATAAATGGTTAACCACATGTGATTTGATGTAAATTTTGTTATAGTGAAAAAATGGTTAATCACATGTGATTCGATATGTATTTTGTTAAACTGATTAACCATAAATCATATGTGACTTGTAACCATTTGATTAATCATATGTTTTGTTAAAAATCATAAATCGTTAACCACATGTGGTTTGATGTAAATGTTGTTATACTGAAAAATTATTAATCACATGTGATTCGATATGTATTTTATTATACTGATTAACCACTAATCATATTTGATTTGTAACCATCTGATTAATCTTATGTTTTGTTAAAATCATAAATACTTAACCATAACTCATATGTGATTAACCATAAAACTCATATGTGATTTGTGAACATTTGACTAATCATATGTGATTTCTAACCATTTGATTAATCATATCTGATTTGTAATGAAAAGTTTTAAACATATATGATTTCCTATAACATTTTTCTAACCATTTATAATTAAACAACAACAAAAGAAAAAAAACCACGGGAGCCAATCTTAAAATAAGATTGACTAGATCAAGTTCAAAAAGGGGTTCAGAATCTACTACCACTGAAAAAGGTATATGTTATATATGATATCTTTATCTAACATGATATGATTTCAAATAGAATATAATTAGCAATACATTCTGTCTATAACTTACATTCGATCAAACATGCAATAAAAGCAGGAGAAAAATCAGGAAAAAAGTAGAAAAAAAAAAGAAAAGAAAAAGACAACGAAGAAGAGGAAAGAATATCAAAAAAGAAAAATGATAAACGTACTCTTCTTTTCACATATGATTGATGCCTTCCTTATTAATTTATAGTAATAAATAATATAACTTTGCTTTATTTACTCATAAACAAGTAGCCAAACAAGATAAAGAAGAGAAGGAAAATCCAAGAAAACAACAATAAAAGCAAAAACAAAAAAGTGATGAAGAAGTAAGAGAACGAAGGTCCAAAGAAAAAAATGACAAAGGTACCTTTCAATTCAGTTGTGATTAATGTTATACATTAATAGTACTAATACTTATAGCTTTGCTTTATTTAAATCATATGTGATTTATATAACAATATATATATTTACACATATCAGAAAAAGAAGGAAAGCAAAAAGCAAAGAAAGTAAATACGACAAAACAAAAAAAGGAAAAAATAGAGAAAGTAAACGAGAGACGATCAAAACAAAAAAATGACAAAGGTATTGTTCAATTCATATGTGATTTATGTTATTTTGATAAATCATATATGAGTTTTTTCAATTTTTCTATCAAATCGTATATGATTAATAATGCACTATTTTTTTCATAAATGCTTAATGAAATTGTATATGTATTTATGCATTTCTTATAGATGTTGGAGATAGCAGTGAGAAAAAAAGAAAGAAGGACAAAGGAGAGAAGAAGAAAGAAAAGGAAAAAACTGAATCCGATGTTTCATCATCAAAAACAAAAAAGAGAAAAGCTAACAAGAAAGTTCAACAAGAAATTCTGGATTCAGATTCAGATTCTGAAGCCACAGAACCTTTGAAAAAAAAGAGAAAACAAATACCAAAAACCTTTGAGACCATCAGAAACAGGTAAATTTTACTTTTCTTTACAGTTATAATCATATGTCATTAAAACATATATCATTCACATGTGATTCATCTAATTACACGTTTTACATCATGATATGTGTTCGCCAGGTGCATTGTTTTCCATTGTACTAAGCTTGAGTGAAGAGCAAAAGGAATGCGTGAAACAGATGGGATTTGGTTCCCTTTTAAAGATGAAAATGACAGATGTTCCAGGAGCCTTAAGTAAATTTGTGCTCGAAAATTTCGACCCGTCAACAAACACACTCAAGGTTAAGAGAGGGGACATTCCTGTAACAAGGGAATCTGTACACAAAATCCTTGGTTTGCCATTGGGGGAGGTAAAGTTTGAAGAACTTGAATACAGAAAGAAAGGTGATACTTCTTATGATGAATGGAAAGCTCAGTTTGAAAACAATGCAATGGTTAGACTTTAGGACATCAAGACAAAAATTGTATCAACAAGAAATGCCGATATGAACTTCAAACTAAACTTCATAGCAGTATTGGTGAATGCTGTAAGACCCGTATCCTGATTATAACATATACTTAAAATAAGAGTGTTAGGAATTATATGATCATTGGTAGTTATAAAGCTAAGAAAAACTTTAGTTACAATTTCATATGAAAATCAGCATTTTGTGTCGTTTTTAGAAAAATCATAATTAATTCTATAAAAATCGTTTGGACCTCAAACCAGTGCACAAAGTTTACAAATTGAGTCTAGTACAATTACCAAAAATAATAGTAAGCTTGAAAATGACATTATCTATGGTAAAAAATGCAATATTTACTGATTAGTTCGGAATTGACAGATTAGATAGTCTGTTTTCAAAAATTCATAATAAATCATAGAAAAATCGTATAAATACGTAAAATACATCCCTAGAAAGGTATTGAGATAAATTTATGGAATATCAAATAAAAACGTGAATTTCATGGGTTTAAAGTCGGCTAAACCAGTCTTGAACAGACTGATTCTAGAAGGTATTAATTTCAACAAAGTTATATTATTAAAATCTTTTGTCAAAAGTGTCATGCCATTTTTTATTCAAGAATTCAAGTATAAATACCCCTCAAAACATCTCATAAACCACACAACTAAATCTCAATCCAATATATAGGTTTCTAAGCACTAGAGTGTAAGCAAGTGAGCGGAAGGAAGCTTAAAAGCCTAACGAAGGAGTTATAGATCCCGACGAATGGTCATAAGGTAACTACAAACCTTTCTATAGCTTAATTAGGTATTGTAAAATAATTTTTGTATTAAGAAGTAGAATATGTAATAAGTATAACATATTCATTTCCAACAATAGTAAATAAAAACCTTAAAAACGTCGTTATTATAACAATTCGTAATTCTGAAAATAATACCGATTGATTTACTTACGAGGACGGTGCCTAGGCCGATTACTTGGGATCTGGTTGTTGGATTTTCCGAAAGGCTAAAATGCTGAAAGGATCCTGCCACCCCATCTAATCTTCTACCTGGCCGTTCTTTACTTGATAAATCATGGAGTATCGTATTGGAATTATTGAAGGGTTTAATGATGCGACTATAATATAGTTAAGGATTAAGAAATGATAGATTTCTTATTATGTTAACAGTTAAAGTTGAAGGAAATACAAAGCCGAGAAAGATAAACGATATAGTCAACTATAATCAGGTGAGTCTTCTCACTATACTATAGGTGATATTGCATGCGTAGGAAGGAAGATATGTTAGACTAAGGTGATCTTACCTGTTATGATAATTGTATGAATTATTGCTACGATAATGATTGTTTGTGGACGGAACGGGATAGCCCGCGAGCCAATAGGCGGAACGCGAATAGTCTGCGAGTCATTAGACGGAACGGGAAAAGCCTGCAAGCGATAAGACGGAACGGGAACTGCCCGTGAGTCTTCAGGCGGAACAGGGATAGCCCGTGAGTCTCACAGACATATGAATGGTTATTGTGTGTTGTATGTTATGTGATGGACCGTATGGTATTTTGAGGAACTCACTAAGCTCCGTGCTTACCCTTTCCCTATATAAACTACTGTTTCAGGTACATCAGGTACCATGGATGGCAAGGCGTGACGTGTATACACTGTGCTGCTTCATTGGAGGACTGTTTTTGAATGGATGTTCCGCTATGTTGTGATTTCATTAACTTTTGTTAATCCTGGGATGTTTTCATTAAACTTATAAGTTATAGAATTTTGTCAAAATTAATTAAGTGGCTTTTCTTATATTAAAGTGTTCGTTTAATTTTTTTTTTAATTTTACCCTAAAATTTTGGGATGTTACAAATGCTTTATTGGAATCAAGTTCAACAGGCAAATGTAACACCTCGCCGTTGAACTACATCACAAAAGAAACAGATATTGCAAATTTGGATTGGTGCAAGTTTCTTATTGATTCCTTGGTCAAGACAAAAAGCTCATTTGACCCAAAAAGCAAAACAGCCTTTTACGTTGGACCGGCATCATTTTTAGTGGTATGTCTACTAATTTAAATTCTATTATTCTTATATGATAAACAATCATATGTGATTACGTGATAACTCACATATGATTTTTAGTCACATATGATTTCCCTGTTTAACTCATATATGATTTTCATGTTAACTAACTTGTGATTATAAAATTGTCACCAATCTATTTGATTACGTGATGACTCATATATGATTTTTATATTGACTCAAATGTTATTTCTTCTAACAAAATCATCTGAGCTATCACTCTCATTTTTCGCTAGAGCGAGATGCCTGGTCTTCGATATATTCAGTGATATTGAATTGCATGATAGTTGCTATATGAGTTTCAAGAAAATCATGTTCCTGTTATGATGGCAGAAGGCTGATTACTATCTTGAAATGTCTTGCAAATATAATGAATTTCAACATCAATATTTTAATAAAATATAATGAAGACGAGAAATCTCGTTCTAGCGAAATGAGAATGGTCGCTGAGACGTTTTACTATGTTTTTATACAAAACAAGAGATTCAACCACCTCACAATTTTGCAAAAAAATAACCAATGAAGAGCACAATGGTTTATAATCATATATGATTACCTGATAAACTCATATATGATTGTCATAATAACTAGCATGTTATTTTCTATATTATACATGTATTGTGAACAATCATATGTGATTATAATGTTAACTCATATGTGATTGTTTAGAATAATTTTGTATACTATACATACATATAATCAAATATGATTACCACGTGTAAATGATACATGATTTTCTTGTTAACTCACTTGTGATTATAAAAATAATCACCGACCTATTTGCCTTGTCTTTTTAACTGGTTATTCTATTCAGTATCTGTAACACCCCAAGGTTAGAGTGTTAATTAAACTTGTAAGCATACTTGCGTGTGTGGAAGTATGAAATTTGTAAAATAATGGACCAAATTTGTCGTTTCGGTAAACTTGACACTCCACATGTCAAGTATACGACATTATTGTGGTAATATTTTTTAGAATATGCTTGTGTAGTGTTATGTATAATTTCATTACGAACGTGTAGGCGAAAACCTCACCAAAAACGGAGTTTCGAGTAAAAAGTTATGGAGTTTTAAGTGTTTTAGGGTCAAACGGGTACCCAAATGGGTCAAACCCGACCCAACTCGGGTTTAGGATCATAAAACACGGATTTGACCTCCTATATATGATATTTTCAGCCCTAAAACTCCAGAACACTCCTTGCAACTTTCCTTCATCATTTCCAATCGTTTTGGGCAAGAAATTGAAGATTTGATTGAAGATTTCAAGGTAAAAACATTAAATTTTACGGTTTTGTAGCGTTAATTCAACACTGTATTGTATAAATCATATAAAATCGTAGAAAAATCGTATGAAGGTGATTCTTACGGCCCTAGAACCGTATGGATGTGTAGTATCTGTAAGTTTTATATGTTATAGGTTAATTCTACCTTCAAGATAGGTAGAAATCACGTTATTTGCAGTGCTGTCGAATTGGTTCGTGACAGCACAATGTTCCTGCAGTGTAAAATTCGTATAAAATCATAGAAAAATCAGAAAAATATGAGGTCAGTGGCCTTAGAAACCTAAGGAAGAGTAGTACAAAACCATTGTTGAGTCAATAGTGTTATTCTGGGTTTAATCAGGTTAAACAAAGCATAAACAGACGGCTACAAATTATTTAGCATATAGAAATATCAAGTTGAAAATTGTATAATTCAAGAATTGGTGACTATATATTAATAGTATTTGGTATGCAGATTCCAGGGGTTATAATAAAGTGATTGAATACTAGTAGATGATCTAAATTCCCTTAGATTCCAGAATTTGAAGTTTTATTGGTTTGAGCCCAAGATTGACAATATCGCATCAAGGTGAGTAATCTTAACTATATCTAGTGTGATATACTATAATTACAATGGCACTACTTGAAGTAGTTGAACACGAGATAAGGGTATAATACCCGAAAAATATACGAATATATTATTGGATTGAGAATCCAAATGGTGCGTCCTCACGGCTATGATATTTAATCTTGAAACTAAATGGTGCGGTCTTAGGACCATGATTTTGGGTTATTGAACCTAAATTGGTGCGGCCTTTGGGCTATGATATAAACGATGAAATTGTTGGTGCGGCCTTATGGCTATGATTTGGTTATTTCAAATGTTTTGGTGCGGCCTATATGGCTATGATATATGGTGCGGTCATTTATGACTATGATATATGGGACAGAAACTGTTTTGAGAGTTTAATTGTTATTATTCTCTTATATGTGCAAGTTTATTTGCTTGATTACTCATTGGGCTTTATAGCTCACAGTTTTATTTGACATGTCCCTGCAGGTGAGTGTGATCCCGCTAAGGGGAAAGATAAAGTCCGTGACTAGGGACTTAGGATGGTGAAGTAACAACCCGACTTAAAGGATGTTTAATATTTATATGTATTGTAATCCTTGATACACTTGTACCCGTATGTGTTAACAAATACCCTTTGGATATGGTTTTATTGTAAAATATATGGTTTGAAAAATAAAAATTTTTACGGGGTGTTTTGTTAATAAGTCGGGTGTTACAAGTTGGTATCAGAGCCGTGGTTTAAGTGAACTAGGTGTCTTTAGATTAGATTCCTAGACTTAAACCTTGAGAGAAAATAGACAGATGTACTGTTAGACATATATAAGTTTGTTATTATATATGTAATCTAACCGTTTGCTGAAATTTTGAAGTATGAGAAATACAAGGAGTAATCCCACTGGTGCAAATTCGGGGCGTGGAACATCAAGGAGTGGACCAGCCCGTTCACGTGGTTCAGATGGACGTAGAGCAAGGGAACCAGTGGGGGAAAATCCACCGGATCTACGGGCTATTGTGGCTGATGTGGTTAGGGAACTTATGCCTACGCTAATCAATAATCCCAACCCGAGTGACAATCCCAACCCGAGTGAAGAGGCTGCAAAAAGAACTCATGACAAGCAACCTGAAACTGAAAGTCAGGGAGAAAGTCATGCCCGTGCGGTAAAAGAAACACAAGGCGGTGAAGCCTCTGAAAAGAAAGTCGGATGTACTTACAAAGCTTTCCTTGGTTGTAAACCAAAGGAATTTTCGGGGACAGATAATCCAGTCCAGGCCATGGAGTGGTTAATGCATATTGAGAAGGTGTTTCGGGTCAGCAAATGTGCTGATGGGGACAAGGTAGAATTTGCCACAAATCAACTCACGAGCAGTGCATTACATTGGTGGCAGATTTACTACAAGTCATTGGGTCCTGATTCGTCCCTATCGATACCTTGGGAGCAATTCAAGACCAAGTTCAATGAAGAATATTGTTCAGAGTTAGCTATAAAGAAATTGGAGGATGAATTTCTGCATATGGAACAGGGTTCCAAATCTGTTCAAGAATACACTCTGAGCATTCTGGAGAAAGCAAGATTTGCGGAACACCATGTCAACACTGAAAAGAGGAAGATTGATAAGTATGTTTGGGGACTGACGAGCCGAATCAGAGAAATTGTGCAACCACTGAAACTGCCTACTTTCCGACAAGTGGTGGATAGGGCCACTGAAAGGGAGACAGAATTGAAACGACAAGAAGATGAAAAGAAAGCCATTGAAACCAAAAGAAAGGCGGAAGACCAAGGTTGGACGCCTCAGAAAAAGTCGCAACAAACTGGGTCTAAAGGTAAAGGAAAAAAGGATGAAGCCAAATAGTGTGAAAAATGCAGGAAAAGGCACTCAGGAAGTTGTCGGGTCAACACTACATCTGCAAATTGTCGAAATTGTGGAAAACCGGGGCATGATGCCAGTAACTGTCAGGCGGAACGTATGTGTTTCCAATGCGGAGCTACGGATCATATTCGTCCGAACTGTCCACAGCTAAAATCTGGAGCATACAGTGATAGATCCAGAGATGACCAAGGAGGAAAGAAGGAGGAGGTGAAGAACCGAGGAAGACCAGTAGCCTCGCGAGCCTTTCAAATGTCTGTTGAAGAAGCTCGTGAAAAGACTGACATGGTTACAGGTATCTTCACTCTAAATTCCATACCCGTATATGTTATATTTGATCCAGGGGCTACACATTGCTTTGTATTGGAGTCTCTGATGTCTCGCTTGAATGTACCATTAACTCCAATGGATGAAAGCTTGGAAGTGGCTATAGCGGATGGTAGATATGTTTGGGTTTCCGAACACTTGGAAGGTTGTCAGCTTAAAATCTACGGGACCACTTTCCCTATAGATTTGAAGCCGATGACTACCAATGAATTTGGTGTAATTGTAGGTATGGATTGGTTAGCAACGAATTATGCTAACATGGATTGTAGAAATAAAAGTCTTACAGTATTATCACCGGATGGGGAATGGATAAAGATTCAAGGTGAACGACCTCGGTTGAGAATGTCGGTTATCTCCTTTGTTCAAGCCCGAAGCTGTATTAGTAAAGGAGGGATGTTTTATGTGGCCTATATAGCAATAACTAAACCAATTAAAGTGGGGGTAGCAAATGTAAACGTGGTGAACGAATTTCCAGATGTGTTTCCAGACGAACTTCCAGGGTTACCGCCAGATCGACAAGTAGAGTTCACGATTGAACTGGTGCCGGGAGCTGCTCCTGTTGCCCGAGCTCCATATCGTTTAGCACCGTCAGAGATGGTGGAACTGCGAAAGCAACTGGAAGAACTGTTAGATAGGGGTTTCATCAGACCGAATACATCGCCTTGGGGAGCCCCTATCCTGTTTGTTAAGAAGAAAGACGGGTCCATGCGCATGTGTATTGACTACCGGGAGCTTAATAAGATCACGGTGAAGAATAAGTATCCGCTACCCCAAATTGATGACCTGTTTGATCAGCTACAGGGCGCATCCTACTTTTCTAAAATTGACCTGAGGTCAGGATATCATCAGTTGAATATAAGGGAATCTGACATTCCGAAGACAGCTTTTCGTACGCGATACGGTCATTATGAGTTTTTGGTGATGCCTTTTGGGTTAACCAATGCTCCGGCTGTATTCATGGATCTTATGAACCGAGTGTGCCGTCCGTTTCTCGATACCTCGGTGATAGTATTTATAGATGATATTCTGGTGTATTCGCGAAGTCAAGCCGAACATGAAGTGCACTTGCGACAAATGCTGGAGTTGCTTCGTCAAGAAAAGTTATATGCAAAATTCTCCAAGTGTGAATTCTGGCTGAGAGAAGTCCAATTTCTTGGCCATGTAATTAATGCTGAAGGAGTGAAAGTCGATCCCGCGAAAGTTGAGGCTGTGATGAAGTGGGAACCGCCTCGAAGTCCAACTGAAGTACGAAGTTTCCTTGGTTTGGCAGGTTATTATAGAAGATTTGTCGAAAAATTTTCCTCGATAGCTGCCCCGTTGACCAAGTTGACCAAGAAAGGCGAAAAATTTGAATGGGCGGAAAAACAGCAAGAAGCTTTCCAAAGGTTGAAACAAGCATTGTGTGAAGCACCGGTGTTAGCACTACCACAAAGCGGAGAAGAATATGTGATCTACAGCGATGCTTCTAGAGTCGGCCTCGGATGTGTGCTAATGCAGAAAGGTCGGGTAATAGCTTATGCGTCCCGCCAATTAAAAGAAGCCGAGAAGAAATATCCAGTTCATGATCTGGAATTAGCTGCTGTGATTCGAGCGTTGAAGTTGTGGAGACACTACTTGTATGGTGTGAAATTTGTTATTTACACGGACCACAAAAGTCTGAAGTACCTATTCGACCAAAAAGAACTTAATATGCGACAACAAAGGTGGATGGATCTACTTAAAGATTTTGATTGTGAAATCTTATACCATCCTGACAAGGCGAATGTGGTGGCAGATGCTCTAAGCCGGAAAGAAGTTCCTTTGAAAGTTACATCCGCTTGTATGGGTGTAGCAAGCCGATTACCCGAACTGATCCGTTTGGCACAGGAAGAAGCGTGCAAGCCGGAACATGTAAAAAGCGAACGAATGGTTGGATATCTGAAGCATTTGGATGAAAATGCACAGAAATTGAAGACCTTTAGAGGACGTGTATGGGTCCCAAAGCAGGGAGAGGCACGGAATTTACTACTAGAAGATGCACATTATAGCCGATATGCAGTTCATCCGGGCAGTACCAAGATGTACCGGACGTTAAAACCGCTGTACTGGTGGCCTGGGATGAAGAGAGATGTTGGCAGATACGTAGAAAAGTGTTTGACATGCCTACAAGTGAAGTCAAACCATCAGAAACCATACGGAGAAATCCAGCCGTTGCCGATTACAGAAAAGAAATGGGACAATATTACCATGGATTTTGTAACAAAGTTGCCGCGGACACCGCGAGGTCATGATGCGGTATGGGTGATTGTTGATCGCTTGACCAAATCGGCACAATTCATACAAATTAGTGAGAAGTTCACGGTTGATAAATTGGCGAAAATCTACATAGATGAGGTGATTTGCCGACATGGGTTACCGGTATCGATCGTGTCAGATCGAGATAGTAGATTTACTTCCCGGTTTTGGCAAAGTCTACAAGAGCAATTGGGTACAAAAGTACTTATGAGTACTGCTTACCACCCGCAGACCGATGGTCAAAGTGAGAGAACTATCCAGACTTTGGAAGACATGCTAAGAACCTGTGTCATAGATTTTGGTGGAAGCTGGGAAGATCATTTACCTCTGGTAGAATTCGCGTACAATAATAGCTATCATTCCAGCATACAGATGGCCCCGTATGAAGCATTGTATGGAGCACCGTGTCGTACTCCGACTTGCTGGACTGAAGTTGGGGAAAAGCCGTTAGCTGGACCTGAGATTGTGGCACAGACTGAAGAAAAGATTAAACAAATTCGAGAAAATTTGAAAGTAGCCCAGAATCGACAAAAGCAATATGCAGATAAACGGGTAAAACCGCTAGAATTCCAAGTGGGAGACATGGTAATGCTTAAAGTATCCCCTTGGATAGGCTTAATTCGTTTTGGGAAGAAAGGAAAGTTGAGTCCTCGTTTTATTGGACCTTTCCGCATATCCCAAAAGGTTGGAGCTGTAGCGTATAGATTGGAATTACTCGATGAACTTCATGGTATACATGATGTATTTCATGTGTCTCATTTAAGAAAGACTTTGTTTGACAAGTCTCAGCGGGTACCCCTCGCTGAAATTGAAATAGATGAGAAATTAAGATACCCTGAACAACCCGAGAGGGTGTTAGACCGAAAGGTAAGACAGTTGCGGAATAAGAAAATCAGCATGGTTAAAGTACTTTGGCGACATCACAGAGGTTCCAACATGACGTGGGAGACCGAAAGCGAAATGATGGAGAAATACCCCCAACTATTTGTATGATTCCGGGGACGGAATCTTTTGAAGGAGGGGAGAATTTGTAACACCCTAAGGTTAGAGTGTTAATTAAACTTGTAAGCATACTTGCGTGTGTGGAAGTATGAAATTTGTAAAATAATGGACCAAATTTGTCGTTTCGGTAAACTTGACACTCCACATGTCAAGTATATGACATTATTGTGGTAATATTTTTGAGAATATGCTTGTGTAGTGTTATGTATAATTTCATTACGAACGCGTAGGCGAAAACCTCACCAAAAACGGAGTTTCGAGTGAAAAGTTATGGAGTTTTAAGTGTTTTAGGGTCAAACGGGTACCCAAATGGGTCAAACCCGACCCAACTCGGGTTTAGGATCATAAAACACGGATTTGACCTCCTATTTATGATATTTTCAGCCCTAAAACTCCAGAACACTCCTTGCAACTTTCCTTCATCATTTCCAATCGTTTTGGGCAAGAAATTGAAGATTTGATTGAAGATTTCAAGGTAAAAACATTAAATTTTACGGTTTTGTAGCGTTAATTCAACACTGTATTGTATAAATCATATAAAATCGTAGAAAAATCGTATGAAGGTGATTCTTACGGCCCTAGAACTGTATGGATGTGTAGTATCTGTAAGTTTTATATGTTATAGGTTAATTCTACCTTCAAGATAGGTAGAAATCACGTTATTTACAGTGCTGTCGAATTGGTTCGTGACAGCACAATGTTCCTGCAGTGTAAAATTTGTATAAAATCATAGAAAAATCAGAAAAATATGAGGTCAGTGGCATTAGAAACCTAAGGAAGAGTAGTACAAAACCATTGTTGAGTCAATAGTGTGATTCTGGGTTTAATCAGGTTAAACAAAGCATAAACAGACGGCTACAAATTATTTAGCATATAGAAATATCAAGTTGAAAATTGTATAATTCAAGAATTGGTGATTATATATTAATAGTATTTGGTATGCAGATTCCAGGGGTTATAATAAAGTGATTGAATACTAGTAGATGATCTAAATTCCCTTAGATTCCAGAATTTGAAGTTTTATTGGTTTGAGCCCAAGATTGACAATATCACATCAAGATGAGTAATCTTAACTATATCTAGTGTGATATACTATAATTACAATGGCACTACTTGAAGTAGTTGAACACGAGATAAGGGTAGAATACCCGAAAAATATACGGATATATTATTGGATTGAGAATCCAAATGGTGCGTCCTCACGGCTATGATATTTAATCTTGAAACTAAATGGTGCGGTCTTAGGACCATGATTTTGGGTTATTGAACCTAAATTGGTGCGGCCTTTGGGCTATGATATAAACGATGAAATTGTTAGTGCGGCCTTATGGCTATGATTTGGTTATTTCAAATGTTTTGGTGCGGCCTATATGGCTATGATATATGGTGCGGTCATTTATGACTATGATATATGGGACAGAAACTGTTTTGAGAGTTTAATTGTTATTATTCTCTTATATGTGCAAGTTTATTTGCTTGATTACTCATTGGGCTTTATAGCTCACAGTTTTATTTGACATGTCCCTGCAGGTGAGTGTGATCCCGCTAAGAGGAAAGATAAAGTCCGTGACTAGGGACTTAGGATGGTGAAGTAACAACCCGGCTTAAAGGATGTTTAATATTTATATGTATTGTAATCCTTGATACACTTGTACCCGTATGTGTTAACAAATACCCTTTGGATATGGTTTTATTGTAAAATATATGGTTTGAAAAATAAAAATTTTTACAGGGTGTTTTGTTAATAAGTCGGGTGTTACAGTATCTGAATTGGTTTAATCTGTTGTTTGTTATAAATCATACAAGATTATCTGAGCTATCACTCTCATTTTTGCTAGAACTATACGACTTGTCTTTAACATATTCAGCGATATTGAATTGCATGATAGTTGCTATATGAGTTTTCATGAAAATCATGTTTCTGTTATGATAGCAGAGGCTGATTACTATCTTGAAATATCTTGCAAATATAATGAAATTCAATATCAATACTTATTGAATATGATGAAAACGAGTAATATAGTTCTTGTGAAAGTGAGAGTAATAGCTCATATATTTTTGTATGTTTTCTACCAATCAGTAGATAAAACCAGTTCACATACTGAAAAGAATAACCAATGGAAAACACAAGGAAGATTGTTATGTTCTTCATATTTATAAAACACATGTAATTTGATTATGTGATGACTCATATATGATTTTATATATTGACTAAAATGTTATTTCTTCTAACAAAATCATCTGAGCTATCACTCTCATTTTCGCTAGTGCCAAATGCCTGGTCTTCGATATATTCAGTGATATTAAATTGCATGATAGTTGCTATATGAGTTTCAAGAAAATCATGTTCCTGTTGTGATAGCAGAGGCTGATTACTATCTTGAAATGTCATGCAAATATAATGAATTTCAAGATCAATATTTAATAAATATAATGAAGACGAGGAATCTGGTTCTAGCGAAATGAGAATGGTCGCTGAGATGTTTTACTATGTTTTTATACCAAACAAGAGATTTCAACCACCTCACAATTTTGGAAAAAATAAACCAATGAAAAGCACAATGGTTTATAATCACATGTGATTACCTGATAAAACTCATATGATTGTCATATTAACTAATATGTTATTTTCTATATTATACATGTGTGGTAAACAACCATATGTGATTATAATGTTAAC
Organism: Cichorium intybus; assembly: GCA_023525715.1. Taxonomy (NCBI): domain Eukaryota; kingdom Viridiplantae; phylum Streptophyta; class Magnoliopsida; order Asterales; family Asteraceae; genus Cichorium; species Cichorium intybus. The sequence goes on from CM042013.1 coordinate 42,015,758, forward strand.
TCATATGTGATTGTTTGGAATAATTTTGTATACTCTACATACATGTAATCAAATATGATTACAACGTGTAAATGATACATGATTTTCCTGTTAACTCACTTGTGGTTATAAAATAATCACCGACCTATTTGCCTTGTGTTTTTAATTGGTTATCCTATTCATTTGTGATTGTCATATTAACTCATATGTAATTTGTTCTCTTAATTATATTTGCAGTTACTGCACGTAGTTAGCGTGAAATGCAATTGTCTAGATGTGGAGCGTTCACGTCATGTGATCAACAACTGGACTTCTGAAAAAATCAAATTTAGAAAAAATTTTGAGAAGGATGTCCTTGGTGAATTTGGCACAGGACGTCTAAACAAAGCTTTTGTTGAGAAAGAATTGACTAAGGATGTATATTTCTATTTACAATGTTTCTCTTAAATCATTTGTGATTATAATTTGTACTTATATATTCATTTGTTTCATTTAGGAATATTTGTTGAAGATAGAAAAGAGGAATGAAAAATTACAATCTTTGGTGAACACTGCATTGGTCAAGCTTCCACAAAGCAAGAAGTTGGAATTTTGGAATGCAATGATCGAGTTAATTAATGAGGAAAGAGAAAAAATTGATGATTCAGATGATGATGTTGATAATGATGACGATGATGATAGTGCTGAAGATAATGAAGAGAGTGAAGCTAAGGACAATGATAGTGAAGGTGATGATGACAATGATGACGATAGTGATGAAGACAGTGAAAGTAATGAAGACAGTGAAAGTGATGATGATGATAATGATGATGATGGTGGTAAAGAAGATAAAGAAGGAAATGTTGAAAAGGAAGAAGGGAATGTTCAAAAGAAGCAAAGGATTGATGATGATGATGTTGGTCATGAGGAAAATGACAATGGTGAAGATGATGAGGAGATTGAAGAAATTGAGGAGATTGAGGAAATTGAGGAGATCGAGGAGATTGTTAGTGATGTTAAAAAGGATGAAAATGATGGTGAAAAGAAGGAAGGGATTGGTGGAAGTTCAGACGAAAATGTAGAAGAAATATTGATAATTTTGAAAAGTAGCGGTGAACAGGAACAACCGTTAAGTGAATTTTGGTTCAGTACACCAATCCAGAACATACTGAACGAACCTTCAAAAGAAACAGGTCAGTATACTAATTTGTGATTAAAAAAATTAAAAAATTGAATTCATTTGTGATTATACTAATCTTTTGTTCATATTTTTTAGTGAAAAAAAATAATGAAGACCATGTTGGCTGCAGTGGAGATACGGATTTTTGGAGTGACTTATCAAACTTAGCAACAGAAGCAGACATAAACAAAACAATAGATGACCATGTGAAACAAATTCTTGATGATCCAAAAGGTATTAAAAAAAATTTTAATCACATATGTGTTTGTATGTTAATTGTATATTATTTTAAACTAACTTCTCTTATTTGGTTTTGTAGAAAACATCAATGACGAAAATCAGTCTGATAAAAAAACGAATGAAGAAGCAGAGGTTAATGATCCAATTAAAGAAACAGAGGTGAACGATTTTTTCAAAAAGACAGATAATGTTCATAATATTGAAAACACAATCACAGATACTCAATTCTTAAATGAACCAGATGTTATTGAATTTTTTGAAAAGACTATATATGAATCAAACAAAAAAAAGAGAACACATTCATGCCAAGTTTTGAACTTCATATCAGTGAAATAACACCACCAGAAGAATCCAATCAAAATCAAACAAAACAAGCTCAAACCGACAAATTGGTAATCCAATCACATCTGATTATAATTCATATTTTAATCACATCTGATTATATGTGTATGTAATCACATGTGATTGTCATCTTTTTTAAATTTATTATATTCTCAAAAGTTCTTTTTTCTGAACATATTATTCAGGAAACAAATCTGAAAGAAAAACAAGTTGGGCCTGCAATTCTAAATCCTCAACCAATATTAACTGTCTTACCTGAAGAAAAAAGACAGAAAAAACCCGGGCCAAGCATGAAATCACCCTTTAAGGATAGGGTGATAAACATGAAAAGCCCCAACACTGCTGAGGAAGAAATTATTAGTGAATGGCTCTTCAACTTAAAAGGGAACGTCTTGTAAGTTATTCATATGTGGTTCTTATTCTAAAATTATTAAATTTAAACATGTAAGTGACACTAAGTTATTTATAACATACATTGTTAATCATATGTGATTTTTCTTTTGACAGCGATGAAGTGATAACGACAGTAAGTGGAAGAACTGTACACAGGTACATGTTGGAAAGTTTGTTCCCAGGAGAATATATAATATATGGAATCATTGATTCCTGGGATGAAGTTTTAAACCATCAAGAGCTTGAAAGGGATCAGAACAGTTCCCCGTACAGACTTTTTGTTGATATGCAAATGACAGTAAGTTATTCATAATACATTGTTAATTATATGTGATTTTAATATTCTATACTAACACACACATTATAAACCATTTAGACAAACTACATTAAGGAAAAGAAGTTTGAAAAAGATAAAAAAGAGAAAAAAACAAAAAAGCAATTGAAAAGATGGCTTTGCAAGCAGAAGAAGAACAGTATCAACAGTTCAAAAAATATTTTCATGACTGCTTGCACAATAACAAACAGAAAATTCTGCTAAAAGACATTGATCTTGTAAGTGTCAACTGCTGAAAAATATATTCATATTTGATGATCAATCATATGTGATTGTAGATTTAAAACACATATGATTGGTTACAATCGTTTTATATATTCCACACATATATATTAATAAATGATGATCAATCATATGTGATTGTAATGTTAAATCATATATGATTGGTTACAGTCATTTTATATACTCTTCGTATATATAATCACATATCAACCCTAATCTTATGCATTATTGTTACTTAAATACAGGTGTTTTTCCCTGTATGCCGAAGTGAACACATATTTCTGTTTGTTTTCAACCTAAAGAACCCAGGAATTGTGATCCTTGACAACAGCATATCAGATGCTACAATGAAAGGGAAATACATGCCTGTTTTGAACAACCTTGTAAGTACTATTTCATAAACATTGTTAATAATAAAACAAAATGAAAAAACTTGTACGCATATATGATTTAATTTTCTTTTCCCTTTAAATGCAGAAAAAATTCTTTGGTAGATATTTGGAGGAAGTTAACCACCAAAAGGCAAAACAAATGTCAAATCCAAATTTGACAATCAATTTACTGGACATGCCTTGGAAAACAAAGAACAATGAAACAGACTGTGGGATTTTTGCCATGAGACACATGGAGACATTTAAAGGTCAAACTGATGGAAAATACAGTTGCGGTTTTCCGAAAGAAGGTGGTTCGCAAGATGTTCTGTTGGACAGGGTTAGATCAAAATATGCACATAGATTAATAATGTCCGATATAAACATTATGAAAAACGATATCTTGAATCTTGCTAGGGACTACTCCAAGGTCCCTAAATCAAAGAGAAACCAAGATCTGCAAGATGCCATCCAAATTATTCAACAGAGGTTGCAGAATCTGAATTGAATGATGGGATGGTGTTCTTAAGAAGGTTGGGATGGTGTTGTTGAAGGTTACGTTGGTTTGGTGTTGTGAAGTTTGGGTTGCTGTTGTTGATATTTGTGTTGGTGATGAAAATGGTGTTTAAACAATTTCTTAACTCTTAAACAATTTTATTATCTTTTATGTATGTTCTGAATGTGGTGGGATGGTGTTCTTAAGAAGGTTGGGGATGGTGTTGTTGAAGGTTGGTTTGGAGTTCTGAAGGTTGGGGATGGTGTTGTTGAAGGTTGTGTTGAAATGGTGTTGGTGATAAAATGGTGTTTAAACAATTTCTTAACTCTCAAACAATTTTATTATGTTTTATGTATGTTCTGAATGTGGCAAATACAATTTCTAAACAGTTTGTCTTATTTGAATTACGTGTGATTCTTAAGAAATATGCTATTTGAACTCATGTGTGATTATAGTGTTTTATATATGTACTGAATGTGGCAACTACAATTTCTAAACAGTTGTGTTATTTGAAATCATGTGTGATTATATAACGGGATAGACTAGAAAATCATGTGTGCCTATAATGTTTTATTTGAAATCAGAAATCGCATGTGATTGCACAAAAATAACTAGAAAAAAAAAACTTGATAAATTAAAAGGTTTTCTTTACAATAACATGTGATTACAAAAATATATATCTTAATTTTTATCTTTATAATCATATGCAACTTTTAATCATGTGTCATTTGTAAATAAAAATGTTATATTTAAAATCATGTGTGATTATATATTTGAAAATAGACTAAAATCATATATATCCAAAAAAACACATATGATTATCATCAATTGTCACCAATGTAAACTTTTCTGAAAACATATATGATTATCATCTAAAATCAAATATGATTAATCGTTTAAAACTGAACCTGTTGTTTCTTTTTTCTGATTTGCAATTCTTGTTGGACATGTACGTAAATTGTGTGGCTCTCTTTTACCACATCCAGAACAAATTCTAGTCTTCTTCTGTGCTTTCAAAATAGACTTCTCATATTCACCAACCAGCCTTTTCTTTCCACAACCTTTATTAAATTGAACATCAGGAACTTGAACAACAATCTCTTCTGGAACTGCAACTCCAAGAAGCTTTTCAACTAAATCTGCATTGTTTGTTGTTACTTCACTTGTAGAATCACTCTTGACATCATTCAACATATGTTTGGTTTTCTGAACAAAACATGCTAGCTTCTCTTTATCATCTCTAACGATATCCAAACATGATTGAAAAGTAAAGAATGCTTCATTCACAAGTTTTGTAACCTCAGCATCCCTTTCGTCAAAACGATCTCTAATAAGATTATGATTCGAATATATAACATCCTTTGTCCATCGTCTTAGAATATATTCTGAAGGTATCTCCTTAAAATCTTTTTTATCAATATTTTGAAGGCATGTCTGCACAATATACCACATTGTGTAAATAGTCCACAACTGCATTTGATTTTCTTTTCAACGACTCTTATTTCAACCTGTTACAACAATAATAATCACATATGATTAAACATTCTTATTTCAACATGTTACATATAATAATAATCACATATGATTAAACATTCTTTTTTCAAAAATCACATATGAATACGACTAATTATCTAACGTAATCACATATGATTATACTAGTATATATCTAATCATTAAATCACATATGACTAACATTTCTTTTCAAAATCCAGAAATAAAATATGAAAAATATCAATAATTACCTGAAACGTTGCTTTAAATTCCCTTCTCTTGTTCTTCTGAATTACAGTATAATATTCCACACCAACTTCCTCCGTCGACTCCTTATCTTCACAAAACCACACTCCTTTATACAATTCCTTTTGAATATCAAAAAATAAAGCACTCGTATATATCTTTGCTGCTTGTCGTTCTATATCGGATGGTGACTTCATTCCATAATGTGCTTGTTTTGTTTTATGATCAAGTTCACGTTGCGAATTTCGTTGTTTTTGAATAGCATTATCATAATTCATCATAAAATTTACAAGGAAATTTTCGCCTTGAGAATACGAGTTAAAAAAAGAATTCATACTCTCGGACCTTGATGCTGTCTTCATCAATCCACACATTGGAAAGTCCTTGAAATATGCACGAATCCATGAATCCCGTATTCTAAAAATATCTTTGAACCATCTTTTTTCTTCAAGATTGAATTCTTTCATTAACAAATCCCATTTCGTCTCAAAAACATTAGGCTCCATATTCAAGTCCCATACGAGTTTCTTAAAACGCTTCTTAAAGCCTGTGTTTTTAAGAAATTCCACAGATAGCTTCAATTTGTAAAAACACATAATTAATCACATATGATTATACATCATATAATCATTAAATCATATATGATTAAACCTCTTGCTTATAAAATCACATGTAATTGCACAAAAAAACATAAATTAAAATGTTTTGTTTAAAATCACATGTGATTATACAAAAATAACAGCATACATTTGATTGAAGTTTCTTCATGATATGCCACATACACAATCTGTGTTTTGAATTTGGAAAAACAGATTCAACTGCTTGTTTTAATACTGCATCTTGAACCGTTAAAACCATTACTGGTTCTTTTCCGTGAGCATTCATAAATTGTTGAAGCAACCACTTATATGAATCAACGGTTTCTGTGCTTAGTAAACCAGCTCAAACAGTAACAGATGATTTATGATGATCAATCACAGTAAATGGAACAAAAACCAATCCATACCTGTTTTTTAATACAAAAATAAAAAATCACATATAATCAAAAATATATTATACAAAATCACAAATGATTAAGAACAGTAAAAACTTACTTATTTGTTCGAAATGTAGCATCAAGTGACATCACATCTCCAAATTCACTGTAATAAGCCTTTTCTGTTTCATCGGCCCAAAACATTGCATTCAACACCTTGTTGTTATCGCATCTATAATAAAAAGAATAATTTGGGTAGTTGTCTTTCCGCTCCATCATTTTATTAACAATCATTTGAGCATCTTTGTACCTTATAATGCAACCGATCTTTCTCTTAAAATTTTTATAATCACCAACTTTACCCTTTACATGCTCAAAGTCGTCCATCAAGGTTGCCTTCAATTTGTATGCCCTTGTTGCACCAATTTTTGCTGTCGAAGACCGAATAATATACTCCATGTCCAAGAATGGCAATTCTCTTGTTTTTCTTAAATGATGTATATCTTCGAGCTCATGGTTATGTATTTCCTCAAATTTATCAAACTTGTAATCACTAGTTCCCTTAGCAAGCTTGACAACAATCTTTGCTTAACAATCTGTACGCTTGTATGTTGTGTTACGTTTGGTATCTACTGATTTCTGTCCTAGTTTTCCACTCCTGCTGCAAAGTAAAAACTATGCTTTACAATGTCACCAACTTTCCTTTGTGTATTCAAACGAACATCAAAACCAGCCTTCTCCGCATAACTTCTATACATCTCAATTGCAGCATCAACACTTTTAAACCTCATTAACGAATTCGGTTTAAATTCTTCAGGAACATCCGGTTTGACATTATGTGGAACCTCGTTATTGTACACTACACCACTTGTTGACAACATAGTACTACAGTTGGATTGATAAGAAGAAGTACAATCTTCACCTGATTAATCACATGTAAAATGACGTAAAAAATATTCAATTCATAAAAATCACATATGATTACTGAAAAAAATCACGTATGATTACTCAAAATTACAACAATTATCTTCACTCAATGATTAAATTTGATTCAAGATAAACCACATATGAGTTACAAACTTAAATACGTAATTAACATATGATTATACTCATTCTTGCCCTAAAAAGTAACATATGATTACTGAAAAATCACATATGATAACTCAAATATTACAACAATTATCTCTACTTGATGATTGAATTTGATTCACAATAAACCCCATATGAGTTACAAATTAAATTCGTAAATAATATATCATTATGCAGAGTCTTGATCTAAAAAATCAAATATGACTATTGAAAAAATCACATATGATTACTTAAACTTACAACAATAATCTTTACTTAATGATTGAATTTGATTCCTAATAAACGACATATATAATCACATATGATTTGATTTGATTCAAAATAAAACTACTACAAACCTTCACATATATAATCACATATGATACACAATAAAACTGCTACAAAAAATTCACATATATAATCACATATGATTATAAAACATTAATAGTATTTACCTGAAACACCGTAATTCTGACCATATTTACTTGAATCCTCGTCATCTGTACCCTCATCTTCAGATATCGTAACGAAAGTACTAAATTCTTCTTCGTTTGTACATATATTAACATCATCAACATAGTTATCCATCTGAACTAACACAATCGAACCAGAAAAGCTGATACAAAAGCTCAAATACACTTGAATCTTCGTGATCTGTATTCTCACTAGTCGTCCTCGAATCAGAATATCAAATACGATTGAATCGTTGACAAAAATTCGAAATATATTGTATATCAGGATCAATCAGAAGAAAAAAACGAATGTATATCAAGACGAAATCGTAAAAATATGAAATCGCCTTTAATCAGAAGAAAAAACGCCTAGAATAACAAAAATACGAAATCGCAAGCTCGTGTTTATGAAATCGAATGTATATCCGTATGAATCAGAACAAAAACGGAATGAATATAAGGATCAAAATCAAAATCGTCTTTTATGGCAACAATATCGGAAAAAAGATACGAACTTTGAATGTAAAGAAGCAACGCTGTTATCGCTCAATCCATGCGTCGGATATAAAATGCACATTTACCAAAATACCCTCTAACACTTAAAAAAGAAACACGCACCTGCTTTTCTAATATTAAAGACTGAGATTTGTTCTCATGTTCTCAACTTATAATTTTGTTCTCATTTGAACCTTCATCTATATATATATATATATATATATATATATATATATATATATATATATATATATATATATATATATATATATATATGTGTGTGTTATGTATGTGTAAAAGTAGGGATTAAAAATATATTTCGTTATAAAATTAGTTTAGAAAATAATCGCAAACTTTCGGTAGTTATGTTTATCTATTTTTTTAGGTTTGAAAGGGACATCTTTCTTTACTTTTTAATCTTTTGTTTATTGCTTCCCCTTCACTTTCCTTCCCCGTCTTTTTCCAACTTTCTTCGCCTTTTTTTCTTTCTGCTTTTCTGTTATTACCCAACTGCTCTCCTACACAAGCCCCTTTATCTTTCACATTCTCGACTTGAGTGACTTTCAAGAACCAACAACATTACTAAAATTTCCAATCTATCTTCCTTGATTCCCTCAAAAACAAACACCCATTTGGGGATATTGATAATACCTATCACAAATTCAAACCACTTGTTTCAACAATGGAAAAAGATAGCTTCTATAGCAATGAAGGCAGTGGGATTCCACAGTCCTGGAATTCAATCTTTGGAATGGAAATGGAAAGTCAAGTTAGCGAGCTGAATTGTAGCTCAGAACAGATTCCCAATTGCTTTTTCAATCGCAATTGGGATAATTCAATGGATCAGAGCGATCCCTTTGAATCCGCCTTGAGTTCCATTGTCTCATCTCCAGTCAATTCGCATCCCGGAATCGCAATTCCTGGCAGTGGAGGTGATAACGTGGTTCTGAAGGAATTGATTGGTAGATTAGGAAGCATATGTAATTCTGGGGAGATTTCACCTCAGTCTTGTATCCAAGGAAACAATAGCACCAACACGTCATCCTACAATACTCCATTGAATTCACCACCGAAGCTCAATCTGTCGATGATGGATCATCATCAGATTCAAGGGAATTTGCCAATTCCCAGGAACCACCAATTGCCGTTGGCTCCATACCCTGCAGATCCTGGATTTGTTGAGAGAGCCGCAAGATATTCTTGTTTTGGGGGGAAGAATTTTGGGGTGAAAGAATCTGAATTCCCCCATATGGTGGAATCCGGAAAGTTATCAAGAGTGGCAAGTAATCAGTCTTTCAAGACAGCTGGATCTCAGTTCATCGGAATTCAAGAAGAGAAGGATGGAATCGCGATTCCAGTTTCCGATAAGAAATCCAGCAGGTTATCCATGTCGTTGACTTCAGAAAACAAGGAATTGGATAACTCCATGGACGAATCATCGCTGTCCGAACAGATCCCTGGCGGTGAAACCGGAATTAAAGGTCAAAACACCAGTTCCAACGGCAGAAAGAGAAAGGCAATTCCGAAGGGGAAAGGAAAAGAAACCCAATTCACCGCTCTGTCTCTAAAAGACAACAACGTAAGTTCATTCAATTCTTCTCTTTCACGTCACCCCATTTCGAATTTCATTAAATTCTGTAAATTGAGAGCTTTTTTCTGTTTCCAGACTGTAGGGGAAACAGAGAAAGAGGAATCAGATGCGAAAAGAAGCAAGTCAAACGAAGAAGGTAATGCTACAGAAAAGGAAAAGGAAAAGGAAAAGGTAGAAGGGAATGGAAACGGAAATGGGAATGGGAATCAGAAAGTAACAAGGGAAACTGCAAAACTACCAGAGCCACCAAAGGACTACATTCATGTCAGAGCAAGAAGAGGTCAAGCGACCGATAGCCACAGTCTTGCTGAAAGGGTATGCCAATTCCATCCCGTATTCAATTCCATTCCATCATTCATCTTTCCATTCCTGTCATAAAACCAATTGACGTTTTTTTCTTTGGAAATCTCAGGTCAGAAGAGAAAAAATCAGTGAGAGGATGAAGTTCCTTCAAGATCTAGTTCCTGGTTGTAACAAGGTAAAAAAAATATAAATTTTTTTTTTATCAATTTACGAAAATTTTATACAATCGGATTGTAAATTTGATATGGGATTTTTTATTTATTAAAGGTAACGGGAAAGGCTGTAATGCTAGATGAGATTATAAACTACGTGCAATCATTACAGAGACAAGTCGAGGTATTTACAGACTAATTCAAAGATTAATTTTCATAATTATGTAATTATCTAATTATTTAATTATCTAAATATTAAATCGATTTTCTTTTCTTGCAGTTCTTGTCGATGAAATTGGCAACAGTTAATCCTAGAACAGATATGAACTTGGAAGCTCTTCTATCTAAAGACGTAAGCTTTTCATACCATATTATCCATCTGTCTTGTCGAGGGGCAATTTAGTAAATTTCTTAACTTTTCTGTCTGTTTTCAGACATTCCAAAGGGCATCCATGTCAAACACCATGAACCATATGGATGCATCAGCCCAACCATTCTATGGAATGATTCCAGAAGGACAAGAACACCATTTAATGGCAATGATGCATCGAAATGCAAACATGAAATTAGATGGTTTTGGCGAAGTAAGTTGCAATTTTTTATATAAAATAATATATTTTCTCTTGAAAAAAAAAAGATTTTGTTGTTAAAAAACCGATAAATTTCAGGCACCGGCTTTCTGGGAAAATGAAAATGATCTTCAGAGTGTTGTACAGATGGGGTTTGGCCAAAGTCAAGCACAAAGCTTTCATGGTGAGTTGACTTTTTGATCAAGAAAGTCAACTGACATCTAAAAAATTACATTTTTAATCTAATGTTTGAATTTTTCGATTGTAGGAACAATGGGTGCGGGTCAAATGAAAGTCGAGCTATGATAATGATACCGAATTCATTGATATAACTATTTAGGCCTTTAAAAGCAAGAAGAGCATTTGTATAGAGAAAGGAAGAAGAGATATATATATATATCTTCACTTTGATATCTTATTTTTACAAGAAATTGTTTGTATAATCCTAGAACTAATTTCTATAAATTTGGAGGGGTGGGGGGTTTGGGGTACTTAAACAATGTAAGATGTTGTAACATGGTGTAAGGGTTGATGACAAGAGGTGCAATGTTTTCTTTCATATATTTTCTTTAACATTCTGATATATCTAATCATTATTTTTGTTTATCTTTTTTCGATATCAATCTTCAAGTCTTTAACTTTTTATGTGGGTCTGGGCTCAAACGCAAACATTTTATTTGTAAGATATATGTGATGTCGTAAATTTTTACACAAAAAATACAAACATTTTATTTGTAAGATATATGTGATGTCGTTAATTTTTACACAAAAACGCAAACATTTTATTTGTAAGATATATAATCGTGTCACGCTGATGTAGGATAGGACAGTAACATTATTAATCTAAATCAATGAGAAAATGATGTTTTTCGGCTTTGAGTAAATCTTTAAAGAATTTGCGACATACATGCCTAGAAAAGATCCGTAGATTATGCTAATAATTTCGAACAATTTGAGATATTTTGTCAAGATTTCATTAAAAATTTGATGATTTTCTCAAACTTTTGGGCCACCACTAAAAAATATGATTTTTTATGAATTCTTGATGGTGATTTTTCTTTAAGAGGTGTCATAATCTATGGAGAAAATTACATGGATGGTCCCTGTGGTTTAGGGTTACCTACGCGCCTGGTCCCTAAGTAATTTTTTTAACTCGGAAGGTCCTTAAAATGAAAGTTTGTCACGCGTATGGTCCCTATGTTAACATTGTCGTCTGTTAACGTTATATAACCCCCACGTGCCTGGCACGATGGGGGTATTTTCGTCCATTCCAGCCAAAAGCTTATATGCCATGAAGAATTGAAGCGTTTATGACACGAAAACACACAGACACACTTGATTGACACTGAATTCTCGTTGCGATCGCGTCTAAGCCCTAATCCAAGCGAAAAACCCTCTTCCAAGGCGGACGATCAACAATGGGGACTTGGAAAATACGTGCAAAGATGGAGGAAATCGATGTTCAAAGTTGCTACGGTATGATTTACAAGTTTGATTTTGTTGTATTTCACGTATAATCGAACGAAATTCTTCTAATACCTGTAAATATTGTCAATCTTAGGTGGACATCCGACAGTTTTTTCAATACGGTTACATCATGGTGGACATTTCACTTCTTTTCCTGGAAGAAAGTACGTGAAGGGAAAAGAAGATTATGTTGATTTGCTGGATATTGATAAGTTCTCCATTCACGACATCGACGACATGATGGAAGAACTAGGGCACATTGGTGAACAACTATCAACCCTGTACTATCATTTTCAGCGACCTTTGGGGGATTTGGATTTCGGACTGTTCGCATTGGCTTCGGACGATGATGTGCGCCATTTGGCTACTTTTGTTGGTCAACATAAGTTAATCGATGTGTATACGGAGCATGGGGAAACAAAATTGCATACGTACTCGATGTCCCCAAACCCATGTAAGGTACGTATAGTTGAAATACATGAAGCTCCTATTTGCTCTAAAAGATTGCTTTTAAATTGGCATGAGAATGTTGAACCTGATAAAGCTTCACCAGAAATAGACACACCCCCAAACCCAGTTACAGATACACCCCCACTAACTGTTGAACCTGATGAATGCAACATTAATGATGGGAGCAACAATGGCGAGGATGAATGCCACAGTAATGATGGAAGCAACATTAATGATGGAAGCAATAATGGGGACGATGAATGCAACAGTAATGATGGAAGCAACAATACAGATGAAGATGAAAGCGAAGATGGTGACTTTCTTGTAGACGAGGATAATGCGTTAGATGATGTTGATGTGGACATGAAAGATTTCCACATGAATGTTGATACTGATGTTGAATGGATTGGAAATTTAACATATGCAATAAATGAATAAGTTAGTGATGAAGAAGACATAGAAGTAGTTGATAATGAGTGTTATGTGAGTGACTCTGAATCGGATGAAGGTATTCAAAGTCAAAGAAAGAAGACTATAAAAGCTATACGAAGGGCACATGAGAATGAGAATGCCTTAGTTAGTGACCCCTTCTACTTATGTCAAACTTTTACATCTGCAGAGGAGTTCAAGAAGCAAGTGAAATTACATGCAATAGAGACAAGAAGGGAGTTGGATTTTGAAAAAAACGATGCCAACAGGGTGAGGGTTACCTGCAAGGGATCCATACCGACCCTAGGTAAGATTGGAACAAGTGGGACGAGTCAACAACAAGTCAATGCAAGTGAAGAAAGTAAATGTCCATGGGTTCTATATATCAGCAAATGGAAGAATGACAAAGAGTGGAGTGTTAAAACTTATGTTAATGAACATAAATGTCTTCAAACAAGGAAAGTCAAACAATGTGATTACAAATATCTTGCAAACCAGATACTACAGCAGGTAGAAGCAAACCCTAACGTTCCAATTAAGGCTTTAAGGGATGAACTCCAACGTAAGTTCAAAGTAGACATTTCAAAAATGAAAACATTTAGGGCAAGAGATGCAGCTTTAAAAATTGTTAGGGGTGATTATGGGAGTCAATACGCGATACTGCGAGATTACTTGTTAGAGGTACAAACTCGTAACCCAGACACCACTATTAGATTGGATGTGGAAACTGAATCGGATCCAGGAGTGGAGACAAGAACGTTTAAGCGTGTGTATGTTTGTATTGGTGCATTGAAAAAGGGATTTGCAGCAGGGAAACGTGACTTCTTAGGGTTGGATGGCGCGTTCATGAAAGGGCCGTATCCGGGACAGATTTTAACAGCTGTGGTAAGAAATACATTAATTTGTAACCTTACTTTCATATTCAAGGTTTTCTAATATTTATATTTGGTTAATCACAGGCATTGGATGGAAATAATGGAATATACCCAGTGGCATATGCTGTAGTTGAAGCTGAGACGTTTGACTCATGGAGTTGGTTTTTGAGTAACTTGGGGGATGATTTGGGATTGGCAAGCAACTCAAACTTCACATTTATTACAGATAGACAAATGGTAAGTGATTTGTGGTTTGTTTCTAAGTACCCTTCATTTCAATTCTAACACAATTGGATGTTAATTGCAGGGTGTACTTCCAGCGATTGCGAAATTGTTTCCTTGTGCAGAAAATCGTTTCTGTCTTCGTCACATACACGAGAACATGAAATTGAAATGGAGAGGAAAGCAATTCAAGGACATTCTTTGGCAATGTGCCACTACTTGTAATGTAATAGAGTTTCACAAAGGGATGGAAGAAATGCGAAAACTTAACCAGGATTGTCATGCGTGGTTGAAGTCGATTCCGGCCCATCATTGGGCCCACTTTACAGGTTGGTATTCCAGTAATAGGTTGTGTTTGAATGACTTACATCTTTCTAATGTTATATCCTTTGTGCTTTACAGGTAGATCACATTGTGATGCTTTGTTAAACAATTTATGCGAGTCATTGAATAGTAGATTAGCAGATGGCCGTGATGCACCGATTATCACGTGTTTGGAGTTCATTCGAGAATACATTATGAAGAAAATAGTCACTGTAGAGAAGGCAATTCAGAAATCAACCGGCCCATTGACTCCAACTGCTACAAAAACATTGGAAAAGATCAAGAGTGAAGCAGAAGATTATCAAACTGTTTTTTGTGGTAACGGGAAGTATCAAGTTAGTGGACCGTGGCAAGATCAGTGTGCCGTAGATGTGGGTCAACAGATATGTTCATGCAAGAAGTGGGAACTAACGGGAATTCCCTGCAAACATGCTATAGCTGCAATTTGGGATATGAGGAAAAATAATCGCGAGGTTGGGATTCCAGAAACATTTGTTCATCCATGCTATTGGTTATCAACTTGGAAGGAGATGTACACATTTAAAATTGATCCGATCAATGGGAAAAACATGTGGGTGAAGTCACCATGCCCAACTACTTTATTACCTCCTAAACATCGTGTAACAATAGGACGCCCCAAAAAGAAAAGAAGGCAGTCAGCTTTTGAAAAGGACGATTTGATCAAAGGAACTACCGTCTCTCGAGCTCTTAAATCGGTTACGTGTACCAAATGCAAAAATTCTGGTCATAATTCAAGGACCTGTAAAGGTCAAAAGTCAACTGATGGCGGTCGTGTTGGTGGACGTGGTGGCCATGGTCTTGGAAAAGCAACTGCCAAGGGAAAGGGAAAGGGGAAGGCAAAAACTTAATGGTTTGTTCATCGTTGGTGGACGTGGTGGTATTAAGTGGTATTAGGTTCTTTGTTTTGTTAATGTTTTGGTCATCCTTGTGGTGATATTGGTTGTACCTTTTTGTTAAGCTTATGTAAGGTCATCCTTGCCTTTGTAACGAATGCTAACCGTACAAGTACTTTGGTTTTAAGCTTATGATACAACCAATTTAAGTTTCTGTTTTATTATGATCGTGGTATTACTTAATGTTCTTTACTATTAATAGCAACATATTCTGACTTTTATGCGTGTTATAGCATCATACTTTGTTAATATGTTGAGTTTTGGTACTTTTAATAGCAACATGTTCCGACTTTTATGCGTGTTATAGCATCATACTTTGTTAATGTGGTGAATTTTGGTACTTGTTAATAGCAAAATCTTTTGACTTTTATGCGTGTTATAGCATCATACTTTGTTAATGTCTTGAATTTGGGTACTTGTTAATACCAACATATTCTCGATTTTATGCTTGTTAATAGCAACATACTTTGTTAATGTCTTGAATTTTAGTACTTGTTAATACCAACATATTCTCAATTTTATGCTTGTTAATAGCCACATACTTTATTAATGTCTTCAATTTGTACCTGTTAATACTCAACCCAACATAACAACTGATTAATACTCTAAACATTGCAATTTCATTAGTTCAAAACAAATTTAGTACATACCATAGTCACCTACCCACTGAATAAACACACATTCAACTGTTAATAAACCTAACTGCAAATAAACCTAAAATTAAACCTAATAACACCATCCATCTGAAATTTACAACTTGTACAGAAGTATGCATACGAACAACACCCAACTGCAAATCAAACATATTTTCAGGTTTCGATTCTCCTTTTCAAGCTCTTTCAGGTAATGATTTTCAATTTCTGCTTTGGAGTGCAACTTTTCTTCATCTACCCACCCAATAAATCCATTTCGTGCACCCTGTGATTTCCAATTAACATGATTACAACAACTACGCAACTAGGGTTATTATTCAAAACCATTCAAATATGTGAGAACAATTACCATTTTCGAACAAGCGTAATAGGCCCTTCCAGGGTTTCTCTTCGTCTGGGAGGTTCGAATTATCGCTGCAGATCCACAATCGCATTCCACCATTGTGCCAGACGGGAGCTTCATATGCTATTCGACTTCGTCTCCGAGGTTTAAAGTGAAAATACGAACATACGTGAAAGCGGGAGGTTGATATATAACTCACGGCATATGAGCTTTTGGCTGGAATGGACGAAAATACCCCCATCGTGCCAGGCATGTGGGGGTTGTATAACGTTAACAGATGACAATGTTAACATAGGGACCATACGTGTGACAAACTTTCATTTTAAGGACCTTCCGAGTTAAAAAAAATTACTTAGGGACCAGGCGCGTAGGTAACCCTAAACCACAGGGACCATCCATGTAATTTTCTCTAATCTATGGGAAGCAAATTGATTTTCAAGAAAGACTTAAGAAAAAGAAAAGGCGGTATCTTTTAGAATAGAAGATTAGATGTTGATTTTGATGTTCTTGATTGTAAACCAGCTGTTATAGTGGGGACATTAGAATAACCAACTCCTTTCTGGAATCCAAGATTGACAACCCTATGATTCCAATTCCACTTTCTTTTTCTACCATGAAATGACAGCAATTAGAGTGAATCCTTTTTCCCCAAAGATGGTTTAATGACTTGTATTTTGTGCATCAAAGGTGTATATTGCTTTTGAATTTGGTAATGTGGGCCATGAATTCACAGCAATTAGGAGGTGAATAATTTCTCCCAAACTAGAATGGATTAGGTAGAGTAATATACTTTGATGACTCGTACGTTATGCAGAAAAAATTGTACCTTGAGTCCTTGACTTGTCTATTTCTCTGGTGTTTGTTTTCTTACACAATATAGTATGTTAAAATAGTTAGATTTCAACTTTTAAACATATATGAAGTTATAATTCATTGTATCCGCTGTGTTTATGTGATCCCGGTTCTTTGTTTTTTCACTGATATGACATAACACAACCGTAAGAAATATACGTCTTTTGGATCTTCGCAATAAAGGACTCTGATATGACATTTACACTATTGATATGTGCTCTTTGGCACGAGGTGGTGGTACATTTTCTTCTTTTTACAACAAAAAAATAATCCTATTTGTTCACTATAAGTTGAAATATTACATATTAAATTTAGCGTTTAATTATTCTTTATACCGATTAATAATAACATTCTTTCTATCATTAAAACTTGTTTTTTCTGTTTAATCTGTCTTAAAATCTAGACAAACAACGAAAAACCGCAATGTATATTCTTAATTATTTTTTGTTAATTGAGTTAGTAAGTAAATATTAATATTATTGTTGTTGTATATATACTTTGTACAGTTAAACTTACTTTGGCCTTTATATTTTAACTTGTTTTACCCCTTTATATATATATATATATATATATATATATATATATATATATATATATATATATATATATATATATATATATATATATATATATATATATATATATATATATATATATATATATAGATAACCGAGGACCCCACCCGACCCATCCTTTGGATGACCCTGATGAAGCAACCTCGGGGCCCACGCACACCTGGCAGCAGGGTGGTCCGGGTCAATCACCTACGGGGGTAGAGAGGTGGCCAGTGGCCATCCCCTGATTGAAACCTAACACTCACTAGGCCATCAGAGTGATGATTCCCTTTATATTTTATGTATGTCTGTATGTAGATATATGTGTGTGTGTGTCTCTATATATATATATATATATATATATATATATATATATATATATATATATATATATATATATATATATATATATATATATATATATATATATATATATATATATATATATATATATATATATATATATATATATATATATATCAAGGTTGTAAAAATCGCTTGACGGTAGCTTGGCGGTCGAGTGGGGTTAAGGGATTAGTCGTGGATTAATCGGAGACCCTAAACTATAAATGAATTCATTTAAAAATATATAAATATAACAAAATAGCAAAGTTTGATACATTTTATTCCAAGTTACACATCAAAAATTATACATTTGTTTATTTTTATTCTTTAATATTGATTTTTTTAGTTTTTTTGAGTTATTAGAGAGTGTTTGTGTCCTCATTTAAAAATAAAAAAAAATAAAAAAATTAAAAAAAGACCGACAATACCGATTAATTGGCCGCCAAGACCGATATTTGACCGATTTTTGCACCAAACCGTCAAGCTGGCCGATTAAGCCTAATCGTAATCGGTTGAAGACCGTCAAGTGATTAATCAGTCGCCAAGGCCGATTTCTGCAACACTGATATATATATGGGTTAACGTCACCGTAGCACAATCAACTTTCTGTTTTTTTCCGAATTGGTCACCAAACTTCTTTTTCTGCACAATAGGTCACTTTAATTGTAGTTTACCTGTTAAATAGGGGATCGACTCCAAAAACAACAAGTTTCCAGGTTAAATTCCTTAGTTGGCAAATTGTGACGTGGAGACAAATTGTGACGTGGAGAGAAAGTGGGCACGTCATTAGTCCTCATTACGAAGATGTTGAACACACATATCATACACAAAGTCTTAGAAAAATGGAGAATAATTACTCAAAATTTTCATATCCAGACTCCAAAACATCCACTCTCCGCTCCAGAGAAATCAATTGCAAGACGACTTTATACGACGAACAACATGCCAAGAACCCTAACCCTAACAATAATGCTTCAAATTGTAAGGTCAAGCTTATGTGCCGTTATGGAGGTAAAATAATCACACGGCTACATGAAAATTAACTCGCTTACATCGGCGGGGATACCAAACTCCTTACAGTGGGTCGAATCGTAAAGTTAGGTATGCCTCGATTTTATATAAACTCAGTTTGCTTCCCAAGTTATTTGTTTGTATCAATTTACCGACGAAGACCTTGATGCGTTGATCTCGGCTACAAACGACGAGGATTTGGAACACACGATGACCGAATATGATCGGATTTTCCGATCGTTGGCGAAGCCTGTTACGCTTAGGTTGTTTTTATTTCCTTTATTATCGTCGACTTATGTAACGGTGGTGAAAGTAAGACGGAGTAGCAGTGGTTCGTTGATGCTTTGAATGTCGTACAGATCTCATCTGTTCACGCTTCTTCGCCATTTGCTTTGAATGTCGTACAGATCTCATCTGTTCACGCTTCTTCGCCATTTGCGACTGTACATGCTCCGTCAAAGTTGCAGGATGTCATGGCGGTTGTCGTACCAAAAGCAAACGTTTCAAAAGGCACTCATCCGTAGTCGAAGTGTGGTTTGGAGGATAATACTAGCAACCGTCTCATGATCTCTAATCCAATCTCAAAGGATCCAGATTGTAGCTAGCTCAATTAAAACGAATAAGATAAGAACAATAAACCCACCTCAAATCTCGCAACAATCCTCTCAATTGAACTCAGATAAGAACAATTAAAACGAATTTTGAGGGGTTTTGTAGAGAGAGAAAGTGAGGAACAGATGGGATTTCAATGAACTAAAAGCTAGAGAGACATTGATAGAAAGAGAGGGCCTGTTTTTATCTCCACCGATTCTGTGTTGCGTTTTTATCTTCACAGATTTTGTGTCGCTGTGTTGCAGGAGAATACGTAAATTTTGTGAAGAACAATGCCCTGTTTTATTTTCCCCCAAGTGCGAGTGATTATCAGGGAAGGGAGAGAGAGATATGCTCCTTTGGTCAACAAAAAAATGGTACAATCTCAATATTTGTTTTAACAAATTAATTAAATTCCAAGTCAGCTGCCAAATAAGCAATAATACCGGTTAACTGCTTCTCAGGATTTAAAATGGTGTAATTGACAGGTAAATCGTGACTTCAGTGGCCTACTGTGCAAAAAAAATAGTTTGGTGATCAATTCGGGAAAAAACAGAAAGTTGATTGTGCTACAGTGACATTAACCCTATATATATATATATATATATATATATATATATATATATATATATATATATATATATATATATATATATATATATATATATATATATATATATATATATATATATATATATATATATATATATATATATATATATATATATATATATATATATATATATAGAATCCGGATCAAATGAGAACCATTCTTTTTCTAGGAATATTTTGACTGAATTTTTTTTTTTCAAAAAAAATGTCATAATACACCTACTTGCTTATATTTAAGAGTTTTTGTCAAAAAAATTTGAAAAATAATATGTATACACGAAATGTGCACATATGCACTTTTTTCGCAAATGTGTATATGATCATGTTTCGTGCATATGTGCACATTTCGTGTATATATATATATATATATATATATATATATATATATATATATATATATATATATATATATATATATATATATATATATATATATATATATATACATATATATATATATATATATATATATATATATATATATATATATATATATATATATATATATATATATATATATATATATATATTAGTTGTGGGACCCGTGTATTACACGAGATGATACAAAAAAATTATTAATTAAGAATATCTAAACATTAATAATTTTACATAAGAAATTTGTTTGTGTATTGTGACATATTGCTTTTGATTTTTACTATTACGACTTTGTATTTTGATAAATATAATTGATTATGAGAATGTTACCGGTACTAAAATCAAATTCACTATTATGATTGTAATCGTTCTTCAAAATATTATGATGTCAATTGTCACTCTATTGTCTAACAAATCATTCTACACATTAAAAAAATAATATGATATTAAAAAACAATTAATTTTGAATTGAATGATAATAATTAATTTTGAAATTGAATGATAATTAAACCGATCATTAAGGAATTAGAAACGTTTCAAACCAATTTGTTTTTTAAGAAATTTAAAATTATGAGAAAATGACATGTGGCTTTGAGTTACTTATTTATTAGGATAGAATATATATATATATATATATATATATATATATATATATATATATATATATATATATATATATATATATGGGATTGAGATCATTTGAAAATCCAAAAAACCATTAAAACCTGAAAACTCAATCAGAACTATTAGATCGAGATCAAGTTCATTAAGGGCATGATCGACATTTTATAAAAATAATTTAATTTTGATTTTTTTATTGATGGAAGTACCGGTAACATCTCCTAAAAATAAGTCTAAAACTTCAAATTTATAAAAAATTGATTTTAGTATTTTTATAAAATAAAAAAAATAATTTAAAAAACATTAGATTTTTGGTTTTTCTTTTTATCAAAAAATCAGATTCTCGAAATTAAAAAAACGTATAACTTCATGTATTTGCATATGCATATATATATACAGACTCACGGAAGCATATATGCATCTTTTCATAAACCATATTTACATATTCTTATTTCTAATATATGAATGAAAGTAATAAACAAACCAATTTATTAAAAATAATAATATACAACTATTTTGAACAATACATACATAAAATATAAAAAAATACAGCAAAAGTTCATAATACAACAAATCAATATATATTCATCGTTCCATTCTTTGACTATTCATATCTATACAACCGTTCATAAAAATAACAAATAATCAATATATTAAGAATATTTATAAAATGCATATGTGCATATATGCGCACACACACACACACACACACACACACACACATATATATATATATATATATATATATATATATATATATATATATATATATATATATATATATATATATATATATATATATATATATATATATATATATATATATATATATATATATATATATAGTCCGGATCAAATGAGAACCATTATTTTCCTAGGAACGTTTTCACTGAATTTTTTTTTTCAAAAAAAAATGACATAATACACCTAGTCGCTTATATTTAAGATTTTTTGTCAAAAAAAATGAAAAATAATATGTATACATGAAATATGCATATATGCACTTTTTTCGCAAATGTGTATGTGTTCACGTTTCGTGCATATGTGAACATTTCGTGTGTGTGTGTGTGTGTGTGTGTGTGTGTGTGTGTGTGTGTGTGTGTGTGTATATATATATATATATATATATATATATATATATATATATATATATACATACACACACACACAAAATGTCTTAAATATAAGCGATTAGGTGTATCATGTCAATTTTTTGAAAAAAAACATTTCAGTCAAAACTATGTATTTATGACATAGTCTTTAAGTCTCTCCATTAGATGATTCTCAAGTGAAACAGAACGGCTCAACACGTATGTAATTATCTTGGAAACTTTTTTGTGACATAGCTAATTCGACTATTCTCTATTCATTTTTAGATAGGTGTAGTCCTTGGCTTATCTCCTTTTTGGATCCTCCCCTACTTTACTATGACACCTTATTATTCGCTCAATCAAGACTCTTCTGTGACTGATGTAAGGGAACTTAATTATTTTATCAGGATCTTTGCCATACACATTCTAATTGGTCTATTTCTCAACCAATAGAGGTATTAAGATTCGTGACCGCACATGCATGCTTAATTACAAGCCTTATTGCATATCAACTAATACTTAATCTAAAATGGATGATTCGAGAACTTCCATTACCGTCCCTATGCTATATCATAATCTTGCAAGTTGCATTACAATATCTTACATTATATTACCTTTACTCACATTGACCTCACCGATGTCATCTAACAGACTTGTATTTACATGCATGATCCTTGTGAGACCCACTTTAGTTCCCTAACTTACACCTTTTGGTATGTGTTAGGTACTATTAATCATGGCTTATCGATCTACATGTCTCCCGCTTCTGCTCTTATTGCCTGATCTGTTGCTAATTAGGTTGGATTCCATTCTACATATCGGTCGCTCCACATTAGGCTACTATTTCTAGATAGTAACATTTTATCTTGGTCTTTGAAGCGACAGAGTACCATTTATCGGCCCAGAGTTGAGGCTGAATGTTGTGGGGTTGCTAATGTCGTTGTAGAAACTTAGTGGTTAAGCAACCTCATTCGAGAGCTTCATTCCTCATCTCCCAAGCCATATTTTTGTATTGTGATAATGTGAGTTTCATATATATGTCTTCTGATCCGGTGCAACATCAGCACGCCAAAAACATTAATATAAGCATCCATTTTCATCATGATGAAGTTGCATATTGGGAAGGAATTGAGTTCTTGTTCTTTCGAGTTCCATGTTGATATATTCACCAAGGGGTTCCTATCATCTCTTTTAACAGGTTTTGCCACCGTTTTGGTATAGTTTGAATGTTCATGATAAAAGTGCAAGGGTGTTAGTAGGGGTGAGCTTGGGACCGGAACCAACTCGGCCTGACCGAACCCAAGAAGGACCGAACTCAAATAAAAGGGATGAAAGGAATCGAAAACAGACCCAAGTAGAAGGCTTGGTCCTCGGTTCGGGTAACGCATCGATCGGGTATTCTCGGGTTTGAGACCGAAAAGAATTGAGGGTGTCACGGGTTCGGGTTTTGGACCCGAATGGGTAGGAACTGAGCCCGATTCCATATAGGTCATACTTATTAGTGAAGGGTTTTCTAGCAAACAATGAACACAAAAATTCCTATGGTTCACATGCAACCCTAGAAAGATCTATGTTTTCTTCTATGAAGATAATAAACTAATATCTTGTAACACCCGTGTTCCGGATAATGTTTCAGATCAAAAATAAAAACATTAGTTACAATCTCATATAAAAATCAGCATTGTATGCCGATCTTAGAAAAATCATAATTAATTCTATAAAAATCGGATTGACCTCAAACCAGTGCACAAAGTTTGCAAATTGAGTCTAGTTTATTTTAAAATTTTCGTTGGGCGCACCGCGCCTGGTAGCTGGGCGCACCGCGCCTTGCGCCTGTCGGTGGTGTCGGCCGAGTGCGCGTTGAGGTAAGCACTTACGTATGCATGGGCGCGATGCGCCGGGGTTTAGGGCGCGATGCGCCTGTCCGAGGCCTATAAATACGGGGCATAAGCCTCATTTTGAGGCACAACACACACCAAACACATATACGATATAGAGGAGTGTTTTGGTAAGGAAAATACGTTGAGGGAGGATGATGGGAGGTGAGAAACGAGCGGTAGCTAACAACGAGGTGCTCGGGAACTGTCAGCGGTTCGGAACGGAAAATACGACAGGACTCCGAGAAAACGCCAATCTCAGGTGAGTAATCGCTACCGTATCTCCCTAATAGTTTATATGTGTTAAACTATAAAATACGAGGGATGTAATAAACTATTTCCTATAATTCATAATTCCAAAAGTAATGCAGATTGATTTACTTACGAGGACGGTGTCTAGGCCGATTACTTGGGATCTGGTTGTTGGATTTTCCGAAAGGCTAAAATGCTGAAAGGATCCTGCCACCCCCAACTAATCTTCTACCTGGCCGTTCTTTACTTTATAAATCATGGAGCATCATGTTGGAATTATTGAAGGAAAATACAAAGCAGTATAATTAAAGTATTATAATAATACTTGGGTGGGAAACAGTCATGTTATCGTGAGGATGAGTTCGAGTTATACGCCCGAAAGTATCACAAGATGATACTGAACAGAGTGAATAAGTAATTATATATAATACATGTCGGGGGATGGCATGATTTACCATATACTAATAAAACACGGGGTAATCATAGATGTACTATGACCATACCTGTATGAGAAAGTCGTTAAGTGAGTGGGTGTACCGTGTGACGGTATAAGGATTCGTGAAAATTAATACCAAATAATAAATAAAAGAGGTGACAGTAGCTAAAGAGGTGAGTCGTGACGATGTAAGATAAAACTGTGTGGGACAGTCTAATAGTGAGTATCAGTGGATGATACTGTACAGCGAGTGACGTCGGGTAATACGGTAGTTTCACAGTGTGAATTACGAGTCAGATAGGACTGTGAAGCTGACAGGGACGGTGATCCTGTAACGTGTGTGACCATATAGGTCATACTGTGATTAGATTACTCACTAAGCTTTATAGCTTACCCTGTTGTTTTATGTGGTTTTGCAGGCTAGGTAACGCTTGGCTTGGATCATGGGACGATCCCTAGTGATATTATCTTGTAAATTCCAGGCTGAAAAACCGGGCGTTACAAGTTGGTATCAGAGCCAAGGTTTGAGTGAACTAGGATAAGATCCCTAGACTCAAATTAGTAGGCACGTGAGAATTGTGTACTAAGATATAAAAATCACAAACATATTGTGATAAAAGTCGAACGTAGATAAAGCAGTTTATTCTAACATGATAAAAAAAAAAAAAAAAAACGTTAGTAAATTTTTTTTAAAGATAAAAGAACTAGGAAAAGTGAGTGAGTTTGTAAATCCAGATGCAAATTTTGAGAATTTTGAAAGTTGATTTGAAATCAAATTTTTGGGAAATTTGAATATCATAAAAGTATGGTATAGCTGAAAAAAAAAATAAAAAAAATAAAAAAAATAAAAAAAAAATAAAAAAAAAAACGAAAGATTTTGACTATCTAAGCTGATACTGGGTCCAAAATAATTTGGAGGGTGTTTTGAAAGAGGATGAGTTAAAATAAAAATTTTGAAAGTACGAGTTAGTAGGCGGTAAAATTATCGTGAAAAGTGAATCGGGGACTTCTGGACGAGTTCTGAAACGAACGAGGGTAGGTATGGAAGATAGTAGTAGAGCTTCTACTATTGAAAGCACAGGATCCGCGTTCGAATCGGGAGTTGGTCATGAGGAATCCAATAAAGCTGAGGGTATAGCTAATTGGTGTGTATATAAACTGTATTTGTCCATTGATTGGCAATCATAGAGTCTATTGGGAACAAATAAGACGCAGGAGATTGAGAATCGAGTGACGTTTCATTTCTTAATAATTAAAGTAATGAACAGTTGACGTGACTATAGTGGATGAGCTGTGCAAAAGTGACACGTTAAGTCTCTTCGAAAAGCACAGATAGTGGATGATAAAAAGAAGATGTTGATAGCTAGATTTTGATCGGCTATAAATAGACGAGATGTTATTTAGAGAAGAGCATAAGTCGCAAAAATTCATTCCTAGTTATGGAGATATATGTGAGGCTTCCAGGTCATCTGCAGTTGCTGGTCAACAAGTTTTATATACGAAGTGTGTCAGATGACTGTGGTACGATAATGATGAAGGCTGAGGATGTATGTGAGCGTATCAGCAGAAATTGGGATCCAGTAACTGGATGGCATAATTTGGAAGAAGATATACGAGAACTAAAGCAGTATATAGATGTGAAAAGTATACGTACAGATATACGTGTACATGCTAGAAACATAAGGTTTTATACGTGGTGTCGTATGTTTGCAGAATTAGAGTTTTATCCATTCTCGTACAAGAGATGTACGTGTATACGGGATGGACATATAATAACAACTCGTGAGAGTGCAGATGACATAGTCGTGTGGCGTAAGGGTATTCATATAGGTAGTGAATACTATGAACGAATGTATCATAATAGGCTAGATGTGGCCTATCAGTGTATCATGTACTTAAAATCTGTTAGTATATGAAAATAATGAGTTGAGAAAATATTGCTAACTGTCCAAGATAACTATCTTGTTAGCATATGTGTGTTGGGTAAATGACTAAGTGAATACCTCTTAAGTAGGTAACCCGTAAGCAAGTAACCGTGGATAAACTGTGTAGGTAGCTGGTTGAATATCTAGTTGATATTAGCTGTGCGGACGAATACGTGAGTATTAAGTGGTGGTAACCATGGATATGGTATCATATTGTGGGTAGAGATTTTGTAGTTGTATGTGGAGGCTGAACTGATATGAGGATTATTGGTGTCATGTGACTGGTTGCAGAGCTGTGCAGTCGTATGTGTGTTAGCTGTTAAGCCTTTAGAGCGAAAAGCTGTTTATTCTGTGGGGCCACTTATACTTGTAGTTGGGACCACTTATTAGGTGGGGCTACTAGTATTGTGGTTGGGACCACTTATGCTATGGGGCTACTTGTACTTGTGGTTGGGACCACTTATTCCGTGGGGCCACTGGTAACTTGTAGTTGTGACCATTTATTCTGGGGGTTAATAGTACTTGTGGTTGAGACCACTTATTTAGTGGGGCCACATTTGGTAAGACCACATATGTGTTGTGGATCTTATGAGCAGTAATTGTGGTGGGACCACATACAAGTGTTGTGATGGCTTTATTGGCTGGCAGTTCTAACACACATACAGTTGGGTGTCTGGTGAATAGCTGAGCTGTTGAAGTTGTGAAGAGTAGGGATTGTGATATGATGTGGTGAACATGTGATTATATGATGCATAACAAGTACCTTGCATCCATGATGTCTGTATTATGAGTGTATGAGATTACATAACGAGTACTTTGTAGTCTCAATAGATTGGCTTAGTTGATTAGAGGTGGTTAATGTGCCAGTATTGTGGTAATACCCTTTGGACTTACTAATACAACCGTATTATGTTGGAATAGGGATGGCTGAGTGGAAGAGAGAATAAGGGTATGTCGATGTTAGGAGATTTCGGGGACGAAATCTTTTTAAGGGGGAGAGATTTGTAACACCCGTGTTCCGGATAATGTTTCAGATCAAAAATAAAAACATTAGTTACAATCTCATATAAAAATCAGCATTGTATGCCGATCTTAGAAAAATCATAATTAATTCTATAAAAATCGGATTGACCTCAAACCAGTGCACAAAGTTTGCAAATTGAGTCTAGTTTATTTTAAAATTTTCGTTGGGCGCACCGCGCCTGGTAGCTGGGCGCACCGCGCCTTGCGCCTGTCGGTGGTGTCGGCCGAGTGCGCGTTGAGGTAAGCACTTACGTATGCATGGGCGCGATGCGCCGGGGTTTAGGGCGCGATGCGCCTGTCCGAGGCCTATAAATACGGGGCATAAGCCTCATTTTGAGGCACAACACACACCAAACACATATACGATATAGAGGAGTGTTTTGGTAAGGAAAATACGTTGAGGGAGGATGATGGGAGGTGAGAAACGAGCGGTAGCTAACAACGAGGTGCTCGGGAACTGTCAGCGGTTCGGAACGGAAAATACGACAGGACTCCGAGAAAACGCCAATCTCAGGTGAGTAATCGCTACCGTATCTCCCTAATAGTTTATATGTGTTAAACTATAAAATACGAGGGATGTAATAAACTATTTCCTATAATTCATAATTCCAAAAGTAATGCAGATTGATTTACTTACGAGGACGGTGTCTAGGCCGATTACTTGGGATCTGGTTGTTGGATTTTCCGAAAGGCTAAAATGCTGAAAGGATCCTGCCACCCCAACTAATCTTCTACCTGGCCGTTCTTTACTTTATAAATCATGGAGCATCATGTTGGAATTATTGAAGGAAAATACAAAGCAGTATAATTAAAGTATTATAATAATACTTGGGTGGGAAACAGTCATGTTATCGTGAGGATGAGTTCGAGTTATACGCCCGAAAGTATCACAAGATGATACTGAACAGAGTGAATAAGTAATTATATATAATACATGTCGGGGGATGGCATGATTTACCATATACTAATAAAACACGGGGTAATCATAGATGTACTATGACCATACCTGTATGAGAAAGTCGTTAAGTGAGTGGGTGTACCGTGTGACGGTATAAGGATTCGTGAAAATTAATACCAAATAATAAATAAAAGAGGTGACAGTAGCTAAAGAGGTGAGTCGTGACGATGTAAGATAAAACTGTGTGGGACAGTCTAATAGTGAGTATCAGTGGATGATACTGTACAGCGAGTGACGTCGGGTAATACGGTAGTTTCACAGTGTGAATTACGAGTCAGATAGGACTGTGAAGCTGACAGGGACGGTGATCCTGTAACGTGTGTGACCATATAGGTCATACTGTGATTAGATTACTCACTAAGCTTTATAGCTTACCCTGTTGTTTTATGTGGTTTTGCAGGCTAGGTAACGCTTGGCTTGGATCATGGGACGATCCCTAGTGATATTATCTTGTAAATTCCAGGCTGAAAAACCGGGCGTTACATATCTAAAGGCCAACAATAAATTTCTAAAGATTAAAACAAGAATTACCAACCTTTGAATCTTGTTCTTGAAGCTAGCAGCAAAAGTATCCTGCCTCAAATGCAACTCACACCCAAAGCAATGGAGAAGACAGTCCAGCAGAGTTTGTCTGGTGAAAGTGGCGCAGGTTTTACGGTGGCCAGTGGCCTCCTTTTATAGCCTCCAAGGGTTATAGTCAAAACCCTAAGGAGCCTCCAAATGGGCAAGCCTGTTAACCATTTGGACAAGGCTTTCCTTAACCCTAATTAGGGTTTCGAGATCCTTGTGGTGGCACCACAAATCTCGCCACCTTTAACCCTTAGACTGGCCAGTCAATATTCAACTATTGAATAATTACAAAACCAGTCCCTGTACTTTTAATTAATTAAATTAATCTCCATATTAAATCCAATTAATTCTAGATTAATTTCTAATTAATTATTATAGTTTCTAATTAATATATTAACACTTAAATATATTAATAAACCATTTAATTAATTCTATTGATTTATTACACAATTAATAAATCAACCTTTTACTCTACTGAACTCTATCCTAACCTCCAGCTATGAGGGCAACCCAAATGGACTTTGCTTCAATTAACAAGATAAATATAAATATAAAGTCATGGCTTAGACACCTAATCCAACAGTCTCCCACTTGGATAAGTCTATGACTTTTATTTATCTTCTGATTAATAAACAACCTGCAGCTTCCAAGAAACTGCTGCCGAACTCTGACCCAGTCAGTTCTTTCCATAGATAAGTGATCATATGATCCTTCGTCCAACAAGATATTTTCAGACACGAGACATGGATTGAGATCAATCTCTGTCCGATACTCTGTTTCCCGATTTCCGATTCTGCTTATGACTTTCGGACTTCTAATTGAACACATCAATTTAGTCCAGGCTGGCCAGCACTTTAGTCAACTTCAAAATCATCGAGTGGCCTACAGATATCTGTTTCCCACCAGGGTCAAGGAACGAATAAGCTTTGACTCATATGGTTGTGTCTTTTACTTATCAAATCGTACACAACATGCGTTTTGTAACATCGAGTTACCGATGCGTTTTCGCATTATCAATGCACAACCGACTCGTAAATTTCAACTCATATGTCTCCGCTTCAAGATCATACGATATTATCGTCTCAACATTGCTCGTGATGTAATCCATGAAGTAATCTATTGAGCGCGGGTTTATCCAATACTCAAATCTCTATTTCTAAGTACTCATGAACGTTGTAGCAGTCTTACTGCAATGTCTAACTCCTTAGACAATCTACAAACCAATTCACGACAGTCTTTGTTCATACTTACTCCCGAAAAGTATGAGCGACTGTGGACTTTTTGAATAATCAAATTATTCGGGAAGTGAAACATGCAAAACGAAACATAAAATCTGACCGGTGGCTACTCTTGCCTAATTACCAAGTCTCCACGAGGTAATCACCAAGTCGGATTTTACATAAAACTATTATCGGTTTCTAGATTCCTTTTAAACTATTTAATTCGTGTTATGTATCTATGTCCACTTGACCTTTCACTCTTTCTATGTATTTAAATGTTATACATTTATACACTTTATCCGATCGGATATCCTTCCGATAATATTTCAATTTTGGTCATACCATCATTCTCACTAACAACTCCATTCTATGTACTGTGACTTTCCATGGTTATCGGGATCTTTAGTCCACATGACTGCACCCTAAGACTATTTCGAGGTGTTACGATGTGCCGGTGAGCCACACGCGCTCCATCGGAATGCCAACGAAATTCTTTAACCATTAAGTCCTTATTTGAAAACTCTTTTCAAATTGTTATCAACATTCACCCCAATCATTTTCCAATGATTTCTTACGTATGTACAAAATCCATTAAGTATTCCCAGCCAGGTCATATCCTGAATTTGACTCAGTATGCTCTAAGCATTAAGTCATCAAGACATGTTCATGACACTTCTGATCGATCCAAGAAACTTGTTGGATTTGATCCAGTCCTATTCCAAAATCTTTTGGAATCTTAGGATTACTTATAATCCTTGTGTCACGACTTTCAATAACTATATCCTTTCGGAGACTTTTTCTCATGCATCTTGAATCTTATCAAGATCATGCTTATTATGGCCAGGTCTATACTGATGACAACATCTATCTGATATATGTCAATGGATTATGTGAGTACATTGCACCTTTCATACCTCTCATGCCAAATCATCACACTTTGCAATGACAGAAAACTATTTCCTAGGCAATGCATCTTGAGTCTCATCAAGATCATTTTGGCAGAGTTTCGATCTATCTCATAGACGTTTATAACCACCCGAGCATGCCGTATCTTTATTAAGTCTTTCATAGCGGTCCGTCTCTTAACACCAAGTCATTACACTTTGTAATGAAAATAGACGTTTCCTAGAAACATTATGTAACAGCAACACTCCCACTGGCTTTGACACGGTTATGGACTATTCACAAAATCCAGAACTTTTGGCACATTTTGAGAATCCAAACCTTTCTGACATCTTAATGGATATCTTTCAGCCCCTTTTCAAAATCCAATCCTTTGACATATTTTGAGAATCTGAATATCCTTTCCTGCGAGATGCCCGCAGGGAAATCCCGGGCCCATGTACCTTTATACTGGCATATTCTTTGTGAGTCCCTATTAGTGTGCCGGTGATCCACACGCGCTCCACTAACGACTTACAATATGCAGTATCCTTTCGGATTTCATCTTCTATTGAGAGTGCTTCTCTCGGAGTCAATTACTTGACTCTGAGTATCGTCTCACTCAACCAGATGTTCTGAAGGTACGTTTCTGTCCATGTTGGTTTCTTTTGATGATTACTCCCACTGGTTTTAAGACCAGTTGTAAAATCAATCAAACTGTCACATGGACTATATCTCGTCCTAAAGTTCTCTTAATTGGCAGCAACCGGGCTCACCAAATGCTTCCAAGTAGTCGGATTGAAAATCCGTACCAACTATAGTGTTTCACCACTATTCGGTATGTCATCCTGATCATAATTACTTATGACGGTGATCAATGCTACTGGTCAAGAGAAGACTATGTCAGTATTAAAACAGAAATCTAATTTCTGCTCTAAGCCTAGTGATGACTAAAGGTTCTTTCACTTGGCTAATCCTGAACTCATTCAGGACTGTCCCAACTCCCACTATTTCCTAAGAACATGAGTTCTTTCTAAAAGAGCTCTTCTTTTACAGGTACAGCGGGATAGCCAGTGAAACGACATTTCTGATTAGGTTCAGGCTAGTCATGAGGTTCGTACGAACACTACAAGACCCTGGACTTTTAATGTATAGGTGGGACAATCCCAGCTTTACATTTCAGACAGTGTCTGCAAAACCTACTTAGTCGAAGGATGTGGTTGGAATATGGTCTGAATGGTTTAGTATTTAATGTATCAGAAACTAATTGGTAATGTATCTCATACATTGAGGATCGAACTGTTTCGACCAACGCTCCATCATCTTCCCTTAGACACATTATAACTATTAATGTTCTTGGAAGAGAATTAACTGTGAAACATTTTCCCAGTTTATGTTTTCACTCAGGTTTTATGGCTCTTGTACTTCCTTTGAAGTCCTTGAACTGCTCAAGGTTTCAATCCAGTCGCTTATTCTGATAAGCGAAGTCATATTCGTCATACCGAATGACAAATATCGTGAAGTACAAACAATTGGGTTCAATTTGAAGATTCGAGCAATACACAGCAACTGATGTGTTTGTTGCTTCTAATCTCAATCTCTTTTACATCTCTATGTAATCTTATGACTTTGTTAATTATGTTCAAGACTTGCAATCTTCAATTGACTCTAAGTCAACTGATTCCAAAATCCTATCCTTTGGATCTTTGGGTGATTCATTTCTTGACACACTAAGAACTCAATTCATCATGTGACTCTAAGTCAAATGATTCCAAAGTCCTGTCCAACTGGACCTTTGGTTGGATTGACTCTTATAATATTCACTTTAACAATCATAAGGAGCACAATTCCTAAAATCCAAACACTTTGGATATATCAATATTCAAGTTATTACTAATCATGCATTCAACACAATCATATAACATTTCAAGGATATTTCAAACAACATGTGTTAAAAGAAAATTGACAATTTTATTAAAACAAAATCCTTGAACAATGTATTATATGATAGACAATGTCATATGCATCTGATAAGCTAATAACATGATTTCAACATCTAACTAAACTCTAAAACTGCATGAGCTTCAGATCCAATCTGAATATGCTCCTATGCAACAACATCCTACAGAGTCCATGCATACAGAGCAAATGTGAGAAACACATCCTGTATCAAGGAACTAAGGATCAGGTGTTCTGAGTTTTAAGATATTCCTGAGTTGCCAAACTGTTCGGCTTCGGAGCATTTTCCAATCTTTCTGTGACTGTGTCCCACCCTGTGGATTCCCAGTTTGAACCATCGAGGAACCGGTCCAGACGATCTGGATCATTTCTTGATGTGTCCTATTACTGGACTCAATCCCGAAGCAGCTGAATCAATGGAATTATGCTTCTCTATGAACGACTCATACAGAGTCAACATTGAATGCATATCCACGATTGTCTTATCTGGTTTCCTTTCTTGTACAGCAGGATGAACGGATCAGCGAGTCGAGCTAATGCTTTAACTCCCGATCAAAAAGGGAACCAAATTTATACAGTTCACCTGTGTGTCTCTCAGTCTTGAGAACATGTGAACTGGTGCTACTTCCTGCACACTTCAAACTCTTTGAAGATCTTAGCTCGTCCTTTCTCAACCAGTTCATGGAACCTTTCCACAACTAGCTGTGTTAACTTATCTGACCCCAAGGATTCAAAATCCTTGCGGAACTCGGGGTCAGTGGTCAACAGTATTAGGCAATAAACTTTCCTTGACTTAACAATCAAGGAGTCATGCTCATCACAAGCTACTGTGTGATGTCATGCTTTGGGGAGCGGACACTCAGTCAGATATGGCTTGCCAGCAAAACAGAGAACTATTCTCTATTTATGAGGCCATACCATATAGTTAAGGCCAGTCAGCCTTTCCATATTTAGCAGGTGCTTTCTGATGCTCTCAGAAATGGGTGAAGGAGGAGAGGGGGGAGAATAGACACTTGATTCAGACATCTACAATAAACAGAATTTTATTAGTTTAATTAATCCTTTTAAATAATTACCCAATATATTATTTATTAAGGCTAGGACCCAAAATACCCCAACTATGGTGTGAAGAGGGATGTCGTAATCACAACATAATGGTCATTAAGGTAGATAATACACTTATCAATTTCATCTTATGAAATTCCTAGATCTGTTGAGACACATTGAACTGTTTAATGGCATGTTTAGTCTCGGATGTGCCCCACTGTTTGTGACTGGGATGCCGAGGATCACAAACCGGGTGTGAATAACCATGCAAATTAGCTTGGTACTCTCGAAGTCAATTGCCATCTCTAATTAACGTGTCGGTCAACCACACACGCTCCGTTAATAATGACAAAATCGAGAAACCCATTGCAAGTCTTTGTGAACCCCTATTGGTGTGCCGGTTAACCACACACGCTCCACCAATGTTTCACAAATTGCAATGTGCAATTCCATGGATTAGCACCAATTCACATTTTTAACCTAAAGTAACTAGATTGGGTTTTGTTCAAAGTTCTAGTACTTTCAATTATAGCATTATACTTTTAAGAGGCTTAGCGGTTCTATCAAACCTGTTCGGCTAACGACACTCGACTGACCAGGAGAGCGGTGGGCAAGAGTAGATACCCATTAGACTAACATTTTATAGTCAGTCGCCTTATACCCTCTTTATAGGACAGTTTTGTGAATGAGGCCTACTAACGGTAAGACTAACCAGTTTAATCTTATATATAAATATTAGATTTTAATCATAAATATATAAGATATATTTTAATCTTATTAAAATATTTTAGAATTAATTTTCTAAGAATTTTCGCAAATTTATTTCTATTTTTTTCGAAAATTTAATTAATTCTTTAAGTGATTTAATTTATCTTTTAATTAAAACAATTAATTAAATTAATTAAATCTAGATAGGCATCACAAATTAATCAAATTAATTTAATCCTATCTAATCCCCTAATTTTCGAAAAGGGCAAGCAATGGGATTAGAGTTTCCATTTATTAATAGATCTCAATTACCAAAAATAAGAAACCTACTTACCATAAGCATGCAAAATCGCCAAATAAGGGGAGGGAGGCTAGGGTTTTGAAACCCTAGCCACCATGAACGAAATTAGGCCTCCTCAAGGGTTTATTTTCGAAAACCCAATGATCAAATAAACAGTTTATATCAAATCACAAGAAAACAGTCTATGCTCTGATACCACTGAAGGGTTTTCTAGCAAACAATGAACACAAAAATTCTTATGGTTCACATGCAACCCTAAAAAGATCTATGTTTTCTTCTATGAAGATAATAAACTAATATCTAAAGGCCAACAATAAATTTCTAAAGATTAAAACAAGAATTACCAACCTTTGAATCTTGTTCTTGAAGCTAGCAGCAAAAGTATCCTGCCTCAAATGCAAGTCACACCCAAATCAATGGAGAAGACAGTCCAGCAGAGTTTGTCTGGTGAAAGTGGCGCAGGTTTTACGGTGGCCAGTGGCCTCCTTTTATAGCCTCCAAGGGTTACAGTCAAAACCCTAAGGAGCCTCCAAATGGGCAAGCCTGTTAACCATTTGGACAAGGCTTTCCTTAACCCTAATTGGGGTTTCGAGATCCTTGTGGTGGCACCACGAATCTCGCCACCTTTAACCCTTAGACTAGCCAGTCAATATTCAACTATTGAATAATTACAAAACCAGTCCCTGCACTTTTAATTAATTAAATTAATCTCCAAATTAAATCCAATTAATTCTAGATTAATTTCTAATTAATTATTATAGTTTCTAATTAATATATTAACACTTAAATATATTAATAAACCATTTAATTAATTCTATTGATTTATTACACAATTAATAAATCAACCTTTTACTCTACTGAACTCTATCCTAACCTCCAGCTATGAGGGCAACCCAAATGGACTTTGCTTCAATTAACAAGATAAATATAAATATAAAGTCATGGCTTAGACACCTAATCCAACAATTAGTGGGCTAGTTTTATGGCCTATATGGAATCGGACTCGGTTCCTACCCATTTGGATCCAAAACCGACCAAGGTACTGTCATTAGTTGGACTCTTTAACTCCTTCTAGCCAGAAACCCAATGAAATAACCAACCCGGACCCGATAGAACTCAAAACCAAATACAACTCTTCCTTTGGACCGAGAATCATCCCAATTGTATACTCGGTCTTGCAAGTCGGGTTCGGTACCTCGGTTCTTGGGGTCGGGTTCGGTTCCTTGGTCTATTTGCTCACCCCTAAGTGTTAGTGTATAGACATGATGTATAGTTAGGCCCACTTTGGACATGTTATGTTTTAGCATATTATATCTCATTGTGTTTTGTATATATTCTTTTTTAAAATGAAAGATATGAGTCGTGAAAGAAATATTAGTCTAACAAATATAACTAAAAAATAATTCTTTGTCTATAACGATAAATTTATGAAAGAAATTTGTGAGTCTCCATATTATAGCCATTTTTCGAATCGGGTGACGGGTAAAAACGATTTTCTTAACGGCACGACAAGAATATAATGGTTTGATTACACTTCAGTATACATGTAATATGATAGAAACTTATTGTTTTTAATAGGATTGTGAGCTATATATAATACAACGATGTCTTGCTTTTTTTTCTTTTACCATTAGATCCTCAATGTGTGCAAGGAGAAGAACAAAATGGGGCAAAAACACGTGTAAACTTCTAATTGACAACTACTGTCCTTGAATATATGCAACTAGGGTTTGGACTGTCAGTGCGATGCCGCGGAAGCCGGTATATTGGAAAACGCAGCTCGACTAAAAAAATTATGTAAGGGACGGAAAATGTAAGTTTAAAATATAATAAGGGACCGGAATCGTAACTTACAAAATACCAATAAAATAACTTTATAATAAATACGGATGAAAACAATTAATTCGAAATTAGTTGAGGGGAAAAAACGTAAATATAAAAACTTACTATAAAAAGAACCAAAATTGCTATTTTCAAATAAAAGCTTATTTGAAATTTGTATAAAATGATTTAGCAAATGTACCATGATCTGGATTTAGTTGTTTAGACTCTGGAATAAGCAAAACAAATTGAACAGTAACTTCCTCTCACAAACGGAAGTTGCAAAAAAAACATAAATATAAAAACTTACTATAAAAAGAACCAAAATTGCTATTTTCAAATAAAAGCTTATTTGAAATTTGTATAAAATGATTTAGTAAATGTACCATGATTTGGATTTAGTTGTTTAGACTCTGGAATAAGCAAAACAAATTGAACAGTAACTTCTTCTCACAAACGGAAGTTGCAAATTAATATATATATATAATGGTTGTCCATATTCAATAACCTGTTTTTCCATATGCTTGTACGTATGTACATAAATACACATACATTTGTCTAGAAGTGCAAATTATCAAGAAATTATTACAATGACAAGGGAGAAAAAGGAATCAAAATCGCAGGTTGGTCATGGTGAAGATCTGACTTTGGCCAAGGAATCAAACACCTTTTCAATTTGCAATCATCTTCTTTAGAAACTTATGAAAAAAGAAAATCTTTTAAGATAAGTAGAATGTTTAAAGTAGTGGTGTTCAGATGTAGAAAGATATCCTTTTGATAGATAGACTGCCAAACTTTACATGAAAGCCTGGCTCCCAAATTCTCTTGCAACCTTCCAAAAACCAAAAAATTACAATCCATCATCACTTTTTATTTTCGTACTTTTTTCACGCAAGAAATTTGTTCCTACAACGGTATAACTCCATGTTTGAGAGATAGTTAAGGGCATCACAGTTGGTTGGAATACTATATACTTGCAAAAATTGCTAACAATTCGAGTCTCAACATCCACAAATAGAGCTGTAAACGAACCGAACGTTCAGCGAACCGTTCGTGAATTGTTCAACGGAAAGTTCGTTTATTTAATAAATGAACGAAATGAACACGAATTCTTGTTCGTTTAGTTAAACGAACGAACATGAACAATGATATATTTCGTTGAATTATGTTCGTGAACATTCGTTTATGTTGTTCGTTTACGTTCGTTTATGTTTGTTCATTTAACTTCATTCTATTTTCATATATGTTCAATTCTGTTTGATTACATTACAATATTATATGTTCGTTTATGTTCAACTCTGTTTGTTTATATCTGTTCATTTGTATTTGTTCGTTTATCATTTTCACGAACATAAACGAATGAACATGAACAAGATAATTTGTTAAATAAACGTTCATGAACAATAAAACTCGTTCGTTTATCCATTCTTGTTCATTCGTTTGTTTGGCTAACTTAAACGAACGAACATGAACAAGCTCTCGTTCGTGTTGGTTCGGTTCGTTTACAACCCTATCCACAAAGGTGTGGGTTTCAGTTCCTATGTTGATTAGTGTCGGCCAAGTGACCGATGTGTACTTGATTTATCTCTCAAATGATTGTATGAGGTGGTGTGAACTAGTTTAACATCTGGGATTGCTGAAAGAATAATTACAAAAAGATTCTCCAAATATATTGAATTTAGAAAGTTATTTCTATAGCCTATTTCCTTCGAGTTTTTTTGTTTATTTGGGCATTTATTTCGGTTGATGGAGATAGTTTTAAAGTAGGGTACAAAGGAATGTAATTACTTAGAGAGGATAGTTATTGGCCCTATTGATTTAATATCTACCAAATGGTAGTTGAGACCAAATATATTGAATAGTGACATTGACATTATATGGATTTAAAGAATGGCAAACAGGGTTATTAGAGTCGAATCCTTTAGATCCAAGATTCATAGGACATT
Source organism: Cichorium intybus (assembly GCA_023525715.1). NCBI lineage: Eukaryota > Viridiplantae > Streptophyta > Magnoliopsida > Asterales > Asteraceae > Cichorium > Cichorium intybus. The sequence goes on from CM042013.1 coordinate 42,055,291, forward strand.
GTTCAATGAACTATGTGGTTTCTTGGATTTTTTTTCTAACAACGATTAAAAAGAAGATTTTTTTTTTTTTTTTTTTTTACTTTTTTACCGAAAGTCAACATATTTACGTAGGAGGCCTTTTGACTTTTGGTTAAAAGTCAAGAAAATAAAATGATGCGGTTTCCATGATTATTGAGAAGAAAACAAAGAAAAACAGAAGGTATAAATAAAAAAGAATAGTTAGGGAAAGATTGATTGAAGATGTTTCCATGTGGGGTCTCATTTGTTTATCATCATCAATTATAATTAGGAATGGTCCATTTACCAGCTGTCACTAATTATCATAGCTCAAATAGGTACAAATCACTCTCTTTCCTCCCTTTATGTCCTTTTCTTTCACCTTAAGAAGCATCCTTTGTTGCTTTTAGTTGGCTGCTTTAGTTTTCAGCAAAAATTTAAACTAAAATTGTCTAATTTTTAACTCACCGCCAATGAAAGCTAACTAAGTTAGTTAAAGGTATTTTAGACATTTTAGTACTAGTAGAAGATTATTTAACCCTTCACCAAATAGTGAAATTTGAGGAATAGTTAATAATACTAATTTACTTCAAGGATATTTTACATTTAGAATGTATAACTAACTAGCTAAAGAAAAACGGTAAAATGATCAATTTTAAATCTAGAGTTCCATGTTAAGATAGTTTCTAGGAATTCGACATTTATAATGTAAAACTTACTAGTTATTGCAAAATGGTAAAATGATGATTTTTTATCTAGAATTCTTATGTGGGATGATTTTGCCCACATTATTGCAAAGTGAAAGGGTATTCTAAACATGCTTTAGACATTTTAGTAATAGCCGAGGACTTACCCAACAACTCACGATATGATGACATTTGGCAAGAGTTAATAATGCTAATTTACTTCAAGGGAATTTCCAACATTTAGAATACGTTGGCTAGAGTTTAATGGTCATCTTAAATATAAAATTCCTATGTGGGATGATTTTACCCACACTATGTCAAAGCAAAAGGGTATGAATTACTCAAACAACGACATTTGAGTAATAGTTAATAGTTATGATGTTAATTTACTTTAAGGACATTTTGGATATTTATATTATTGCAAACAAAAGAAAAAAAATGATCATCTTAAATATACAATTCTTATGTGAGATGATCTTATCCACATTGCGTCAAAGCAAAAGGGTGTCAATTACTCAAACAGTGATATTAAATGTGATTTGAGGATTGAAGACTAGATCCATCTGGATGAAATAGAGAAAATTGACATCTGATTTTCAACATGATAAATATTTGGAGTAGGCTAATGATCATTAAACCCGGACCCATACACAACAAATACTTATACTATGGGTTCCACCCACAGTATGGACTTGCGATGATATGTGTAATTACTGTTCAAGGTTTACACTATTGATGCATATAAAATAAAGGTCGGTAGCTAGGGTTTCGGTTGTACTAATAATCGTGTCTTGTGTGTGTGTGTGTGTTTTTTTTTTTTGGGGGGGGGGGGGGGGGGGTGGGGTTATTTCGTTTAATTCTAATAGGTGACATTTGAGTAGTATTTAATGATGCTATTTTACTTCAAAGGCTTTTTTAACATTTATAATATATTTGATTACAAAAGGGTAAAATTGTGGGATGATTTTACCTACATGCTGTCGATGTGAAAGGGTATTTATTACTTAAACATTCACATTTGAGTAATAGGTAACGATGCTAATATACTTCAAGGCATTTTCGACATTTAGGATATACCTACCGCATACAGAAAGGTACTATACAATTTATGTGGGATGATTCTATCCACATTGTGTTAAAGCAAGGGGTGTCTATTACTGAACGATGAAATTTGAGTTGTAGTTAACGATGCTAATTTACTTCAATGGAATTTGACAACACGAAGAATATATTTGACTACAAAAAGATAAAACAACCATCTTAAATCTATAATTCCCATGTGAGATGATTGTACCTACATTTTGTCAAAGCAAAAAGGTATATATTACTCTAACATTGGCATTTGAGTAACAGTTGGTGATGGTAGTTTACTTTACGAGTATTTTCAATATTTTGGAATATAATGCATATAAAATGGTAAACGGTCATATGAAATATGCAATTTCAATGTGAAATGATTTTATACACATTGTGTTAAAGCAAAACGGTATTTATTAGGCTAAAGGGCATGGATGTCATCTAATCCATAGGCATTGACCATCACATAAGATGTCATTTGCAATGTCTTTGTATGCCTTTAAGAGGGGGTGGATGTCATTTTATACCATTTGATTTTTTTTATATTTTTAAATATAGTATTTAAATTAAAAATACAATAAAATTAAAATAGAAAAACATTACATTAAAATTAAAAAAGAAAAACATAAAGTAAAAATAAGAAACATTACATGAAATTTGAAAATTACAAAAAACTAAAAAACGCTTTTAATCCGAAAAGTGTTTTGTATCGTATACCGGAGGCATATTGAGATCGACATGATTAACTCGGTACATATGCTCTGCTAAATCGTCTCGTAGCTCGTGATGTTTGTCAACTTCACGGAGCTCATGTCTTATTTGGACGTATGCTGGGATACCAGGTTCTGTTGGCGGCTCGCTATTATGTGAGGAGGCGTGTTCGTTTTCAACATACTTGCATATTGCTTTTTCCTCGTCTTCTAAAATCATATTGTGTAAAATAATACACGTATACATAATAGCTGCAAATTTTTCTTTATCTGAGGGACGTGCTGGGATGCCTAGTATATGCAAACGCTTCTTGAGGGCTCCAAACGCTCTTTTGAAATCCTTTCTAGCTCTTTATTGAGAACTTATATTTGTGTTTTGGATCACCTGGACATGTCAAAGATTTCACTAACACAACATGTTCACGATATATACCATCTACCAGATAATACCCGTGTATGTATGAGTTTCCGTGTACTTGAAATGGACAATTAGGAGCAAATCCGTTGCAAACGATGTCGAGGAAAGGTGACATGCCCAGAACGTTGATATCATTGTTTGAACCCGGGGGACTAAAGAAAGCATGTCAAAACCAAAGATCCTATGACGCAACTGCCTCAAATATGACTGTCGGGTGACCTTTATCACCCCACGTATATTGCCTATGCCATGCAGTAGTAAGGTAACCACCCCATTCCCAATTAAAACAATCCAAACTCCCAAGCATGTCAGGAAAGCCATGAACATGTGTGTGATGAGCATATAGTGTCTGCATGTCACTGAACGTAGGCTTGCACAAATATCATGGACCATATATAGTAAAGATGCGCCTACAAAACTCCTCAAGGCTTTCACGTGTGATCTGCTCGAACATTTGGAAATATTCATCCCATAAATCTGATACAAAATCGTAAGCTAGTTGGCGCACCGCAACAACGCATTTTTGTATGGAACTAAAACCTTTCGTACCACTCGCGTCGGGATGTTGTTGTATGAACTCGGACATGTTCGTCACATCGGTGAAAATATGTATAAACAAATGTCTCTCCATTCGAAACTGTCGACGAAAAAGATACCGTCCATAAACACAATTCTCTTCGAAATAATGCGTCATAAGACGGTTGTGTGCAACGAAACGGTCTCTGAGCAACCTAACCCGCATCATTGGATGTGAATTTTCAGCGGCATCATCATCTTCTTCTTCTAAGATATTAATAACTTTTTCCATTGAGTTTAAAATAGTCGACCCCACGTTAATCAATCAGTTGTTCCTTCGAGATGGACCCGACATGTTTTTGGTTGTGTGAAATTGAGAGAAACTAAATGGGGAATTAAAAAAAGTAATTTTTTTATATGTGGCCGTTGGAGAGAGAGAAAGGCACGATCGTGTCATTGCCTCCATGCCGCTGAGCTATGCCGCCATCGTGGGGTGGTTGATGCCGACGGCATGGTGTGCCACCTCGGATTCCCGCAACATCTATGCACCATACCATCTAGCCTTACTCAAATGGTGACATTTGAGTAATAGTTAATGATGCTATTGTATATTTTTTGACATTTGGAATATATTTGAATGCAAAAGGATAAAGGGTCCTCTAAAATCTAAAATTCATATCTGGGGTGATCACATTGTGTCATCAATGCTTGAGTAATAGTTAATGATGCTAATTTACTTCAAAGGCATTTGTGACATAGTAAAATCGTCATCTTAAAACTACAATTCCTATGTGGGATGAAATAATCCACATCCTGTTTTCGCAAAAGGGTATCTATTACTTAAATGGTGACATTTGAGTATTAGTTAATGATGCTAATTTACTTCAACGGCATTTTCAACATTTAAAATATACCTAACTACAAAAGCATAAAATAATCATCTTAACTCTATTATTCCTAAGTGGGATGATTGTACCCATAGTGTGTGAAACCAAAGGATGTCTATCATATTACAAAACCATTGACGAAAAATAGTTCTACCAAACTATAATAATAGTGTTCAAAATGAAGATAACTTGCAACTAGTTGTTTTCCTATTCTAACCCTGTAGTCAGATTCTAAATGTCACCATCATGGCCCATTTCCTGTCCTGAGTACTAGCGGTGATGTATTCTTAAAACTTGCTCTCTACTTATAAAAAGAAAAACACACAAAAAAAAAAATGAAAATGAAATTATCTACATATGAAAATGAATGGCTAGGAGCATTACCTACAATGCTTGTTCCTATCCTATGGTCCATTAGAAATAATAATGTATACCCTCATTGGTCCACAAAGTAGGAAAGAGACATGCTTATGAAGGAAGACAATACCTCAACCTACTTGTTTTTTGGTCTCTATTGGCATCAAATAGACCAACCTTATAACAAGTATTCATGAGGGCTCCAAAGATGGTATGTGAACTCCCTGTCTTGCCCCCCTTGTGACTATTGAGCACCCATGCCAAATAAGATAAATTATCTTAGCTTATATATTCTAGATTTTGTAGTTTTTGGTCATATCAAGTAAATAAAATGGATGTTTATAATATTGTTTTGAAGTATTGGTCTCCATTTTTTGTGTTTCATATCCATTTATTATGTTCCTGCATAGGTGTTTAATAGTAAGGATGCGAGAATTAGCGGTGCACAGTTGGACTAGACATTTGACTTTCTCGGACTGGACTGGACTGGACTGGACTGGTCTGGTCTGGACTATCAGTGATTAGTTCATATTTTCACGTTTCGGACTGGTTCTCAAGCATGTTTTATCCGGGGTTTTTGGAATAAACCGGGCCGAAACCGGACTTTTATGGAATGGTTTAAAAGCTTTTGTTTGATTTTTTTTTTTTTTTTTTTTTTTTTTTTGTCTATTTTGAATGATTTTGTTACTATAAATTATTTATAACATAAAATGCTATAATTATTTTAGAATAATCACCTCCCATAGATAATTACTTACACTTGGACCATTTTAACTCTGAAGCAAACATTTAAAATTAAAATATTAATTCAATATCTACAAAATAATAATCACCGTCATTAATAGGCAAGTAACAACGAGTATCACCGATCACGATCCGTTTATGAAAAAGGTGTAACAACTCCTTTATATAAAGTATATTGGAATTTAAAAATTCATTTTGTTATTATTTACTTATCCTGCCAAATAAATATATTATATTGATTAGGCATACATTATTATATTGTTTTCCATTTATATTGAAATATAATTAGCTTAAATATTTGCATATTTGCTAAGTATATTTGAATTTATAGCGGTTTAATAGTTATAAATAGATCGACCTATCAATTTGAATACTTATCTTTTATTTTAAAATTTAATACTTGTAGAAAAACCAAACTGGACAAACTAAACTGAAAGGATCAGGACACTGATTTAGTTTCCCATATTGGTTGTGGTACACGACCAAAGTCGGTCTATAGTATTCATTTTTTATTCATTTTTATAATAATAAAAAAAAAAGATGAATAGTACACACAATCACATCTCAACCAAAAACTAGAAATCTTAAATGTTCAAGACAACGTTATTAAATGTGAGATCTAAAACGTAGACTAAATGTCTCTCTACAAATTTCATTTATATATTTTGTATTTAAAGTAGACGGATTATAGATTTATAGGGCACTAGAATGCTTTTCACATAAAAGTGGAAAAAGGATTTATATTAATTCAAAAAGTTCAAAAGGGATAATACAATAATAGAGAACCAATACATTTGGTCCCAAATATTATAATAATATACATGAAATTTCTATATTTAAATTTCAAATTTGACTTAAAAACCCCTAAATGTTGCAACTATCATACCCTGAAAACCACGAAGAGGGTTCCGGTAATTTAGTCAACTCTTCATCTTCGGTATATTCCCATTGCGGGTCATTTCCGTCATTTTGCTCCCCTCTGTCATACACCACCGGGGGCAGTTTAGTCAATTCACCATCTTCGTATTTTCTCTTTAAATTTTCAATCTCTTTGTAAGCCTTCTCCTTTTCTTCTTCCGCTTCCTTAGCTCGTGCCTACACATTTCAAAAAACTGTTGAAGATAATAAAAAAATGTATAAAAATGGAGTATATTATATTTTCGGTCCCTGAGTATAGCTATTTTTTGCTATTTTGGTCCTAAAAAGTCCTAAAAGGTTTTTTTTTCAAATAAAATAACTATTTTGGTCCCTGAGTATAGCTGATTTTTGCAGTTTGATCCTTCTGAGGTTTTTATAACGTTTTTTATAGATTGACTATTTTAATCCTTCTTTGAGGTTTTTGTAACATTTTTGGTCCTTCTAAGTAAAATGACTATTTTTGGTCCCTGATTTTTGCAATTTTGCTGCCAAAAAGTTACGTTGCAAATTTGATCCTTCTTTGAGGCTATTGCAACATTTTTGGTCCCTGTTCCAATTAAAATGACAATTTTTGGTCCCATAGTATGGCTGATTTTTGCAATTTTGGTCCCAAAAAGTTTTCTGTTGCAATTTTAATCCTTCTTTAAGGTTTTGTAATGTTTTTGGTCCCTGTTCTAAGTCTTAAGTACCTATTTTTGGTCCCCGAGTATAGCCGATTTTTGCAATTTTGGTCCCAAAAAGTTTTTGGTTGCAATTTCTATCCTTCTTTGATGTTTTTCTAACTTTTTGGTCGCTGTTATAACTAAAATAACTATTTTGGTCCCCAAGTACAACATGCTTTTGCAATTTTGGTCCCAAAAAGTTGTCTATTGCAATTTTGATCCTTCTTTGAGGTTTTTCCAACTTTTTGGTCTCTGTTACAAGTAAAATGACTCTTTTTGGTCCTTAAGTACATCCTATTTTTGCAATTTTAGTCCTAGAAAATAGTCATTTTACTTGGTACAAAGACCAAATTACAAGATAACCATTTTAAGGCCAAAATTGAAAATTCCAGCAATCCTCAGGGACCAAATACATAAATAAATTACTCAAAAAATATAAAAAAAAATGTACCTCAGCACAAGCAACAGCTTCTTCTGCTTCTTTAAGTCTCACAAGCAATTCACTAGCAGCCTGTACAGCTTCAGCAGTATCTTTCAACTGTTCTTGAAGCCCTTTATTTTCATCTCTATAAACATCTCTTTCTTTTTCTCTTTCTGCTTTTAAACTCGAATATTCATTTGCAAGTGCATTTATAAATCTAGATTCAGCCCCTTTAATCCCCGCTTTTGAAGCAGCTTTTTTAATATCCATAACACCATCTTCAATCCTTCTTTGTGTTGTAAGTAAATTAATATGTTTTTCTTCCAAATCAGCATACTGTTCAAGCATTCTTGCATGTCCTTCCATGGCCATTTGCATCGCGTCTTTTAACTCTTTTGAACATTTTTTTTCGGTTTCAAGTTCGTGTTTTTGTTTTTGAACAAGTAAGAGGGTTGTTTCTAGTTCTTGTTTTAAAGATTCGAGTTCGCTGTGGGCCCCACTTTGGTCGGTTATTTGTGGAGGTTTTTGCGGGAATTTGGATGATGAATCGATGTAGGATTGAAGTTGGTTTCTTAAATCTTGAATTTCTTCTAATAAAATGTCTTTTTCGCCTAATTCGAAGAAGTTTTGGTAACGTTCTAATTCGTCTTGAACTCTTTTGAACTCGATTTCGGTTCTTAGAACTTCCGGGTGGTTCGAATAATTTTCCTTCAAAATCTGTATAAATTTATGGAAAAGTAGATTAATTAATAAATAAATGGTAGAGAGATTACTTTCATAAAAGACCTCTGACATATAAAACATATGCCCAAGACATTAAACAGATATACAGACAATAAAGCATAAAGTAGGTATACAGACCGTAAAGCATAAAAGTAAACAGACAAAAAAGTATAAAGCATAAAGCAGGTACACAAACGATAAAGCATAAAGCAGGTATAAATGCAATAAAGCATGAACTAAAATAAGGCTAAAAAGAGAAGGAAAAATAAACGGAAAAAGTGAGTTGGTAAATATTGTACGAAAGGCACAATTATAAAAAGAAAGAAACTAGACTTATATTTAAGGGGACAATGAATACCTTATTCTCATTTGTTAAAGAGACCAATTCATCATCTTTAAATTCTTCAACAGACAAAATACCATCCATCAAGCTTTCTAGACGTGCAATTTTATCTTCACGAATTTGCCCGATTATCAAATTGCACTCTCGTTCGTGTTTATATTGTTGCAACTATTTGTAGTATTAGAAATGATTAGAAAAAGGTGAAATATATTTATATTTTAGGTATTTAGAAAAAGAAAAAAAAAACATACCAAACGGTTAAGTTGATTAATTTCATAATCTTGTCTTGTGCAAACCTCTTCTAATGCCATCTCTCTCCTTATAGCTCCCGCCAACACCTTTTCTACTGCCTACAAAAATAATTATAAACATTAAAAAATAAAAAAATAACAAAATTGTGTTTTACAAATTTAAAAATTAAACATACTTTAGGAACCAACTGCTTAGATTTTTCAGCCAATTGTGAACCATCATCAACAGGAACCAACTGCATGTTTTTTTCATCTTTTTTTACTTCTTGAGAACTTTTACAATTGCATTTTTTGCACAAAAGTTTCTCTTCTTCTAAATTGTCACCAAAAATAGTTTGGACACCAATGTCTTTTCTCACCAAATTTGGCTTGCTTTTACAATGTTTATCAATTACTTCAAGACCACGATGAAGACTTAAAGTCAACCGGTCAGCAACACGGGCAGATCGGGCAATGCTTTTTGAGGGCTTCGGGCAGTTACTTTCAAGATTCTCAGAAACCCTAATTTCTGTTACTTCCTTTTGAGAAGCAGTTAACATTGTAGAAGTTCTCAAACTTTTCCTACTTGTAGTAGTTATTGGTGAAACACTTGGAGTTGGTGATTTGAGGACCAGGGGTACTTCCGTCATTACACGATTATCAACATCATCATCATCATCATCATCATTGGTTTCAAGATTTCCCAAAGAATCTTGATTATTATTATCATTATTATCTCCATTGGTTTCAAGATTTTGAAGTTGTTGAGATACATCTTCTTCCATGATGACATCGGTGATGTCGATTTTTTTATTTTCTTCATTTTCTTCAACAATTTCCATTTCTTCATCACCATCATCATCTACACGTGGCAAAACCATTGGACAATTGAGGGTAAATTTTAAAAGATTTAGACTTCTTCTAGCATTCCACCCTGTTGAATACCCTCCATTTGAGTCACCTTGATTTCCACTTGCTTTCACACGTACAAGTTCATCCTATTATATAAAATTAAAAATGTAAAAACGTAAAAATTAAAAAGCTAAACAAATTAGGGATATTCAAAATTCGGCCGATTTTGCCCTTTTTATCCTTAATATGTTTTGCATGGTATGAACAAAAAAAATAACTGTAAACTATAAAAAAAGCTGAAAATTAAAAAGAAAAATGTACCCGTAATTGTCGTATAACTTCGCGTAATGTATTCACATTATCTTGCATTTGTTCATTAACAACTGCTTTATTTTTTATAGCCTTGGCTCGTTGAGCAAATCTCAATGTACTATATGTTTCACTTCTACAACTGAAATCATAGATTTTTATGTTAGAAAAAAGGGTTACAATTTTAAAGCATAGATTTTTCAATTATAGCATTGTACTTTCTTTTCTTCCTATTACAGTATTATACTTTAAAAAAAAAAAAACTATCTAATTATAGCAATGTCATCCAAATATTTACAATTGAGTAGATTTTTTAAAGTACAATGCTATAACTTGTAGATTTCTCAAAGTACAACGTTTTAACAAGAAAAAATTGAATGAAAGTATGTTGCTATTTTAGGTAAAATAAATTGCCATACCTTTCTGCTGGAGAAATGGCACAAATCATGGCAAGTTTTGCATTTCCACCAAGAGATTCCTGCAACAAAAATGTCAATTTGGAATCTCTATAAGGAATATGCCTTTGTTTTCCTGTTTGTGAGACTTCAGCTAATATGTTAATCAAGTTTCTGTCAATTCAAACAACAATAAAAACATTATAAATAAAATCAAACCATGGTTATAACTTATAATCTATAAATACATATTTTAGTTGAAATGACATACATACCCTAGCTGTGAAAGTGAACGGTTAATATTACCAGCTTCTTTCAACCGCTCACCAGCTGCACCGGTTGACTTTTGTCTCTCTGACCCCGCAAGGTCAACAAGATTCATTCGACTTGTTTTAAAGCAGCTCAAACCATCCATGCTCTATAAAAAATAATTGGGAATTTACGATTATGCCCTTTCGTATGAAAAGATTTACGATTATGCCATCCACAAGATAATCTTATTATTACCTTGCACCGTGACTCAACAACGCAAGTGAACACACTGTGTGACCGGGAACTTTCTATATTTATGCTTGTTGCCCCAGTCCTCCTATTTGACAAACCCTGCATAAATGACCATTTTACCCTTGTATTCCAAAAACAAATATTATAAGATTCATCAAAAGTGATGGTTGACAAGGAGGGATATCATATTAATGATATTATCATACCTTTTTGAGGAGCTGTGCCACGTCATCCATATTACAGATAGTTGACTCGGTCAAATTTTCAACATAAACACCAGTTTTAGTATCTTCTCTTAGATGAAGATTCTTTTGCGATGGATTTAGCAAATCGGTAATTTGTTCATTGTATATCTGTAAATGAAATGTTTTGAGATCAGTATAAAGTGATAATAAAGTTGTGTTGTTGAATAAATGATTATATTACCTCCAGAAAAGAACAGCGACATTGATAAATAAGTTGTTTGTCAGCATGCTTATCTTGTTCCTACAAAAAATAAGTAAGCCAAAAGTAACTCATGAGATGAATTTACATACTTGCCCCTGCTTTTTCAAAGTAAGAAAAGCCCAAAGCCAATGTTATACCTCATTTATGCGAGAAAATAGTCGTTCAAAAACACGGGGTGTCAAGCCTTGTTCATCATTAGATAAATTTTCTTCCATCATTGCGTTGGTGGGTCCCCATATTGTGAAGGTCTTTCCACTCCCAGTCTATAAAAATTAAATTTTTACAGTGATAAATTAATATAAATAGGAACAGTAAAAGTATATTTCTATACAAGAAAGACCAAATAGTGAAAGAATACCTGTCCATATGCAAATATAGAACTGTTAAATCCAGCAAGACAGTTCTCAACAAGAGGAGCTCCCACAAGCTGGAATATATCTATCTGAAAGATAAATTGAAGGAAAAAGATGTTCAGAAACTATTTCAGTATAAATTTGGAGTTATTTCATATGAAAGGAAACTAAATGGAAACAAGAATCAACTTGCCTGAGTTGCGGTTGTGTCTGCTACATGATCAAAAGTAAACTGTTGTCCAAGTATCGACAATGAATCACCAGAAGTCTTCTGGACTATCGTTTCTCCTTCTTCATTTTTACTCAATGGTCGCATTCTCACTATAACCTAAATAAAACTTGAGATTCAGCTGGCATTTTGTAAGGCTACAAATTGTAACGTTTTCCAGAAGGAAAAAAAAACACAGGATTAGGGTTTAAAAATACACACCTTTACCCCTGTATCGGAAGATCCAGAGACACCATTTTCAGGATGGAAATCCGTACCAATCTTCCGCTTAAGAGGATTTGACGAGGGAGGTCTTGGTGGGAGCAGAGATTTCAATTTACTAGCAACAGACGGAGAGGGTTTACCAGTGAAAGATGGATTAGAAGATGAATCTGGAATCACGTTTACATTTGAAGGAGGAGCATTTTCTTTGGAAACTTTCTGCTTCCGATTTGAAGATCTATTCTGCTTCATCGAACTAGGGTTTTGTGGTGGCATATCGAAAGAATTCTCTCTCAATATCGGGCTTCTAGGAGGTTTCTTCATCTTTTACAAACCCTAATCCAGTGCGTAGAGAGAGAGAAGGGTTCTCCGACAAGGTAAGAGAGGGAGAGACTGTAGAGAGAAAGTGAGAAATGTAGCCGTTGGAGAGGGTTTTGAAGGAGGAAATAATTTGAAATCGAAGTGGGGACGATGTAGTTTGCTCTAACGTTCTTCTGTGCCCAATATATGAATGAACTCAATTTTTACCCCTGAACTTGAAACAATTTGTAGTTACTACCCCTACAGGTTTACACTATAAACCATCTCTCCAACACCGTTTTTTACACCAAAAATGATGCAAAAGTTGTAAAATTTGTCATTCATTATCAATCATTTTCAATTTTGGCATTATTGTTTATATCAAAAAGATTATTGCAAGTATACTTTTTTCTAACTTATTTAGATGTTCAAATGCATGTTTTTTATTTATTAGCTTTTCACAATTATTCTTTACATCTTTTTGTTATAATAACCTTAAAATTATATTATAGAATAAATATAACGAAAAGGATAAGTTGTATATTATTAATTAACAATAATTATTATGTTATTAGAAATAATTTATTAAATAAAAAGTTACGTTTATAACTAACGTATTGAATAAAAATTACATTTACTAAATATATTTGCAATAATTATGATATTTAGAATAGAGCTATAGGATTTAATTAATTTGATATCTTTAAATTCAAACTTTAAACAACTAAAATAAACTGAAAATATAAGTGTTTAAAGTTGAAGGACCATAAGTGAGAATTAAGATTTTAATAGAGAAGATTGCAATTTTGGTCCATATGTTTAGTAAAATTTTGGGATTTTAATCCTTAAATCATAAATTTGCATAAATTACCAATTTGCTTTTATTTTATTTTTATTTTGAATTTTTTGTTTCAAATAAAATTAATAATTTCAAATACAAAATGGAACCACCGCGCCTTCAATCCACACATCTTTCTCTCACTCTCTTTCCCTTCAAGCCCATTTTGTATCTTCATCTTCATTGTAGACAAGCAAGATGAACCTACATCAAAATAGAGTTTCAAACCTAAATTCCAAACCCATAAATTGACCACGATGGCAAACCTAATTTCTAAATTGTCTTTAACTATAATACGTCGGGTTTTCCATCATCAACTTCATTAGGGTATGTTCGAATAAGCCTGGTACAACTGATGTGGCACGACAAACCTCCCATAACCAGAAGTTGAAGTTCTTTGTTTGCATAACATGGACATGGGAGAAGAGAAATGGAGTTGAAGTGGAGAGGTCGTATCATGGGATTAAAACCGACTTCAACGTGTCTTTTAGGGCCAAACTCTGCTCGTTGACTGTGAATGCTTCTTTCATTGCATTTTCAAATGCTATTATGGCATGATTCATCACTCTGTCACTGCTTACGCTACGAAAATTATTTTTAAATAAACCTCTACTATCACCGCCATTTGGCCTGATTTTTTACAATACAATTATTCCCCTTGCTCCGCAAAAACCGCCATCTGTTATCCGATTTGAAAATTGGAATACTACGGTTTTTGCTTCCAAATAAAATTGTCGTGAAAACATGTGCCTCGATCGTGAGCAACGTATGATCTCTATCTATCTTTCTTTCCTCGTCATTGACACACACAGTTGGTGGGGATTTAGATGTCTAAGGTTGAGGGTGTAGTAACCCCTCATCCCTCACTTTTTATCTATCACATCAACATCTAGTTAGCACCCCTCACTATTCCCTTCACCCATGAAATGATCACCCCTCACTTTTATATTTCAAAAACAATTTTAAAATAAAATAAACAAATTCACTTCAAAATAAAATATTACATTAAAATAAATAAATTAAAACATAATAACTGTTAATGACATTAACTTAACCTAAATAAATTAAAAACTATATAATCATAAAATAAAATTAGTAAAATCACTCCCAATCTTCTTATTTGTTGTGAAACACTTATAAGATGTACGTTAGCATTGTAGATATGTTCCACCAAACCCGCACGAATATATTATGTGTATCTCTATTACGCACGTTCATTCTATTTGGTAGATATTATGGCGAACCAATTGGTACCGGCTTGTAGGATGATACAATTTCATTCGGATCATATATACATATCACTTTTCCTTCATCCTCCAAAATCATGTTATGTCATTGAACGTGGGTTTACACAAAATATTGTTTGCCATAAACATGGATAATACCTCTTGCAAACTCGTAAACACTTTCCCTGACGATCTGCTAAGATATTTTGAAGTATTCATCTCACGCGTCAAATATGGTAACGCACCCGATTTGATGAACCGCAACGACGCAATTTTGTTCTCGCATGAAACCCCTTTTACCTATTACATCTCATTTTAATTGAAAAATGGACTCGACTCATTCAGATCACGAAGTATATGCAGAAAAAGTTGTTTGCTCATCCAGGACATTCGTCAAAACTGATACGCAGGTATATAAAGCATGCTCTGCAAAGTAGTCCCTGAAGTCTGTTTGTTATGAGTCTTTTGTGAACTTTGTGTAGTGTCAGCCAATATTGCGGTTGTTTCTTGCATCATTGCAGAGACTTATATGCATCAACCAATTATCGGATGACGATGACGAAGAAGACAAATCAAATAAAATAAAATAAAAAGGCAACATTTTTGTGAGGTTTTGAAAGGATTTTAATGTGTAACTAAACGGAAGTAAACTTCTCTTTGTATAGTTGATAAATGGAAAAAAAAAAAAATATATATATATATATATATATATATATATATATATATATATATATATATATATATATATATATATATATATATATATTCCAACGACTATATAGCCATTTCAAACGGTCTCCTCGCACACTAATTCAACCCATTGAAGGGTTCAAAATGCGGGGCATCGCAAAGGTGGGTGTTCCCTATAGTCCACCAAAGCCTCACGGTCCCTCCCTGCACACCATAACGCTTGACATGATCCAAAAGAAGAGAAAGAGAAAGAGAGAGATGAAGAGATAAAAAGGTAATAAAATGAGTGAAAGAAATAAAAAAGATCGTAATGGGGATGCTTAGAGTAAGGTGTGGGTCCATTTTATTTAAATAAAACTTTAATATAAATAGAAAAATATGTAAAAACAGATAGTTTAGTCATTTCAATTTGAAGAGGGACCTAACTTGCAATAAAACATGCTTATAAGAAAATTTTGTAGCTTAGGGACTAGAGCCCCATTTTTTTTTCCAAACACAAAATTTGCAGTTTTCTCTTAGTAGTATTACGCCGAATTTTATGTAATACTATTTATAAATTTTATGTAATACTATTTTTAACATCAAAATTAGTGTAGCAAATGTTTTCTTTGTCAGAGAAGGTTTCCGCCCTTTTTAAACTCAAAATGATGTTAACACCAAATATGCTGCTAGGTTAGAGATGCCTTACGAGACCTCCTGTATTTGTTTTTTAAAATGAAAAAATCACAATGTTTCAAATAAAAAGTTAGGTATTTGTTTAACAAAATGATTACAATTTAGAAAAATTATCATCTATTTCATAGTGATCTCATTGTGAAATTAGAGATCCCGTGTAAAATTCCTTTTTCGACAACTATTATGTCCTTTACATATTTAGGTTTCACAATGCCAATGTGGAATTACCTATGTCATTGCGAAATTGAGTATTTTTATGTAAAATGAAAATTTATGTAAATGTGACCCCTCTAGTAATCTTAAGTATCTCCAACTCTTTCAAACATTTTTTTCTCATCCACAATAACTTCATCCAATGGATAATTATAAGAATTTTCTGTACCGAAGGGTCATAAGAGACGACCAATAATGCTAAATAGTACATAGGGTCAAAAGTGATTAAATGGTTTGGATTTCCCATCAAATATAAACCTTTCTGGGGTGTTTAATTTGGTGAGTGGACAATTATGTTTAGTAGATAATAATATTTGTTTATCTTTCCAACATTCTTATCTGAATTATGTTATTGAGATAAATGACAACACTAATGTCAAGAACTTGACAAATGTGCTCGTGTTTTGTATCCAAATGTTCAATATTGTTATATTGTCGATGATATCCTTATTTATAGAAATTAGGAAAATCCATCGGTCGATGGAAAACCATTAAGCAGAAATTAGTATGATAGAGATTTGTCACATGGTAGAGGCAACAATAAAGTAAGTATATTATTCTCTCATATGGCCACAACTTGGGATGTTGTTTATGAACACCACATATATGCATATAATATGCTTCTCTATTATATTATAAGTATATTGGTGATTATGTTTTTACATATGGAGATCTTGATTATTGAGACATGATTCCCTTTGTTAATGATTCAAATATATATACTCACGAGCCATTAGAATATCATGAGGGTGTTTCTAACCTTGATAGAGGTAATTCTTGGGATGGTTGGTTTAACGATGAAGACAATGATAACACAAGAACTTCTTTATGGGGAATGCCTCCCCAATAACCGTGTCAGATCCTATTTTTACATCCACGTTATCATTATGCCACACACCAACACCACAAGTAAAAAAAAAATTGGAGTACCTACTAGCTAGAACTTTGACCTTTAAATGTAAAAAGAATTCAGCGAATAATTAAAATTTTCAATTTAAATTGAGTGATTGTAATTGATTATAATGTGGAAATTTAAAAGGTTAATATTGAAGCTATGAGTTGACTTTTTATGAATTATAGTTGAGGTATTTAACTTCGATTTAACCTCATTAACTTTTTTGGACCTAAGTTCTAAAAATATATAATATATGGGGAGTAGAGACTAAAGAGCTTAATTTTTTTAAATCTTAACTATGGTTTATTTTGTAAAAGTAAGTAGTTAGGGACTAATATTTCATAAATGTAAAATTTTAGAAGTCTCAAGCCCAAACCCTTCATGGTTTTCATTTCTACCTCATTTGGACGATCTCTAATGGAGTTTTGGAGGGAGAGCTTGTTAAAGATAATTCAAAATTAAGAGAAACATAGTGTGATCATTTTCAAGTTCTAGCATCAAAACCAAGTGTTAAAGCCTTTGAAGTGGTATTATTCTGCATTTTTATGTTTATTATTAGAAATTGAGTTTCCAAAAATGTTAACTTCCTTCTAGATTCATTAATCTCATATTCATTGATGAAGTTTTTTGATTTGAAGAGTTTATGATGGATTGTAGTGTTCCATTGCTAATCGAATGAAGTTAATCCATCAATTTGGTCAAACTTGGAGAGATGAAGCCTTCA
This sequence comes from Cichorium intybus, assembly GCA_023525715.1. NCBI lineage: Eukaryota > Viridiplantae > Streptophyta > Magnoliopsida > Asterales > Asteraceae > Cichorium > Cichorium intybus. The sequence goes on from CM042013.1 coordinate 42,072,831, forward strand.
TGGCTAATCGAATGAAATTAATCCATCAATTTGGTCAAACTTTGTGATGTTTAGAACTTGATATGATAAGGTGACTTGATAGTTTGGTATTTTGATCCACATCAAGCATTGTAAATATTACATCATTTCTTTTGTTGATGTTTATAACAATGTATCTTAAAATTTATAATGATTCTTCCCAAATTTGAGGTCAAATTGTTTTACCTAAGTTTTTAATATGGAAATAGGGTTTTGGTCTTTTATTGAAGCATGTTTATTCCTTTTTGTCTAACCATTGTATCACTTATTAGGATTTTCATGCCAGCATGCTATTTTAAAATGTGGTATATTTGTGATGGTTCACATGATACTTAGTTCAAGGTGTTTGAGCAAGCATGTTCAGTGCACTTGGTGCTAACTAATCACATGCTCTAGCTAACCTAAATTATTATGTGTGCAATAATGTGGCTATCTCAACAATGGAACAAAGGTTTATCAAGCTACATACCTCGAGATAGTGTATCATCTTTCATCTTCCTGTAAATTGGAAACATCGTGTGAAGTGTTGATCGTTAAACCGTCGACCATGGTGATCGGTGCATTTTATATGTTCTATTCTTTGATTTTATTGCAATAAAGTAACCAAATGTGTAACTAGAATTAGCCAACTTTTTATTATATTTAAATGTGGTACTCAAGGGCAAAAAAAACAAAGTATAACATTGTAAAATACGATCAAAACAAATACACAATCAACATAAGGCAAGAATAGAAGAAAAGAAGGAAAACATGAAAACGTCATAGGGTCCTCCTCCTCGATTTTCATAGATGGTTTTGAGTATTCATCTTGATGGTTCGAACTTCGAGCACTATCAACCATAATTAAAATTAAGCATTACCATTTATTTCACCGATCTGGATAGCTCGACATTATATGTTTTTTTTTCTTTTTTGAGACGTTATAAGTAATTGAAACACCCCTTGGATGGGATAAAAGTATTTATCTTTACATTTATTCTAAATCATCTTAAAAGTTTGTTGTGGAATTAACAGTTCCAAAATATAATGTTTAAAAGTTAATAAGTGCGAGGTTGGTAACAATTCAACAAGAGCAATAGGTAAGTTCACAACTATTACTATCCAGAAGTCTTCTACATTCCAAGCATCTCTACTCCAATTTTCCACAAAATTCCCCATTCTTAAAACATTTCAAAATACAACATTAGACTTGGAAACTCTAGTGAGTAATCCCTTAAGTCAAATCTTTATAAGGTCTTGGAGAAGCGAAATAGTTCAAGCCCAAAGTCAACACTCCAAAAAATATAAGTTTAAAATTTTACTTTTTCATTTTATAACCAAAATAATAAGAATAAACCAAAAGAGACAAAAAAACATTGCAACTCATAACACAATAATAATGAATCATCGATAAAATGCAATACATGTGCATCTATTCCCCATATTTACATTCTCTATATTTCTAAGTCTAATTCTTTTAAGGGACATAATAGAAATTCGAAGCATAAACAAGGTGTTAACTGTTAATTATGTACATTATTTATCGCTTTGTATAGTTTAGGGGTCCTTGTGTATTTATTCTAAACCTTGTATTATTTATATTGGTGAGTGTTAATGCAAACCCTAAGTGGGATTATTTCCACATTCAAACATGGTATCAAGCAACCTTAGCCGCCGATGCCTCAACACGTAATCGACAAATTTTTTTTCTTCACTGAGTTCGATACCAACGTATTGGCTACGACTCCTTCTGCTTCTCCGAGTTCTTTGCTTCCTGTCGACTACAACATTCTCATCGGTCCTGCTACCTACCGATCCCATCCCTTGGTCGGCTTCCACAATTCCGCTGCCACAGTTTCTCCATATCTCAATGGTTTAGTACGGTAAATTTACTCTAATCCCTCTACCGAACGTTAGTTCTTCGATTGTTATTACGTTAGTTTTTTGTTACATTGCATTTTTTCGATTTTCCATTCCTAAATATGACCTCCGCTGCCGGGTCCTCTTATACCACACCCACCGCTCAACAACTTGTTTATGCGGTAACCAACGTCTACAACTCCTTCAGTTTTAAACTCACCTCCGACAGATCTAAATACAAACTATGGTGTCGTATTTTTAAAGATCTTTGTGCCGGGGCTAAAGTTTTGGGTCATATTAATGGAAAATCCGTGCCCAAAGATGATGATGATGAAGATTGGCACTCCATTGATGCTCGTGTCAAGTCTTGGTTCTATTCTACTTGTGATCCTTCCGTTTTACAAGTCATTACCAAGGACTCTTGTACCGCTAAAGACATATGGGATAACCTACATGAGTTTTTTCTCAACAACAAAATGCCAAGAATGCTCCAACTTCAAGAACATTTTCGCAACTCCAAGAAAGTTGCTTCTTCAATTCACGACTATTGTCATAACCTTAAGCACCTTGCCGATGCACTTCACGATGTCGACTCCGAAATCTCCGACGTTGAGCTTGTCATGCAAATACTCCGTGGCCTCCCTCCTTCCTACCATAGCATTGTTGATATGATTACCAACACCAAACCCTTCCCCTCGTTTATGGAAGCCAAGAATATGCTTCTTTTACATGAAAACCGCGAAGACAACACCGATACTATGTTCGACCAAACAAACACAACCACTACGGCCCTTTATTCCGTTCCCCATCAAACCGGAAAATCGAAAAATAAATGGAATAAAAACCGTAATAATAATCGGGTTACTTCCAAAGGGGGGGGGGGGGGTAATTCGGGTATTTTTTCTAATGCTAACCCATCTGCAGGTACAAATTCAAGTCAACACTCTCAATTTGCAGGAATTATGGGAGCACATCCACATGCTCAAGCTTCAAGTCACCATCACTATTTTATGCATGGCTTACAAAATCAAAATGCTACTGTTCCAACACATGCACCTTGGCAAATTAATTATTCCAACATTGCTGGCCCACCTCAACATGCACCTCAACATTTCTCTCAACATGCCGGTGCCTTCCACACTCATTCGGCCCAACCACTTCCGCCTACGCAGCAGGCCCAACAAGCACCTTTGACCTCTTTTTTGCCCCAACAGCCCACGTCAACAATGACGCACCCAGCTGCCTTTTTTGGCAGTCCGTAAATCCACTCTTCATGCCTATTTCTGCTGGTTTTGTTCAGCAGCCCACCGGCCCAACTTCATCTCATGCTCCGGGTTTGCAAGCTTCTAATCAACACACGGATTTGTCGTCAAATTTTCAAGCTTTGTCGATCCAACCTCCACCCGACAATCAACATTATTGGACACGGGAGCTACCTCACACATGAATTTTAATCAAGGTAATATGCATTCCCTTACTCCGTGCAATTCTAAATCCATAATGGTTGGAAATGGTGCTATTATTCCGGTTTCTCACACTGGTCATGCTTTTCTCCCTTTTTCTCATGATAAATTTTCTCTTAAAAATGTTTTAGTGTCTGATAAAATAATTAAAAATTTAGTGTCCGTTCGTCGTTTCACCACTGATAGTTGGGTTTCTGTCTCTTTTGACCCGTTTGGTTTTTCTATAAAGGATCTTGACTCCGGTGCCCTTCTTCAGCAATGCGACAGTGTTGGTGACTTATACCCGTGCACTCCTTCTACTCCAGTCACGGACTCTGCTCTCGCTGTGGTCTCGCTACCCACTTGGCATCGGCGCTTAGGACATCCTGGCTCTTCCGTCCTCCAGTTTTTGAAGTCACGTCGTTTTATTTCTAGTAGTACCAATAAACTTCCTCTTTGTCATGCTTGTCAACTTGGAAAACATTGTCGATTGTCTTTTTCATATTCTTTGACTAAAACTACGCGTGTGTTTGAGCTTGTTCATTCTGATTTATGGACATCCCCTGTCACCAGTTTGAGTGGTTTTAAATATTTTATTTTATTTCTCGATGATTTTTCCCATTTTTTGTGGGTTTTTCCATTACGTGCAAAATCTGATGTTTACACTATTTTCTGCAATTTTCGCATATATGTCAAAAATCAATTTAAAACTAACATCCAATCTTTTCAATGTGATAACGGTCGTGAATTCAATAATCATCTTCTTCTCACGTATCTCCACTCGAATGACATTAGCATTCGTTTCTATTGCCCCTACACGTCTCAGCAAAATGGAAAAGCCGAACGCTCGATACGCTCTATTAACAACATAGTTCGCACGTTTCTCTTTCAGACTTCTTTAGCTCCTACCTTCTGGACTGAGGCTCTGCTCACTGCGGTCCATACTAGGGGTGTTCAAATTCGGATATCCGGAAATTCGGATATCCGAATTTCGGATATCCGAAAATTTCGGATAGTGAATATTAATATCCGAATCCGTATCCGAAATTTCGGATATCCGAATTTCGGATATCCGAAATTTCGGATTCGGATTCGGATATCAATTCGGATATCCGATTTTAATAAAAAAAATCAAATTTAATTAAATTAGCCTAAAAAATTCATTTATCCAATAAATATATTAAAATAAACATATTCGATATTACATTGTGGTATTCAAAACCAAACGAAGGAAAAAAAGTATGAGATTAATCGACGAAACATAGTAATATATATAAAAAAAGAAAATATATTTTTTCGAATTCGGATATCGGATATCCGAAATATCCGAAATTTTGTAAAATCACTATCCGAATCCGAATCCGAAAATTCGGATATCCGAATTTCGGATATCCGAAAATTCGGATATCCGATTTTTCGGATAATTTAGCATCGGATTTTCGGATTTTCGGATCGGATATTCGGATACGGATATTTTTGAACACCCCTAGTCCATACTATCAATCTTCTTTCCACTACCACTCTTTCTCTCAAGACCCCCTTTGAAGTTCTCTTTGGTTTCTTTCCAAAGTATGACTTCCGTTACTCGCTCCTCAGCCGGTCTGTTTTTTTCTCAGACTGCCTTTGCCAAGGAGATCCTATCTCGTCCTGATATGACTTCTTGTAACCCGTGTAGCACTCCTACGGACACTAAACCCAAGCTCTCTCCCTCTGGAAAGCCGGTTTCTGATGCGACCCTCTATAGAAGTCTTGCTGGGGCTTTACAGTATCTGACATTCACTCGTCCAGATATTTCCTATGCTGTTCATCAGGTCTGCTTGTTCATGCATGACCCTCGCGAACCGCACTTCCTTGCTCTCAAGCAAATCCTTCGTTATCTTAAGGGTTCTCTTCATCATGGTCTGTTCATCCGTCCGTCTTATGTCGATCGTTTGGTCTCTTATTCCGATGCTGACTGGGCCGGCTGTCCTTCCACACGCCGGTCCACATCTGGGTTCTGCGTTTATCTAGGTGATAACCTCGTCTCATGGTCCTCCAAACGCCAATATGTTGTCTCTCGGTCTAGTGCCGAAGCCGAGTATGGGGGGTAGCTAATGTGGTTGCTGAAACTGCTTGGCTTCGAAACCTCCTGCTTGAGTTATCCTCCCCTTTGACTTGCTCTACAGTTGTGTTTTGTGATAATGTGAGCGCCATGTACTTAGCTTCTAACCCGGTTCAGCACCAAAGAACCAACCATGTGGAAATAGATTTGCATTTTGTTAGGGAACGTGTTGCCATTGGTCAGGTTCGTGTGTTGCATGTTACGTCAGCTCATCAGTTTGCAGATATCTTTACAAAAGGACTTCCTACTCAGCTTTTTCTGGACTTTCGGGCCAGTTTAAGCATTAGGGAACCTCCCGCTCAAACTAAGGGGGAGTGTTAATTATGTACATTATTTATCGCTTTGTATAGTTTAGAGGTCCTTGTGTATTTATTCTAAACCTTGCATTATTTATATTGGTGAGTGTTAATGCAAACCCTAAGTGGGATTATTTCCACATTCAAACATTAACATCTCTTACTAAACTCATTTAAAGGCTTTACTATTTACTCTTAAACTCTTATCTAGAAACATGTGACCATAACACATTAGACCACATAATGGGTATGTAAAGTCCATCCTCTCGATTATGGGCGTTCTAGAATGTCAGTCACAATGCAAGCATATGAACTTATGCCCCCAAACTCTTTAGTACATCTCTTTAGTGCTTGGTACTTCACTCAAGACATAACCCATCATACATGAATGTAATTGTTATGTTCAAACTCTTTAAAACTCATAAATATGCTCATATTATTTAAAACTCTTTGGAAAATGTGTTTTCATGTATAAACACATAATACATCTCATACAAATAATGCACATACAGATCTACGATCCTAATACATTTCCAAATCCATCAAAAACACTAAGTACACAAGGATTAAGGATTCAAATGTGATGATCTAAAGGTTATGATATCAAAATTTTGTTTATGATAAATACGAATCAATTGCACTTCAAAATGAGTTATAATTCCCAAATGGACCTCAGTCATCACCAAACTTGAATCACACTAACATTTTAAGTTATATTTACGACAATACATGAAGTCAAATAATTTAGAGATTTTATCATGTCATAAACTTAACTCAAAACTCCATTGAAGCTCATTAGCAAAATTGAAAACCTCAACTAAACAATTGTGTAAAATCCATATCTATGATGGAGTCATTTGATCAAAAAGAGTTTAGAAAACTTGAAACAAGTTTGGAAATAACATTAAACTCATAAATTGAAGTGCAAAATCTATTCCACCATAGCTAGGTTGTGAAGCTCCTTAGCCACATGACTTCAAGTCGATTAGGAAAAGAGTCGTTCAATCTTGGTGCCTAATCCTTATAGATGTATTTGTATATATATCATTCTGAATTCAATATTTTGTATGTTTTGGGAGTTTTAACACTTATGTTGGTAAGCATAGCAACATTTCTTGTACATTCATAATACTTTAAAGGGAAATACACTTACTGGTTTAAAAACATGAAAGTGTTTGAACAATTTTGGGTTTTCTTTAAGACATTAGAATGGGCTTTTAAATTTATCTTTGACAATACAATTCGAACAAAACAACTTGTCGGACCCATATATGTGTTTTACCATCCATATTCCATCATGAACATACGACAAAAGCTTTAATCTAGACCATGCCTTGGATCCTTAAACCAGATAAATATGAATAAAAAGCGATTGAAATCGATGACGAAATTTTATCCAAAAAAAATAGAAAAAGAATATGATAATGGACAAAACTTACTGACATTGTTTGTCGTCTTCCCATAATCTCTTCGAAACGCGGCACTCCGGTGGTGTTGCCACACCTGCGTTTTCAATACGTGTCCACAGTCTGCTTCGTGTATAAACGCATCCAACTCTCACTCTACAGAAATCAATTTCCAGTTTTCCACATAACAATGGCAAATCTCTCCATCATAACCTTTTCAATTGTGATTTTGTTATCGAGTTTTGTAGCGAACGGAATTCCGGGAGGGAGGACGAAGGTAACCGATGTGAAGTCGAACAAGGAGCTTCAGGAGCTCGGGAGGTACTCGGTGGAGGAGTACAACCGCTTGCAGCGGATCTCATCGGGAAAAAACGACGGAGATCTGAAATTTTCGCAGGTGGTGGAGGCGGAGAAGCAGGTGGTGTCGGGGATGAAGTATTACTTGAAGATCGAGGCGTTTTCAAAGGCGAGTGAAGATCCGAAGGTATTTGAAGCGGTTGTGGTGGTGAAACCGTGGCTTCGCTCGAAGCAGTTGCAGAGTTTTGCGCCGTCGTCGACGATTTCTCAACTGATTTGGTGAATTTCGCCGGAACTGTTACAAATTCGCCACCATAGCATCTCTGTAGACTTGTTTGTTGTAGTTCCGTTTTTGTGATATGTGAGGGCAAAATATAAGGCTTAATAAACCCATTGCTCGCGGGGAAATCGGAATTTTGATTCTAAAAGTTTTGAATAAATTGGTTCAAGAGAATTATAATTATGAAATCAATCTCGACCTACCCAATTGTGAAAACAAGTAATCGACGTTTGCCAACGATGTAACTATCGGCCATCATTATGTCGTCCATCCCTTGTTCCATGTATTATGAATAGACAGATGAATTAAAAGGATATTAGTGTATTGTAATCGGTGTTCCACGTATCACTATCTACTTCTTGAAAGGATGGTAAAAATTCGTTTCGTCGTAGTAACATAATATTTTCTTTCGTCTTCTAAAATCATATTATTATTACACGTATACATTAAACTTTGTATTCTTTTGGATCGAGATTTTGATTATCTATCAAGATCTCTTAAAAAACCAAATGTTTGTTCCACACATTTTAGCTTGTCCTTGAGACGTTTAAACTGGAACCATTTTTCGTCATTTGAACATGTCAACGATTTGACAAATATAAAATATTCAAGATATATATCATCAGTAAAATAGGATCCCAACTTGTATGATTCTCTATTCACTTCAAACAACAAGTCATATACATTTCCAAGATAGGTAACGTTGAATATTGGCCATTGCATCCGTGTTTTTTCATGTAAACACAAATGTTGGTATGCTAATTGGTCTAAGGGTCGTGATGAAGAGAAGATGTTAAATATATACATTAGTAAGTTGCTAGTAGTGAATTATTTATGTCTATATGATAACCCATTGCATCCGTGTTTTTTCATGTAAACACAAATGTTGGTATGCTCAATCGGGGCTTAGAAAAGTATTGGCATATTCATTTATGAACTACCGAATAAGTATTGGTATGCATAAGTAGGAAATACCGGAGAGTATTTGTATGTTCAAAGTTCAAACTATATGCAATATGAAGTTGCATAGGAAAGCTGGAAATGTTACTCAAGCTTTACAAATTATGTCATTTACGATACATATGTAAGAGACATGAATATAGCTTAGTACTTTGATTGACTATACGACATTTGAAGATACTTATTGAAGATTCTTTTATAGTTGATGTAGATAGAACATCAATCTCATGTCATATGGATGTATAGATTTTGTAGTGTGGCATGTATTAATATGAACATGTTACTCTTATTGTTAAAACATCTTGTACAAGATATAAAAGAAAATTATTGGATGCACTTTCATATGAAAAGCTGGGTGTAACACTACACGAGTATTCCAGGATCCAAATGATTTTTCTTATAAATAACATGATGTGTATACTCTTTAATGAAAACACTACTCCACATAGCCAAAACAAAGTTTTGGCTTGTGACCAACATGCATGATCATAAAGAAACTAATATCATGTATGAAGCTAAGACCTACAAAATTTAAAACTACATAGTTCCTATAGTTGACAAAATCCACCCGTGTTCCCAAATAAACACCAAAACAGAATTGTATGCTATAACAAGGAATATATAACATAATTGTACATTCGGCTTCCTATCCACCATCTACCTCATTATACAACTTTATCTGCCACATGAATAACCCACAATGTTTTTGTCTTATCTTCTAATAACATTACAGCCTCATACCTAAACGACTCGCATCAAACCTTCCATAACAATATAAATATATATGTTCCAATCTAACCTCTATCAACAATCCGAAACCGTTTACCGATCATACGGATATTCACAATCATTCTCTTTCACTGTAAAGTGTTGCGGTTGTTCACCCCCACAATGCAAATTCCACATCTTTAGGTACGCGCGTTCTACGTTTCTCACCTGAAAATATTTATCAAAACATGAATTATTTAAACCAATAACCCAAATAAAATATTTGTAAAGTTAACTTAATTACCCAACGCGACGTGTCAAAAAGCGGACAACTGGCTCGCGACATCTTCAGTCTCTTTCTTAGATCATGAAGCTTTCTTGGATTCAAAGCTAAACTAACCGCCCTCTCTTCATACTCTTCCATGCTTTTTCACACCAGACAAATACAAGAGTTAGACTTTGTTTGATAGTTTCAGACCTGACTGAGTAAGAGGTCTGACTCAGTAAGCATTATGTTATTGCTGACTCAGTCAGATGTGTTTTATAGCTTACAAACGACCAGTCAGACGCAAATCAAACACAGCCTTAGATTTTCTGTTTTGCTAACTTGCACCGTAACATGGGTTTTGCTAACATGCACCGTTCAGGTTATGCTAACGTGCACTACAAGGTGTAACTAAATTATTAATGATGTTAAATATTTTTATTAAATTTAATTACCTATTCACAATCATTTCCTCCCCTACTCCAGTAGCTAAACAAAGGGAACCGGCAACTCTAGTAGCCATTTTCTCAAGGGGAAGTGTCACCATTGGTAGACCAGCCCACAGTACATCCGTGCCTGTTGTATGTGCATTGCATAAAGGCCTGGCCCACAAAAAATCAAAAATAATAAAATTAATAAAAAAAGATATATCAATAGAAAAAATAACAAAACATACGTGTCTAGGCAAACATCAGCTAAAGAACTGCGTCTAATATGTTCGTTTTTCATAGCAACATCAGTGAAAATAATTTGGTCCGGCTTCACACCCTGCACAGCAGCATCTACATGGAAAAAATATATATATAAAATTAAAAAATCTAACTAAAATATTTAACCGATAAATCATTATTAACATTTACATGAACGAAGTCTCATTTCACCAGCAGCTGGGAATCTCAGAAGCCAAAGTGCACTATTGGGTACACGTTTTAAAATATTACACCTGAAATAAGTCAATAACACATGGTCAACACAGTCAATAGTACGGTCAACAAGCGTACACAAGTTACCATGTTGTGAAAATTTCAGGGTCCATTTTGTAAAGCTGATTGAAACAAGCAAATATGAATTTGTCCTCTGGTAATCCGTATGTGGATCGGTTTGGACGTGAGTTGGGATCCAGCACATCGAGATTTTTCTACAGCCAAAATATAATAAAATTATTTTTTATACCATGTTTAGTTATTTAAATATTTAATAAATTACCTGTTTATAATCATTAACAAAGTAACAATGAGGAAGATGGACAAGTTTTTCTGAGTAAATATGAGAGAGGTTGAGTGGCGAGACAAACTGTCATAATATTTAACAACATTTTAGTATTTAATAAATATCAATAAGTAAATTTATTGGTTTATGTCAAGATTTAGCAACCAACTTGCTGACCTCATCGGTGACTAGATATTGTATGTAGTGGGCCCCAGTTGTACCGGGAAACCCCATGTAGGACACCTGGATAGGTGCGGGTTGCATGGCAAAAATCTCGTTTCTAGCCCCCTTCAAATTCAAAAAAAATGTTACTTAAGTCTTAAAGGCCACAATGATATGATATTTAGGGGTAATTGAGTAATTTAGTCCAATCAAACCTTGGTATAACCGTTGAGGTTGATAAGTATTTGTATCTGATCTTCATTTATTAGGCGTGCAATCATGTCTGATGTCATCGCTGACACATCCTTAAAGTGTTCGGTTTCTGATTGTATTCGCATCCGCCATTCACTTCCATCGTTTTGACTCAAAGCATAACAAAATACCTAAAAAACAAAATAAAATTGTAATTTGTGACTTTTTGACTAAAAATTTTCAGAAAATATATGAAATAAAAAATAAGGAAGAAACCTCGATGTTGTCTCTGTTATGCATGCCAAATACTGACCCCATTAAATGAGAGAGAGGGTGGTTTCCAAAATCACTGCTTACATATCTACAACAGAAGCAAAATGATTTTAATAAAAATGTTAAAATCACGAAAAAGATGTTTTTTTTTTTTAAAATATATTTACCCGATTTTGAGCCGCTTGTTACCCCCGCTACTCTTTATTGGTAGTGGCAAAGGGTGGTTGAAAACAGGAGGAGAAAAACGACTTGCTATGAGGGAACAATGTGCCGCATATTTACGGCTATAAATAATTACAAATTTATAATGAGAAATGTTATGTTAAATTAATTATTCCAGGAATCTAAATAAATTAAATTTATACCTTATTTCAAGTGTAAGAATAGGGTCAAGCGGGTATGCAATCGCATGAAAAGGTTGCACACTTGGAATCACTGGTATCTGTAAGGAAATAATGTATAATATAATGTATATAAAGTTATAAGAAATAAGATAAGAATAGTGAACTTGCTGAAATTAAGTTCTAGAAGTTTCTGGAAGAAAAACCTTGATTTGTCTTCGAAGTATACTGTCTACTTCTATGAACATTCTCTTTCTGTCATCCCAGTCACATACACACTATAAATGAAGTCACAAAAAATAGAATTAAAATTGTTGAATAAGATTAAATATTGAACATCATAAAAAAAACCTGTAATGTGTGTAGCAGATTACAAGTGGCTTCAGGGAAATCAGGGCGTACAACCAATGCTTGTTTGTAGCTTTTAATAGCTAATTCCACAAGCCCACTACAATTTTCATATTCAAAATTCATATACTTTAAAAAGGGGGAATAGCAATGTACTTTAATATGGCTATGTACTTTATTTTTTACCCATGTTAGCAATGTACTTTATCTTTTTATCCATAATAGCAACATACTTTATACTTGCATTTCGCTACCAGTATAGGCAGTGTACTTAATTTGTTACATATTATTATAAATAATATGGGCAAATAAATGAAAGTATATTGCTATAATGGGTAAATGACAGCAAGTATGAAGCTAAAATGTGCAAAATTATTCCAAGTATGTTGTTATCATAGGTAAAGAAACGCAAGTATGTTGCTATTAAAGGTAAAGAAAGAAATGCAAGTACACAGCCATTATAGGCAAAATATAAAGTACATTGCTTGTATTGGTAAACAGAGTAAAGTACGTTGTTATTTTCTGCATTTGGAAAAAGCAATAAATACCTGTCTTTATAAGCTGAAGCAAGATTTGCATGAGCTTCTGCCATAGTTGGACAGACAACAATAGCATGTGAATAATCTTGAATTGCATCATTTACTCTTCCAATATCTTTATAAGTATTTCCACGGTTCACAAAACCATCAGCAGCCATAGGATTGATTCTAAGAACTTCATTGTAGCAAGATATGGCATCAGTGTAATTACCCTGTTATTTAATGTCATATTTTGTATCACCTTTCTCAATGTAATAATAGCAACCTACTTTGAAAGGTGATTCAGTTTTAGCTACCTGTTGTTTATATATTATTGCAAGGTTGTTGAAAGGAGCAGATAATCCAGTTGTTACAGATAAAGTTGCTTTGTAACATTGAGCTGCAGCAGTCATCATGTTCCTGTGAAAACCACTTTACATGATTTTTTTTTTCTATTTTTGAGAATTATATTTGATTATAGATATTCAATGAGTAAACAAATTTACCATTCCATGTAAATATTTCCAAGGTTAGTGAGTGCCTGAGGGTGGCTAGGTTGCAGGGAAAGGCATTGCTGGATGTAAAAATAAAAATAAAAAAAGAAAATTCAATCAGTATTCACAAGTAGAACTGTAGAAGTATGAAGGCAGGGGCAAAAATGTCATTTGTAACCTACACGATAGCAATGAATGGCTTCCTCAACTTTCCCAGCATCTCTGAGTGCATTCCCCTAGTTAATGTAAGATCAAGATTTGTTTAAAAGAATTGTGCAGTCAAGTTTTTTAAGAAAATGTCCACCCTACCCAGATAAAGGGCAAAAAGGGTATAAAAAGAAACTCACAAGATTGTTATAAGCCTCCAAAAATCCAGCATCACAAGTAATTGCCTGTCTATAGTAATTAATTGCCATTTCCAAGTTGCCTTGCTCATAATATATGCTAGCTAGATTCCCTGATTTATGTAAAAATAAAAAATGATTGCATTGTAACAAATGAAAACTTTGTTGCTATTTTGTGCATATAAATGTTACGCATAAAATAAAACAAAACTCACCAAAAGCCATAGCATAATCTGGTTTTGACTGAAGGGCTCTCTTATAACATACCATAGCTTCATTAGACATTCCCAAAGCCTGTAAAGTACAAAGTAATGGTCAATTTAGTCAAAATCTGTATTTGAGAGATCAAGAAATGTTACTAGGGACACAACGGTAACTTCACCTTGTACACATTTCCCAAGTTTAAATAGGCATCAGAAAGCGTTGGGTTGAGCTTGACCGCCTCCTGAAAGGATTGACAACAAGTTTCACTTGATTTTATAATCAAATTTCAAATGTTTATTTAGAGCAAATTCCAAGAAATAGCAACATACATTACTCTATTCACCAATATAGGCAATGCACCATATTTTTTACCCATAATAGCAACGTACTTAAACTTTTTACCGATTATAGCAATATGCAACTAGTAATACCAAGGTACTTGCATTGTAGCAAAATGTAAGTACATTGCTATTATAGATAGAATTAAATTACATAGATGTTATTGGTAAATAAAAGTAAGTACGTTTATGGGTAAAAAATTAAGTACATTGCCCACATCCCCACATTGGTAGTGAGAGCAAAGTACATTGCTATTCTCAGCAGTCTGCAATTTGCCCTTTTATTGGAATGGGAGAGAAGATGTATCAAAATTCTCCTTACCTTGTAATACTGGAGTGCCCTAGTAAGATCACCAGACTCCATAAAAAGGCCAGCAAGATTACACCATGCAATGGCAAAAGTTGGTTGTATACGTAGTGCCTCCAAATAACAACTGTATGCCTGTTCAAAAAACAATTCTTGGTATATTGAAGGGAGCAATAAAATAACTCACTTCAATATTTCTTACTTCTTGCACCAATCCTTGAGCTTTCATCAAGTTCCCAAGGTTGCTATGAGTATCAACCTATAAAAACAAGAAATAGAAGAAATATTTGGTTTAAGTTTCTGGTAAATGTTTTAAGAAGAAAAGAAAACAGAAAATGGAGGCTAAATTTGCTACCAAATGAGGGTTTAATGCAAGAGCCTGGCGACAGCATTGAATGGCTTCTGTAAGTCTTCCTTTTCGCATGTATGCACTTCCTAAATTTGACCAAGCATCCGCGAAATTTGGGCGAAGCTGTGTTGATAATGTTGAAGGTGAGTGGAGATATGTTGATTTGAATTATGGTGAATCATAACTAGAAAGTTAGATACCTCAATGGCGATTAAATAGTAACGGATTGCAATATCAACGTTCCCCTTTTTCTGTAGACAAAAGACATTGCCATTTATGAGGACTTTTAGGAAGCTGTTTAGAAGGATGTAGAGTTATTGAATTTGATAATGTGTCAACCTTCCATGCATTTGCCATGTTTCCATAGCACTCAGCAAAATTTCGATCAATCAACAGAGCTTCTTCATTCTTTGCAATGCACATATCAAAGTCATGGAGCTGAAAAGAGAGTGAATAAGTCTAAGAGAGTTGTGATGATGTTTAACTGCAGAAAATAGTGGATAAGGAAGCATGTAATGACCTAACCTGATAATATATTGCACCCTTGAGAAGAAGATTATCTAATCGCATCGGGTTTCTGTCATAAACAGCCTTGCTATGATCTAAAGCCTGTCTAAAATCTCCAGATTTGTAACTCTGATGAGCAACGGCCATGAGGATGTCTTCGGTGGCTGTAAAACATTTGCATGATAGATTGAACAAAGACGAAGGACACCAAATAGAGGCTCTAACTATAAATTACAAGTTCCAAAACCCTAAAAAGTTGTTAAATCTCAAATACAGATGACAACAAACGTAAAATCGCTCTGTAAAAACAGTTATCGATCAGATTAGAAACCCAAACCTTCAAGTGACTCCAGTCCTTGCGATAGTTGAAGGTCTGCGTTCGACGATGACGGAGCGATTTCCGTCGACAAAACATACGAAGATTCCCGCTGATGATCATCATCATTATACGAAGCCCTAGCAGCCTGATGCAACAGCTGCTGGTTTTGTTGTTGCTGTTGAAATTGCCGCGGATCGGTCTGTACGGACAACATAGCTGATTGACCGCTAAAACCAGAGATAAATTGCTAGAGCAAAACCGTTGTCGCGTATTGAGTTTCTTCTGTTTTCAAGGAGAATTCATGGAACGGAAGGGTGATGGAAATATCGTTTCGTATAAGTCGCGATGAATCAAAAGATAAACAGAAGATGACGATTCTCTCTCTTGATCTCCAGGAGTTTTTGCGTATGAAGGAAGAACAAGAGAGAGATACAATCAGGATCTCTGTCGAATGCAATTGCTACAACCAGCCTTAATCATACAAGGAAGCTATTCACTCCTAACGTGACACGTAGCTTCTCCAAAGGATGCAGAGTTCATCCATGTAGTTACGTTTCTGTCAATAATTTTGAGACTTCTTTTTAAATTCAAAAAATTAAAATGGCAAAACTTGTATTTATTTTTTGGAAGGACTTGTTAGGGTAACCAACTAGTTGATTTGTTCACGTTTAGTCACTTTCTTTTTTATCGTGCTTTATTTGCCATTGAACTATCTATTTTGTTCATGATACATCCTTACGACCTGTAATAGCAGGTTTTACAACCTAATTGACATCTATTTTGTTCACATTTGGTCACTTTCCTTTTTTATTCGTGCTTTATTTGCCATTAATTTAATTTATTTTTCCATTTTTAATTTATTTTTTCATTTTTATTCGTGCATATCTGAAATGACTATTTTGCCCTTTTTAATTTATTTTTCCATTTTTATTACATTATAAGGATTTTTTTATTAATGACTTTTAATTAAAAATAAATAAGAAAACAACCCACCACCGCCTCTCTCTCTCCGTCTCTCTCAATTAATAAAACCTGCAACTAAACACACACACACATACTTTGCAACTAAACACACACACACACACGCACTTTGCAACTAAAAACAAAGACATCACCACCATCTACAACAAAGATCTGGACAAAGATGATGAAAGCGAAGATCACTCCAACCCAAATTTGATGGCTCACCATCTACGAAAAACTTCTTAATGGCTCGTCTGATTTAATCCAAGAAGTTTTTCGTAGCATGCTTAGTTGGTTGAATTGTTGGCTTGTAACGGTGGAGGTGGATTGTCGGGGCAAAACAACTTTGATGTGTACTTTGTTTTCACAGATCGGGAACAAGCCAATATTGAAAACAAAGTACACATCAAAGTTGTGTTGCCCCGGCAATCCACCTCCACCGTTACAAGCCAACGATTCAACCAACTAAGCATGCTACGAAAAACTTCTTGGATTAAATCAGACGAGCCATTAAGAAGTTTTACGTAGATAGTGGATTAAATCAGACGAGCCATCAAAGTTGGTTTTGAGTGCTCTTCCCTCTCATCATCTTTGTCCAGATCTTTGCTGTAGATGGTGGTGATGTCTGTGTTTTTAGTTGCAAAGTGTATGTGTGTGTGTGTGTGTTTAGTTGCAAAGTGTGTGTGTATGTGTGTGTTTAGTTGCATGTTTTATTAATTGAGAGAGACGGAGAGAGAGAGAGGCGGTGGTGGGTTGTTTTCTTATTTATTTTTAATTAAAAGTCATTAATAAAAAAATCCTTAAAATGTAATAAAAATGGAAAAATAAATTAAAAAGGGCAAAATAGTCATTTCAGATCTGCACGAATAAAAATGGAAAAATAAATTAAAAATGAAAAAATAAATTAAATTAATGGCAAATAAAGCACGAATAAAAAAGGAAAGTGACCAAATGTGAACAAAATAGATGTCAATTAGGCTGTAACCTGCTATTACAGGTCGTAATGACGTATCATGAACAAAATAGATAGTTCAATGGCAAATAAAGCACGAAAAAAAAAAAGAAAGTGACTAAACGTGAACAAATCAACTAGTTGGTTACCCTAATAAGTCATTTTCCCTTTTTTGGACAAAGTTACACGGTTGGTCCGCTAGTTTGTAAAAACTCATATGGTGAGGATAATTATAAATTTTTTTACGTGTTTGGTCTGGTTTGAAAAATTACATATTTGATTTATCTTTTGGCTAACACAGTCTGATTTGAGTCATTGCTCGACCCTTTGTGTCTATCACATGAGGGTATATCTGTCCTTGTTGTTCTCGGTTGCCTTGATTAAAACGTGTAACAAGTGCATCTGTCGAGATCCTTAATCCCAACAAACTGGTATTAGAGCTCTGTCTGAAGAAGGGAAGATTAAAATCAATAGGTTTGAAAGTCATAATTTTGGCTTCTAGAGAATGCAGATAAAATATTACTTGTATCAAAAGAAGTTACACATGCCCCTGATCGGTGTGAAACCAGATGATATGAAGCAGAAGGAATGAGATATGTTAAATCGATAGGCCCTTGGAGTTTTTCGGTTGTCATTGGCCAAGAATGTTGCATACAACATCGTCAACAAGAAGACAACGTAAATCTCGATTAAGGCGTTGTCTAACATGTATGAGAAACACTCAACTGTAACAAGATGTTCTTGATTTGGTAAATACGAAGACGAAGGAAGGTGGGCCTGTGACAAATCACGTCAATGAGTTCGGTTCAATAATATCTAGATTGATATCGGTTGACATTAGATTTAAAGATGAAGTCCAGGATCTATTGTTATTATCTTTGCTTCCCAAGAGCACCTAACTGCGGTCAATAGTGCATCCGATACGCAGAAGCTCACGTTTGAAGGCATTCGTGATTTGATCCTCGGTGAGGACATCCACATGAGGAATGCGGGAGAGTGCTTTGGCAGTGTGTTGAGCACATAAGAACAAGGAAGAAGGACCAACCGGGGTGAAGGTATTAGAATAGGAAAGACATTACCTGCTGAACTACAAATAAAGTGGCCACTTTAAGAATTAGTGTCCGAAGCCTTCGGCAAACAATGTGAGGAAGGAAATGAACGTGACAGAAGACTGTGGTGACGTACTTACATGTTGCGTAGAGAGTTCAGTGGTGTCCTCGATAATGGACTCAAGTGAATTGTTCAATGTGAGCCATTACAGAGAAGTAATGCAGAACGTCAGGCATTACAATGGCAAGGTCCGACTTGCAGACGATCAGAGCCTGTATATCACCGGAGTGAGAATGTTCTTCTCTAGAAGAGCATAGGAACGAAGTGAACTTTGAAAAATGTCAAGTTCATTCTGGATCTTAAACAAATTTTTGGGAATGAACATCGTGCGAGATATATCTTCAAAAGTTCCAAAACTTCCACAGGAGAGGTACATCCGTAAAGTTTTAGAGAAGTTCAATATGATCGATACGAAGCCCATGAGTACATCCCTTAGGAGTCACATCTGACTCACAAAGAAGCAATCCCTCTCAAAGAAGCAATCCCAAATATGGAAGACAATACAACTATGATCAATATGCCCTATGCGTCAGGTAGCTTGATTTTTTCATAAAAATAACAAAACTAAAATTTAAATTTAAACGAAACATAAAAATAAGTTAAACTAAACTTAAAAACTACATTTGCTATTTTTTCATAATATCGTCCTTTATCTTTAACGTTATTTTGAGTGTCCGCCGGAGATATGATCGGTCGGTGCCATCAAAGAATGCATATCGATCACCTTTTGCTTCTCCTTGCAGACTTTCTCTTTCTTGAGCTTCCGTTGTTGTTCAAATTCCACCTGAGACGTAAAAGTGGAATACAATCGATCAAAGTTTTCGTTCATTTAATCGACTCATTCTTCATGAGTCGAGCTACAAGACGTCGTTTTTCCTTTTGCTTTTACTCTATCGCAACCTATCGGCCTTTCAAAGTCGTCATGGTTTTCATTGATGTCAAAACCAACATGTGCATCCGAAGACGTCGTGTAACTGGTTTCCGATGTTTTGGAACCCCCTTTCATCTTTATGACGCTCTCACAATTTCCCAAAAATTTAAAAGGATTTATGTTAGTTTCCACACAGAAACCCTCAAACACAGTTTGTAACACATCTTTGTTGCTTCGACTGCTTTGTCGTTGGTTTTTAAAGTTGTTTTACAAACCGTTAGACTTCGTCACAACCTTGTTAATGTCTCAGTATTTTGTTGTTATTGTGTCTTTGGAGCGATAATTCCCACACCCCATTTCCTTATGAAACAACTTTGTAATACATATCCAAAAATGTTTTTTAGCTTAGGAATTACCTTCTGACGCATGCTCGGAAATGTTTGCCCATGCTGGTGCTAAAATAGTTTCCTCAATAGGGTCCAATGTTGAGGAGAAGCGGGAACGACATGCTTCACGAGTTTTTTTTGGAATTTTTTCTTTGGAGTGGGGCCTCTTCGGGGGAAGATTCAAGTTGTATTCCGAGCACGAGATCAGAATTAAAATCGGAATTGAAATTGGCGATTGGTTCGGGTTAGGGTTCGGTGAAGTTGGTAGGAGGACAACAAAATGGGATGAAAGAGGATTGAGAATACGTTGATTGCATTCCGGAATAATGAAATTGTGGTGATGAGAAGAAATGATGTTTCATTTGCGGGATGTAGGGTGGCGGTGACGTTTCGTCCGAAGGGAAAAATACGATGCTAGTTAAGCATCTTGCACACTCCCTACAATCACAGTTATAACCTTACACAAATACAAAGCGTACCAGGGCTAAGGTATGAGCCACACAAAAGGGCTGAAATATATACATACGACAACCATATGTGTATACTAAGAGAGGCACTGGTTCTTCATTTTATGTTCCACATTATCTTTGAGATATCCTTCATCAGATTTTTTTCTGTTGTAACAATTATTTTCCATTATCAGGCATAATGCCTTTACGTAACAATATATACACGTAAATGAATTACACAAGGGCCAAAACCAATTTACATTGGGCTAATACAAATTCAGTGGGCTAGGACTTTGGACTACAACATAAATACGGCTAACATCCCCCCCCCCCCCCGCGCAGTCGGAACGACAGGTCTTCAACAAATGTTTAGACCGGATCTGGAGTCTAAAAATAGTACACACGGTAGCCCTTTGGTGAAGATATCCGCATGGCAACTTTGTCTCGCACAAAGTGAATGCCGATCTCAAAGTGTTTCGTGCGTTGATGTTGAACAGGGTTGGTGGATAAATAAATCGTGTTGCATTGTCACAATGGACGAGAGTAGCAGATAGAGGCACGTAATGAAGTTCCCGCAGGAGGTTGCGTAGCCAACTCGTCTCAGCAACAGTTCTAGCAACGCCGCAATACTCAGCTTCGGCATTGGAGCAAGTGATCGTACCCAGTCGTTTAGAGGACAAAAAAAAGGTTCTGACCAAGGAACACACAGTAGCCAGAGGTGGATCGACGGGTGACGGGGCATCCAGCCCAATCAGCATCGGAATAGGCAATCAACCCGCGAGAGGGGGAGGCATAGAGTTGTAAACCATGATCACGAGTACCCCGTATGTAATCTGGGATCATGCATATACAGGCAAACCTGCTGAACGACATATGAGATGTTAGGCCAGGTGAAGGTCAATACTGAAGAGCACCAACAAAGATGCGGTATAGAGTCAAAGGTCAATACTGAGAGCACCAGCAAAGCTGCGGTATAGAGTCGGATCAGATACAGGAGGGCCCGAAGCATCGAACTTGGCAGCGATGTCAGCAGGCATGCGTGCCGGTTTGCAGTTAGACATATTTGCATGCTCAAGTATCTCGGTTGCATATTTTGTTGAGACAGGAACATGCCATGATTGTCTCTATGGACAGCAACGCCGAGAAAGTAATTTAATGAACCCAAATCTGTCATGGAGAACTCAGACTGCAAAGTGTTAATAATCTGCCGAAGAAGAGATGTAGATGAAGCAGTCAAAATAATGCCATCCATATAAAGAAGTAGGTATGCAAGGTGATCCCCCAGTCTGAGAATAAAGAGAGATGAATCTGATTTGCTGTTAATGAATCCAGAACGAGTGATAAACTGAGCAAATCTAAGGTACCATGCACGAGGGGCCTGTTTGAGACCATAAAGAGACCTCTGAAGAAGGCACACATGATCAGGGGCAGAGGGTCCCGAAAACTAGGTGGCTGGTGCATGTATACAGTTTCCTGAAGATGACCATGAAGAAATGCATTCTTCACATCCAACTAGTGAACCGACCAATGGTGAGATATAGCCAGGCTTAGAATGGTTCGGATAGTGGCTGGTTTGACCACCATGCTAAATATCTCGTCACAATCAGTACCTGGTCGCTGGCTACGACCGTTAGCAACTAATCGGGCCTTGTAGCAAGCTAGAGATCCATCTGCATTAAGTTTCTTTTTGAACAACTAAATACAATCAACCACGTTAGCATCGAAAGGTCGAGTAACAAGTACCCAAGTTCCGTTAGAAATAAGTGCATCATATTCATCTTTCATGGCATTTAATTACCGGTTAGGATCTCGGAAAACGTCCTTATATGAATGCAGAATCGGAGACGTAGATGAGATGGTATCAGTGTGGTGATTGAGTTTTTGTATGGGCTTGCGGATACTGTGCGTAGCACGAGTAGCCATAGGGTGCAAACGAGAGGGAGCGGATGGAGGGTGGTGGGCGTCAATAGGGGCCTCGGTGGAGGAAGAGGTGTCGGCCGATGAGGTAGCAGCGGCTTCGGTGAGGTGGTGAGCAGCGGTTGACGCGCCGGAGGTGTCAGCCGCGTCGGAGGGGGTGGGGACATCAGTTTGGGGAGACGAAGGGGAGGGGGTGTTCATTAGAGGATGAGAGGGTGTGTTTGGGTGATTGAACATATTGCGAGAGTCATCGATGTCAAGAAAATCATACGCAGGTGGATGATTCGGCGTCATTGAACCGAATGGAAAAACTGTTTCGTCAAAAGTGACGTGACGGGAGACGATGATGTGTTTGGTGTGGAGGTTGAGACAACAGAAACCTTTGTGATTTGTGGATAACCCGGAAAAATGCAAGGGACCGAGCGGTATTGTAGTTTGTTGATGTTGTTTAGGTGAGGATAGCAAAGACAGCCAAATACGTGTAGATGGGTATACGATGGGTGTTTGTTGAATAGTTTGTAGAAGGGGGTATTGTGTTTGAGGGCGGTGGAGGGTAATATATTTAGGAGATGAACGGCCATGTGAAAAGCTTCCACCCAAAATGTAGGTGGAAGATGGGCTTGGAATAGAAGGGTGCGTATCATGGTGTTTAAAGTGCAAAGCATGCACTCGAATTTTCCGTTTTGTTGGGAAGTATATGGGCAAGAGAAACGCATGTGTATACCGTGAGTGTCACAAAGTTGGTGAAACCGGGTGTTGTCATATTCTTTTCCGTTGTCACATTGAAAGGTTTGAATTTCGGTGTGAAACTAAGTTTTAATATAGGCACGAAAATGGAGGAATTTAGCAAAGACTTCATATTTTTGTTTAAGAGGATACACCCAAACAAAGTGAGTAAACTGATCAAGAAAAATCACATATTACTTTATTCCACTATGACTTTGCAAAGGAGAAGTCCATACATCCGAATGAATAACTTGAAACGGAAATAAAGCATCAGTTTTAGACTCATACGACTTGCCAAGTTGACAAGCATGACAAAGTAAACGAGACTCCTTTTTATTACATGCAATGGAATTACTAGAAATTAAATGCTTGAAGACAGGTTGTCTGGGATATCAAGCTGTAAAAAATACTTCATTTTGGTTTAGCTCAACTATTCAATTAATCATATGGATCAAATCGCTCTTTGGGCTAGTAATTAATTGTTTGACACTTTGACTTACGTAACTAAATGAAAATATCATTACATCCCATTCTCGAGTTTTTTTTAGGAAAAAGAAATGACTAGGAGTGTATAAATTTTGCATTTCTCCTCAAAACTATGCGCTCAGTTTTAGGCTGATTAAGAGGGAAAACAAAGAAAATTCTCATCCCAATCTTGGTAAAATGATGGGAGCATGAAAATGAAACTTAAAACTTGGTGATTGTTTTGGAACGTGTTGATTAAAACATTTAGTTGATTATTCCCAAAAACATTGTTTTTTTGGAACTATGTCGTGCCGATTAAAACATCATGTTGATTGTTTCAGAACATTTTTTACTTATTAAAACATGTTTGTTGTTTTGAGACATTGTCTTGCTTAATTAAACATACTGTTGATTGTTCTATATATATTAACCAATGATGGAAAAAATATAGAAATGTTATTTTTCTTTTCTTTCTGTCCAACTTAACAACATAACATTCATTCATTTTTTTCTTCCACCTTAAGACACTAATGATTAATTTTCCCCTTTCTTTTTATTTTCTCTTTTAACTTTAAACTCGAGATCAGGGTGTTAAAGATGAATGTGATTTGCCCAATCACAAGAAAAACGTGTAAATGAAGTAAAACGTGGTCCATTAACGGAAAAAAAAGTGTTTTTACAAGAAACGCAAATGATAAAGTAGGTTGAAAATTCTTAATTTGCATAAATGTATACAAGATTAAATTACAACTTTGATCCATATATCATGGCAAAGTTATAATTTAATCCAAATATTTGGTTTGATCACTTTGATGCACATATAGTTCCTTAAACATACGTTCATGCATTCATTGCACCATCCGTCCCAAGCGTGGAAGGCATCATAAAATCTCCATTAAAAACCTAAAAAGGATCATCAATCTCCTTCATCTTAAACTTTAAAAAAAAAAACTCAACCAAAACCCAAAAATGAACTAAAAACTAAAAGAAAATCAAGCTTCAAATCAAATTATATAAATAACCTAACCTAAAATTAAAATCAATTTTCTTAAAGAAGATTCTTCTTTCCAACTTTTTGCTGGAAATTCACAACATAGATTTTGCAATTGTTGTTTAAAGAAGTTGGTTGTGTTGCATTACTTTGCAAGATTTGATGGATACCATTTCACCAATTATATAAGTTATTGGTGTTCTTGTAAATGTATCTCAAAAAGTCAAAAGTACACTCTTGAAGCTAAGACTACATTGATAGACTAGCCGAAAAGTTACAAGTTAGGTGGAAAGTCAGATGCTAGCCGGATAAAAACTAACATTTGGTAAAATCTAGCTAATAAGTCTAAAAAAGCTCCATAAGCTCATTAAAATATTAGTCCAAGTAGTTTTTTAAGAATATAGCTTATAAACTACTTTTTAACTTATCAAACATGACAACCTTAAAATTTTCGAAAAATAAGCTGATTTGTAAGCTAGTTGTGGTGTGTCAAACATAGCCTAAATAAATTACATATATACTATAAGAAGTTCCTTTTGTGGTAATAAGCTAATTTGTAAGCTAGTTGTGGTGCGTCAAACACAGCCTTAAATTACATATACTATAATAAGTTTCTTTTGTGTATTTTTACAGAAAACCAAATCAAATCGGTAACTTATTGAAAGATCCAAAAGGAAGTGAGTTCTTATTACTAATCAATTTCCTGAAGTTTCTCGATAACACTGAATACCTCCTCTCAAACTAAACACTTGTAATCATATCAATTGCTAGACTGTTTTCTAGTTATTTAGAGAGGAAAAAAAAAAAAAAGCAAATCCAAATTCACTCATCATGCCTTGCTATCAATTGTCATGGACACCGCCTCTTGCTTTCTTGCTCCATTCTGCAGTTTATACAACATCAGTTAGTTATTAGGGCTATTTGCCTATTTTCAATAAGAAGAGAATTCACTGTCTTTTGCACAGACGAGAGATCAAGAACGAGTTTCTATCTACCTTTTCAGGTGGGACAAAAAAATTGCAACCTTAGTCCGGTTGACATGGTCTTAAGGGTTTTTTTTTTTTTTTTTTTTTTTTTTTTGGATAATGATGACTGTGTAGATACGATGTTGTAAACATAATGTCTCTTCTAGACTAAATAAACCTTCTGAACGAAACTAAATGACTATTTCAACTTTACATTCCAAAAAACAACTTCCACACACAATATTCAGCATTTTAATAATATCCATCCAATTTAATGTGAGAAATGTTGGAATGAAAATAAAGACATATAAGTAAAGGGTTACTGTCTTAATACATTAAGCTATCTTTTTGGTTTATCCCGTGAAGTTATTTTATCCAGATTAAGTAAAAAAGAAACAACCATATTAAGAACACTAAGTCAAAAAGAAAGATCCCCTTGGTCTCATGCATGTCAATCAAAATCACAGTACAACGTATTCTGTCATATCATCTCATGTGAGTATTTAAGTTTTATTACAACTTACTGTAGATTGTAGGTGCTCCAGTTTGTTCATTTTCGCGAAAATATTGCCATAAAACTGCGCGTCTTTCTTGTTATACTCCTTCACCTTTTCTTTCAACAGTTTGTACTCCAACTTCACATCCCTAATCAAAAACCATAATCATACATCATTCTAGTTTATTTCAAAGTAAAAATTTCAAAGATCTAAACAAATAAAAATTACCTATTTTTAGGATCAATCTCAAGTGCTTTCCTAATATCCATCTCTGCAAGATCCAAATCAACGAGTTGAATGTATGCTTGGGCTCTTCTGTAAAGTGCCTTAACGTTCTTGCTGTCAGCATCTAAGACCTTCGTGCAAAGCTTTACTGTTTGTTTGTAGTCTTTTAGTTTTAGTTTGCATGCAGCATTGTTCAAATTGCAACTGATTTTTAGCAGTTTGGCTTGTTGTTTCTCATCGTCACTAAAAGCGGAGTCGTATTCGATGAAACTAAGAGCCTGTGTCATAAAAAATGGTTGTATGATTAGTTAATTGATTTGTAAAAAATAAATGAGAAAATGGATAGAGAAAATACATGAGCGTAACTTTGGAAAAGGTAACGACTTAATGGAGAAAAACTAATTTTTCTTAGGTTTTTTTTTTTTTTTTTAATATTAAATCGTTATTTCTGTAGCAAGTAAAAAGGAAAAAAAACTAAAATATCCACGATGTTTTTTTTTTTTTTTTTCATTTGCCTTTTTCAATTTGAAAAAGTTTATTTTCCGGTTACCATAGAGTTTTTTCATCACAACTTTTGGAGGGAAAAAGTTTGTGCATTTACAAACTCTTTTACTATTATCTATTTCATTTAGTTTACATCTTTTTCACTATATATATTCATAAAAAATATAAAAGAGTATAGAAAGCCAGAAATGTAGTAAAAGGTAAACATAAAACATTTTCTTTTAATTTGATAGAAACAAATGTATAAAATACTAGAAGTTTAAAGCTTTTATATTGATTGATATATAAAAAGGTGAAGTATTATTAAATATATAGTGTGTGCTTTTATATTAATTTAATCTCAAACATATTTATTTTATATGAAAAAAATGACATAGATAAAAATCTGTAACACCCATAAAGATTTTTGTTATCGCGTTTACATGATGAGGTTTTTAGAGTGTTGAGAGTAAAAAATAATAATAATGCTCCATTAAATCAAAGAGAAACAATATCTTACTTACCTTTTCATATCTTTTTGAAGCCCTCTCGTATTTTTGTTTCTTGAAAAGGCTATTCCCTTCTTCTTTCTTTCTCCCTGAAGTTTCAATCTTTTCTTGTGTAGTTAATTCCCACGAGTCTTTTTCCTGCAACAACTCAACCATTTTTATCCTTGCAATTCTTCAAGAACTATAAAAAGATCACAACTTTAGCATTTTTATACCTTTTCAAACGAAATCAACTCAACATCATAATACACATTGGAATTTGCAGGAACAATTGCTGATTCTTGATGTGATTCTGTTGAACCAAATGCATATTCTGGATGAATAGTTAACACCGCTACTTCACCCTTCTTCATGGTCTTCACACTTCTATCAAGTCCATCAATAACTTGTTCTGTCAAAAAAAAAAAAAAAAAAAAAAAAAAAAAAAAAAAAACCCCATTATGTTGTTAGCTCACGTCTTTTCATTTTAAAAAAAAAAATAACAACTAAATGGTACTCACCTTCATCTATCTTGAACTCGAATGGTGCCTCATTGTGTCCTTTATTTAAAAATAACGTTCCATCTTGGAGTTTCCCAATCAATTTCACTAAAAAATAATAAAAGCATTTTAAACCATGGTATAAATGTTGAAAATTTTCCAACCTAATAAATAAACGGGTTGAGATTTTCAACCTAACCTGATCTCTTAGATAAAGAGTTTCAGGCTGATCCATTTACTTTTTCAATCAAAATAATCTATTAGATAAACAGGTTAACATAGGCTGACCCATTTAAATTTCAAACTTTACATATAAGAAAAAAGTTTAGACTTGATTAATTAATTTATAAACCCAAAAAATTGTCAAAAAGAAACACAACTAGAAGTTAATTGTTTAAACAACATTTTATATTCAAATCAAGAAGCCATTTAATAGAATACAGAATGAATATAATACTTTTAAAAGTGTACCATTTTTGTAACAACTACTTGTTTCCAATTTTCTATCAATATTACAACAAAAGTAACAAAAGAAAACAATGAAGAAGAAAACCTTGAACAAGTGCACCATCGTTTGGGCGGTCATAGCCTTCTCCCTCCTTCAAGATTTTCTTTAAAACTTTCTTATCACTTGTAACCTCTGAAACAATATTCCATGAAACCAACTCAACCGTCATTTGGATGGTGGTGTTTGGTGGCACAACACATTCATCACCACCCGCCGGGTCCCGCCCTTTCTCCCCAAATGCATCTATGAACCAAAAACACCTTCAAGATTCAATCTTGGTGATTGTGATTGTCAAATAAACTCAAATTTTGTTTTAATTCAAATTTAATAATCTCACATTGTGGTTTCACAGTAAAGAGAGCTTTTTCTCCCTTCTTCATTGTTTTCACAGCCTTTGACAAAGCAGGACAAAAACACCCTACGCACATATACACATCAAATTTGTATGTAACATCGATTGAGGGTAAATACGTAATTTTAACACCAACTTTATAACGAGAAACTACTAACCATCCTTCACGGTGAACTCGACTTCCTCTGTTTTTGAAACTAAACTTCCATCTTCAAGCCGCGCCTCATACTTAACTGCATAACTCTAACCGTTTTCAGGAACAGAACAGAACAGAACAGAAACAGAACAGAACAGAACAGAACAGAACAGAACAGAACAGAACAGAACAGAACAGAACAGAACAGAACAGAACAGAACAGGTTAATCTGAAAAAACTTAATGTACCGAGAACTTCATCGGGATCTTTAGGAGTTTGCCAGTTGTGTCCTTCAGTGACTATTGTCTTCAAAATACCTCCATCTTTGCATATATCTTTCACTTTGGTCCATGAAAGCAACTCAATTTCAAATTGAAGTGTTGCATTAGGGGGAATAGTTGGATGCGATCCAGATTCACCATATGCAAGAGCGGGAGGAATTGTGAAAAGGGATTTTTCGCCTTTTTTCATAGTCTTGATACCATCGTCCCAACCTTGGATGACATGTCCTGTAATGGCGAAAACGAATCATCAACAGAATTACAGAAATCGACTCATGGGTAACGTTCCAAATACGATTATGAATTCAGAAACTCAGTAAAAGTAAAAAGGAAAGAATTTGAAAGAAGAATTGTCGTGTGGAATTGTTCAGAATTACTCTTACCGAGTCCGAGCTTGAACTTAAATGGCAAATCCCGATCGACGCTTGAATCAAATTGAGTGCCGTCAAGTAAATTTCCGACATAATGAACTGCAAAATTGAATTAGACTACTACATTATGGAATTCCCAAATCGAAACAGAACTGACGCAAATACGAATGGTTTAGTTTTGAAAAAAATTTATGAAATTTAGTAATTTACCTTCAACTTCGTCGCCATTAATGGGGGTGTCCCAGCCATCACCTTCCTTAAGTATCTTCTTCTTCAACCCATCTTTTCCAATCTCCTTCTCTTCTCCAACTTTCTCGACTTGTGTACCCTCCGGCACGTCCATGTCGTCGCCGATTGCGTCTTCTTCGTCGCCGTCGTTGAGTTTTCCGGTGGTCGGAATATCAAAATCGTCTTCCATTTATCCGATAACACGATTATATATGTGTATATTCAAATGCAGACAAAAAACGGAAGGGGATGATGGTGAAACGTGGGGTTGTTATCTGAAGGGTGTTCGGATATGATCTGAGAGGCTGTGATTGAATCAAATAACACAGAACAGATGGTGGTTCTGCCATGGGAGATATATATACGCATGGGTTTGAAGGGAGAGAGAGTGAGAGTTCCATGGATTTGAAGAGAAGATGAGAGCGGGTAAAAGGGATGCTGTTGGTAAGTAAGCTGTCTCTTTAACGCCTTCTTTTTCTCTACGATCCAATCTTCATGGTACCAATACAGTTCCTGAAATTAACCAAAAAAAAAAAAAAAAACATTTGATATTGTGAAGAAATTCGAATTGGTTTTGTTTTTAGTGATGGTTTTAGAACTTTAGATCAGCAAATTTTGGTCGATTTATCTGATTATCAAGAACTCCGACTCTCCGAGCATGGTTTGGTTTAGGGGTGAGCGTGGTCCTCGGACCGACCCAACCAGGACAGAACCCGAGCCGGACCGAGACCGATGGAAGACATTCAATGGAACCGAGGACCGACCAAACTGTGGGACTTGGTCTTGGGTTCGGATATGGGTTTGCTCGGGTTTGGTTGGGTTTTACTCGAGCAGACCAAGTGTAAAATTTTCAATGGCCTACATTATAATCTTAATGTCTTTTAAACTTTCGGTCGGTTCCGTACCTGAGAACCCGACAATAACGAAGGACCAAGACCAAGAAGAACCAAGACCGAATTAAGCCACATATACGGACCGAGTACCGACCAAGTAACATGGTCGGTTCCTTATCTCGGGTCCGGTTCCTCGATTCTTGGGCTTGTGCTTAGTTCCGAGGACCATTTGCACATCCCTAGTTTGGTTGATTTTTCTTTTAAGCGTCTAAATTAAATAATTTCCTTTTTTGTAAAAGATTAATTGATCAATAATCGATGAAAGTTTTACATACTTAAGGCTATACGATACGGTATGGATGTAATTGACATCCATTCCAACTAAGCAAAGTGAACACATGTCATTGACATGTAGGAGGTGAGGTTGGTGTAGATGGTAAGGAGAAGAGATAAATAAGAGAGAGACGAGAGAAAGAGAAATTGTGTCGATGAAGGTCGATGCCGGCGGCATTGCATTGCCACATCCACTGAAGATTTTCCGCATCGTACTGTTAACAGTATCAAAATAAAAAAAAATTGATAGTTATTAACATTTGTATGAACATAAAAAATAATCATAGAATGACTGCATGTTTATAAGAGATGAAGTAAAATAACCAAATTTTTGGCAATTTATCAAAATAAGCACTAATTTCAAATTTGATATTTCGGATTCCATAATGATATATAACGAGTGATGAAGGCTCACGCGTTGCGTCGAATTTATTCATCATTTATTTTCAACTAGATAAACTAATACAAAATATTGACATGTAAGATTATTTGTGCAATTTATATATTTATGATACATAACGCAAAATCATTATAAAAAGCAAAAAGAGGATATTTTTTATAATTTTTATAATAAAAACTAAAATGAGGAAAAGATAAATTAGGGGTAAAATGATAATTTTAGAACATTTAACAGAAGATGCTTGATAATAACAACCTTAAGGATCAGTTGCGTAAATTTTGTCAACTACAATGAGCATCTATCTAAATATTTCAAAGCTTGGATCTAAAGTGTAAAACAATGAATAATGTAAATGAACAATGGACCACTATTGTAATCAATGTATAAAATCTAAATGGACTAGAAGTGTAATTCGGTAATTTCTTAAACTAAAAACTACAATTAATCCAAATTAAAAACTACGGGGACCAAAATTATA
Source organism: Cichorium intybus (assembly GCA_023525715.1). NCBI lineage: Eukaryota > Viridiplantae > Streptophyta > Magnoliopsida > Asterales > Asteraceae > Cichorium > Cichorium intybus. The sequence goes on from CM042013.1 coordinate 42,104,256, forward strand.
GTTATCCTAAACTTAAAACCATGGTGGCGCTAGAATGCCAACAAGCAAGGGGTGTAGTAGGTGGTACTTTAAAAAATATTCTTTAACACTTAAATGACTTTACATCATTTTTTTCAAACTAAATGGCATCTTTTATTCCCTATGTGGTAACCTACTTCGCTTTTTCTATATGTATTTAATTTTTGTTGTATTTCAGTAAAAAATGAAGTATTTTCTCAAAATTTCAGCCTTATTCATTGGATTTCCGACATGTTCCTGAAATTTTAGAATGATTTTTTTTGTTGTCTGCAATGCTTGTTACAAAATCCTAAATGTACTTTTTTTAATCATAAATCATATTTTTAAAGTTATTTTGAAACAAGATTGAAGTGCCCAATTTCAAACATAGTGGTCATTATAAACATCCTTGAAAGTTTGGCTAGAAAATTAGACTATGTAATTGTGAAGAAGTAGCAAAGTAGATTACTATGGTTGTATAAGACAGACGTGTTATAACGATGAATATATAACCAACAGACTCCCACTTGCACTTGTTATAACAACTGTATGGTCTAATATTCCCTAACCTAGTAAGGTGTATGTCATCCTAGACAAGTGTCGTATTCATCTAATGAAACAGCCCTTAGGCAAGTGATCAAATATTCCTTTGTTCTACAAGATATCCGTATAAACGTCTGACATGGAATATTGTCTGTCTCAGACATTCAATAGTATGTTTCCCAATAAAGATTTGTGATGACCAGAACAAACTGCACTATTGATTCTATATCAATTCAGTCTCGGTACGCCCGTACACTTGCTATCAACACCAAATCATCGAGGGCCCCAAGGATATCGCTTCTCCTGTTAGGGCAAAAGGAACAAATAAACTTGACTACACAGATCTCACCTACTCATCATGCCATACCTGGGCATTCCCTGTATGGCTGCCAGTTACGGACAACGTTGGAGAAAACCAAGGAACAACATACTGCAGGACTAATAATCAATGCATCCCCGCTTGAAAAATATAAAATATTACCATCTTATAATTACTCGTGACAGATTCCATGAAGTAATCTCTGAGTACAGGTTACTCCAATACTTAATCTCCATTAAGTACACATGAGAATTAGCGCATCTCCATGTTATGTCCATCTCTATGGACAATCCACCAATTCCTCATGTCAGCCTTGAATCAATACTTACTCCCAAAAGTATGAGCGACTGTGGACGTTTTTTGAATAATAATTAAATTATTCAGGAAGTCAACAAAACACGTAAAATCATAACACAATGATAAACTAATGAAATGACTGCCTTTATGCATATATTATGTTCTCCACATAATAATCTTCAAATCAGATAGAGTTTTACATTGCTTAAGTTCTCAAGTCCCAACACTAATCAAACCACACTAACCTCACTCAAAGCCAATTCATTTGTAAATCTAATACAAATGGCCTATCCCAATCACCCTCCAAGACTGAATGTCCTGTACACAACAAAGCGAATCAGAAAAGAAGACCCAACAACCAAAAAAGAAGACCGAAGCAAGATTCAAAGATAGGATGGGAATATAATACACATCTGTCAATGAGATATAAGGAGTGACAATAGAACCAACACCCTCTACTGACATATGTGTGGCACTAGCAGACATGACAGAAACAGGTAAGCAGGATGATAACGAAGAAAAAGATGACATATGTGGCGACATATGATGAGATGCACTAGAATCCAATATCCACAAGGATGAAGTAATACCTGAAGTATTAGAAGAAGACAGACCTGAGTGGGACATAGATGCTGACAAGGCAGTTGGATTAGCAGCAATAAACTGTCTAAACTGCTCAACAATCTGAGGATCCAAGGCAGAAGGTGGTGTAAAGTTCGCTGCAGGTTCTACTGATGGTTCAGCAGCAGCAACATACTGTGGTGGCCGAAAAGAGGGAAAAGATGGACGTGGCTGAAACTGTCCAAATGGCTTGTTCTATTGCAGAGGTTGAAACTTTGCAGGTGGTTTGGTTTGTTTTTGCTGTTGATTTCCTTTGCTTAACAGCAAGGGACACTGAGACTTCCAATGGTTTTTCTTCTTGCAGAAGGAACACTCGTCAAATGCTACTCTGGAGTGATTCTGGTTTGAAGTCTGAGGTCGTTGGGGAACAGCAAAGGCAGCAGGAGTGACGGCTGTCTTGGGACCTTTGTCAGTTTGGGATTTGATACGGGTTTCTTCAGCAATCAGCTCATGAACAACTGAATCAACAGTGGGAAGGGGTGTACGATGCAAGATTGAACCACACAAGCCTTCAAAATCTGAACGTAAGGCCATCAAGAACTGTACCAGGAGCTGCTCTTCCCTTCTATCAATATAAGGCTTGAAAGCCTTCAATTCAGCGGGTTCAGTGAGTGCTAACTGATGCCACAAATCGGACATAGAAGCATAAAATTCCTGAATGTTGAGGCTGTTCTGTTGAAGGGCTCGAATATCAAACTCTAATTGGTTCTGTTTTGCAAAATTGGACTGAGTGTACAACCTCTCCAAGTGGTCCCAAACTTCCTTTGCAGTGTCATACTTCGCCAACTGAGTACCAATAGACTTAACAGAATTATTGATCCAAGTAATAATCTTGGAGTTATCAATCTCCCATGATTCTAACAAGGCTGCATGACCTTCAACCCATGCCCTAGGTTTCGCTTTTGTTCCTGTCACAATCCCCCACATATTCTTCCCACGCAAAAAATTCTTCGTAACATAACTCCAATAAGCATAGTTCTTGCCATCAAGTTGAGTACTAATCGACTGAAGAGAATCATCTCTTGGGGCCATATTTCCAATACCAGACACGAATTACCAAAGAAACGAAATAGCACCAGATACAAACCAAACAATCCGAAAACCCTCGAAAACAGGAACAATCGAAACCCTCGAAAAACGACTAAAATGAACAAATCAAAACAAACCAAACACAGAAACGAGCAGGGAAAACATACCACGAATTGCCAAAATCATGAACAAGGATCGAACAGCTCTGATACCATGTAAACTAATAAACAAGATAATGGCTAGGGTTTCATATTATTATCAATAAGAAGTACAAAATACAAAGAAAGAGAAGACAAGATATAAATAGCAAATTAGGTTAAACCTAGCTAAAAGGGGCCACATATAAAGCCCAACTAAAGGAGCCCAATAATCTAATTAGGCTAACATCTCCCCTCAAACTCATAATGTGACAGCAATAAGCATTGAGAGTTTGTAGGTCAAGAAATGAAACCGAGGAGCGGTCAAGGGCTTCATAAACATATCAGCTCTCTGTAAGGTGGATGAAACATGAAGGAGAGAGATAGTCCCCTGCTGAAGGTGATGACGTGTAAAGTGGCAATCAATCTCAATATGTTTTGTGCGCTCATGAAACACAAAATTCTTGGCAATCAATATCGCACTATCATTATCACAATGCAATGGAGTAGGCTGAGAAATGTGAACACCCATATCTGCAAGAAGCCAACTCAACCAAACAATCTCACAAGTGGAAATAGCCATGGCTCGATACTTAGATTCCGTAGAAGATCTTGAGACAACATCTTGCTTCTTACTTTTCCATCAAATCAACGAATCTCCAAAGAAGACACAATACCCAGTAGTGGACTTACGATCCTAAATATCGCTGTCCCAATTGGCATCACTATAGGCACGTAGCTGAAGAGAGGATGTTGATGGGAACACAAGGCTGCAGAACTGAGTACCACGAAGATATCTCAAGATACGAAAGACAGCTCCCCAGTGAACAGTAGAAGGAGCAGTGACAAATTGACTAACCACATGAACTGCATGAGCAATATTCGGTGGTGACAGTGAGATAAACCAAACTCCCTAAAATGGTGCGATAAAGACTCAGATCTGATAAGGGAACACCATCAGTTGGAGAGTACTTGACATTACTTTCTAGAGGCGTATCAACTGTTCGGTTATCCATGAGTCGAGCACGATCAAACAAATCTGAGATATACTTCGTTTGAGATAAAAGATAACCCTTTGGAGATTGAGCAACTTCAATCCCAAAAAATAACGCAGCAAACCCAAGTCTTTCATAGCAAAACAATAAGTCAAATCACGTTTCAAAGACTCTATACCATCATGATCATCACCAATAATAATCATGTCATCAACATATAAGGAAAGAAGAATTCGTCCTGCACTCGTACACCTGACAAATAAGGCAGAATCATGATTACTAGGGCAAAAGCCAAAGGAAGTAATCACCGTAGAAAATTTCTCAAACCAAGCACGAGGGGCTTGTTTGAGACCATACAATGCCTTTCGAAGTCGACAAACTTCTCCTGGCTGGTGAGTAATGCCTAGGGGAGGGACATGTATACTTCCTCATGAAGATCACCATTCAAGAAGGCATTCTTGACATTCATCTGATAAATTTTCCATTGTCGAATGGAGGAAACAGCAATCAAGGTACGTACAGTCGTCATTTTCGTAACAGGAGAAAATGTCTCCTCATAATCCATATCATACTTTTGCGAGTAACCTTTCGTAACAATTCTGGCTTTATAACATTCAACGGACCCATCAGACTTTGTTTTGATCTTATATACCCAGCGACAACCAATCGTGTGTTTTCCAGGCAAAAGAGGAACCAAATCCCACGTATGAGTCTGATGAAGAGCTGCAAGTTCCTTAACCATAACATGCTGCCAGGGGGGATCAGAAACAACCTCTTTATAGGACGCTGACTCAAAGAGACGATGAACATTAGCAATAAAGGAAGCAAAGGCTGGTGAGTAAGAAGAGTAAACAAACTCTGGAAGTTTGGTGGACTTCTTTTGAAGAATAGGCCTCAATGGTGAAGGATCCTAATGAACGACAGGCGGGGGATCAACGGCAGGAAGCGGATCAGCAGCAGTGGAAGATCAGCGGCAGGAGGAGGGTCAGCTGCCTGAGGAGGATCATCTCTGTCAGTACTAAAAGGGTTAAAAGTATGAAGTTCTGACTGAGTCACATCATGTGACTGAACTGGAATGTTGTAGAACGGGATGTGCTCCAAGAAGGTGACATGGCGAGAAACATACAATTTTTGAGTTGATGGGTCATAACACCGATAACCTTTCTGACCAATACCATATCCCCAAAACACACAAAGGGCTGATTTGGAAGACAACTTATTTCTCTATGCGTGAGGCTTTAAATGAAAGCAGGTATATCTAAACACTCGTAGTGAGGAATAATCTGGAAGTTGCCCATACAACATTTCATAAGGAGACTTCCCAGAATTATGCGCAGTAGGAATGCGGTTAATAACATAGGCGGCAGTAAAAACAGCTTCTCCCCAGAAAACTGTTAAGCCATAATTTATGTTGGTTTAAGCTTTGCATTTATTCGGACCAAATCCAAGAGTTCTGGGCTAAAATAGAAGACAATTTGGGTCTGATGGTCGATTTCGGTCAGGGACCGAAATCCCCTCGATCTCGGTCGTGATGACCGAAAACCCCATGGTTTTTGGTGGGCTGGGCTGGACGTTTTTGGTGGGCCTTGCTGTTCGTGGGCTAGGTTAGGCGTAGGGTGTATATATCATTGTTTAGTCTTCATTAGACCAGTTGGTCGAATTAGAGGAGCATTCACATAGAGATTCTTTGTCATTCGATCAAGAAACCTTATGTACTAGACTATTATCAATATAGTGTGCATTGAAGGTTTGTAGTAATCCGTGTTCCTCATTCTTATCTGTTTCGGATTGATTACTCGTTGGGATTCCGCACCAATCGAGTGATTTCATTGATACCAAGTAGATCTAGGATTGTTCAGGACCTATAAGTGGTATCAGAGCCTAAAAACTCAATTTTTTTGGGTGTTTTGGTATCATATTTCGAAACATTTGCTTGGATCTCGGTGTTTTTGGCGATTTTTGGAAGATTTCCTGCTATTTTGGACGTATTGGATCTTGGTGTTCTTCATTGTTCTTGATAAAATCGAATTTTTGATCTTCAAAACTCGATTTTTTGGTAAAAAACGGCGTTTTTCAGATCTAGGTGGGGATTTCGGCCAGATCTAGAGGATTTCGGTGGCAGCTGGGTGATTTCGGTTACGGTTTGGTCGTTTTCGGTCAGCCCACGTGTGTTTTCAGTCAGCCCAATAGTGTTTCCGGTGTATCTTCTAGGGTTTGTGGTGGTTTTCGGTCAGCTCTTGAGATTTCGGCCAAAATCCTTGGTTTTCGGTCTAGTGGTGATTTCGGTCAAGCTGTCTTCGACTCTACAGGGTTTTCGGTGAAAATTAAGGTCAAAAATTTCGATTAGTCAAATTTTGGGTGTCGGTGGAACTTTTTTTGAGTTTTCGATCAACATTTTGGCACTTTAAAGCTAGGCAGTTATCGCGGCCAAAAATCAAATAGCGGTCACTGTCCGCTATTCGAAATCGTGGTTATCGCGGTGGTATAGCGGCGATATAGCGTTTTTTTTATATTTTGTAGAATACTAGAGTATTAACACATTTAATTGTTTATGTATGTGTTAAGCCTCCCAAATTTTCTAATCCAACATACAATTTTTAACAATTACAAACATTAACAAGTATAATGGAAGAGCATAAACAAAACCAATATCTCTTGAGCATTTTACCAAACACTTGGTGTGCATGAACACAAACCGGAATGTAATATGATTTTACCCAATTTTATATCCATTCCTTCCCATGGTCATTTTTCAGTTTCAGATAAACATATTACATGCCATATATAACAGATAAACATAGTCACAAACCAATACACGTATAATGGAAGAGCAAGAAATTAATATATCACAAACCAAGTCAGAAACTATAGTAGATGGATAAAAGTTGTGTTTTTCAACTTCAATACACGTATAATGAAGGAAGTCACAAACTAATTCCAAGTCACAAACTAATTCCAAGTGTTTTTCACAAACCAAGTCACAAACTAATTCCAAGTGAATCGTTTACCACTGTTGATTTAATTCAATTCAGTTTATTTGAACCTGTGAATCGCAACCCGTAATAACTTCAATCCAATTTTTTATTTTCAAACCTGTGAATAGCAAGTCAATCCTGATGAACGAGAATCGATTGCAGGTCCTGTGAATTGCAATACCGAAGGCGAGAATCGATTGCAGGTCTTGATGAACGAGAATCGATTTTCAAACCTATGAATAACAAGTCAATCCTGATGAACGAGAATCGATTGCAGGTCCTGTGAATTGCAATACCGAAGACGAGAATCGATTGCAGGTCCTGTGAATGCCATTTGAATCGGAGACGAGACTGCAATCTTTTGTGCTTTGCCTACAAAATCATCCCACATCGCCTCAAACAAAGAAGTAACGAGTGTTCCCCATATTAGAAATAGTCAGCTAAGGGCAAGGCTCTTACTCATTAAGCCGAGTGTAATCGGGTTACTACTTGATGCACTAGGCTTAGTCAAAAACTAAATTTTTTTATAGTGGTTGTGCCTAACATGTGAACCTAGTTAAAATATTTTTTTTTTCAAATAGCGGGATAAAATCGCAATAGCGGTTTTTAAAATCTCGTTAAATAGCGTAAAATAGCACCGCTAATAGCGGTTCCGCTATTTTGAAACGCTAAAAGAGTTTTTATTGCGGTTGGAGGGCGCTATACGCTATAGCGGCGCTATAGCGCGCGATTGCCTGCATAGCTTTAAAGGCTTATCGATCAATTCAAACATTTTCAAAAATGGCTTCCACGACGAAGGACCCGTGTGAAAACTCATGCACTCAAGCTTGCGCAGATAAGATTAAAATATACCGGGAACAAAACGAACGCTTAGTTAGAGAAATATTTGATATGGAAAATCTTGTTTACAACACTAAAAAGAAAGTAAAACCTCTACAAGAAGCATTAGAAGCTAAAAAGAGCGATTTTGATAAATTACAAGAAGAATACAGCATAAAGAGTTGTCATCTTAGATTTACTAATGAATAGATTGTCAAACTGACTGCCGGGCTTGACTCTTTGAAGGCTAAACTTCAAGATACTGACTTTATTTTTAAGAAATTCGAAGGGTCAAGTGCGATAGTCAAATCGATGATCGAAAATCAGCTTAAATGGTATGACAACAAGGGTCTGGGGTATAAATGTGTGCCACCTCCTTTCAATAACAATTTCACCCCATCCCTTGAAACCGAAGAATCTGAGGAATGTTATCTTTCCAATTGCACCCCAAATGATCAATCTGACACAGCTAAAAGTACTAAAATGGATTCTACTGATGCTTCTACCTCAAGTGCAGATACAGTGAGCAAGGAGGATGAAATCAGATATAGTGAGCAAGGAGGATGAAATCAGGGAGAACAAGACTGCTAAGACCTGTGCCCCCTCTAAACGTTGTGGTGATGCCTTGAATTCAAAATATCAAAATGTTAAAAAATTCAAACCACAAAAGTTTGTGAAAGAGGGTGACATTCCCTGTGGACCAAGACCAAGTCCCACAAAATGTGATTGTGCTTGTACTTGTGGTAACTCCTTAAAAATTTAAAAGGACAAGGACCAAGTCACAATCTCATTTACTTGAAAAGACAAACGTGTTTCAATTGTGGGATTGTAGGACACATCGCTCGTAACTGTCCATACGGTCCATACATTCCCTACTACGCACAGAGTTGGCAGAATATGCCAAAGGAAGGTCTTCCAAATGAAAGCCCTCAAGATCACGTTCAAGAGATGGTGACTGGAATGCAACCAAGGCCAAGAAGCAGGCCCCCAAGGACAAGAAGACCTATTCAAAAGATAACTCTGCCAAATCGAAATCGGTAAGGTCGAGTTCATCTCAAGGATCGTCCTCGAGTCCACACTGGCAACATGAGCACAAATCAAGGGGGAGTTCTGCTTCAAACTCAAGTGCTGATACACCCATCTGGTTAAACAACAAGTGACAAAAATCAAATTACCGATGGGTACCAAAAGGCCTCGTTTGAAATTCATCCCATTATCCTGCTAATTCTTCATGTTCTATATCTGATCAGCAAGACATGTCATGGGAAAGAGTCAAGTGTGTGGATGGCAATGGTAAACCCAGTTTTAAGATGGACTGGGTTCCCAAAACCAACTAATCTCGCATCCTGTGCAGGAGCAGCTATGGAGGAATATCTTCAGATCTCGGTTTGCTGATACTAGGTGTTCTAGGCACATGACAGGAGACATCTCTCAACTGCACAACATTCATATCTTTGATGGAGAGCATGTGTCTATTGCGAGAGGGGAGAAAGAAAGGATCACGTGGGGTTCGTATCTATCTATGTGTTGAAGATTGAAAAGGTAACTTCGTTCCAGAACTGAATCTGTTTCGTTTTGATGACTAATTGTTCAATTTTGTAAATCTTGTACATTTTTGTTTCTGGTTAAATTTGTTCATGTCGTTATTTTCACAAATTTTCCTCTATGCACAAATTTAGTGGGAGAATTAATCCAAAAAAAGAATAATAAATAAATATATTAAAATATTAAAAATATATATGTTTTTCATTTGTCTTTCTTTTCTAAATTAAAAAAATCCAAAAACATTTTCTTAATTACACAATTTTCATGATCGGCAATGTTCCCGATCCATACCAATCAGGAATACAGATCCAAATCTCATGTCGAAGATGTGTTTCACTATCACCGTGATTCACTAAGACATTCCTTACCTACCGACGACGCAGCGAGTAATACCACTCACTGCTGAGGTAACACTTAAGTGCTAAAGATTCTTACTGTTACACCATAGTAAGTTTGAAGCACTGACAACCTTTCTTAACCAAATCTAAAAGGTTCTTCTGCAACACGAACTTCTAGACACTTTGAGTAAAGCCACTCACAGTCGAGAGTTAAAAAGTCTGTGCCGATGGTAAGATTGCGTACCGTAATCTATCACACGCACCAATCATTTCTCAACCACCTTTATCTTTCTGTTGCAAGAAATAGATGACTCGTCACTTTAAACCAAGTGGTGATGATATTTCGAAACTTTATGTCAGTGATCTCTGCTACAACACCAGCAGTAGATGTGAGGCATCAAGAACCATTCTTACCTACAAAGCTTCTAATTCAAGAGTTGGATGACTCAGTGTAATAAACCATACACTGATGACAATTCGAAAGTCTAGCCGATGGGTATGTCTAGTAACCAAGACATATTACACGATCATACCACTCTTAAACCCAAACTTTCTTCTATTTAAGATGTTCGTGACTCAATGTGATTTTACCTCACTTCGACAAAACATCGAAACTCTAGGTCAGTGATCGTTGTTGTTTACCACAATAGCTGTGAGACTCCAACAACTTTACCGGATTCAAAATTGGCACTAGGATGGTACACTCCGCAGAGTTTGGATACCATTGAACGTCTCGCCAAGAGCCAAGTCAACTTGTTGACTTGTCAACTGCATTGAGATCTTTGATCAAGGATATGTAGGGGCCAAAATTAAAATGGCCATGAGTAGTTCTCCGATACTCAAACAATCGCAGTGCGTTCCTCCGGGTTCACACAGATACTGCGAGAAGTCTCATTCTGAGCCAAGGTTGAGTCCATGAACAACTGTGGTGAGAGTTTATGACTCCGTGACCCACAAGATTTACGGTCATCATTCGTATCGAGAAGCGTCAGTTCAATTGAAGTTCGAGAGTTTCAACACGAGTATCATGTTCCTGAAGAAGGTGAAGCTTAATTCCATGTGACAAGCTGCTTGAATTCCTCCTCAATCAGTTCGTTGCTGCATCTACACCTTATGTGATAAAAAAAGTGAAGATTCAGACGCCATGCCAGTCAAAGTAAAAAAAAAAAGCTGGATGTCGTGATCTCAAGACCTACGCTGAAGCATGTTTGTCCAATGTTCTTTCAAAGTCAAATCTGAAGACAGTACACCACCAAAGATGAAGTTGTTTCAGCAAAGGTGTTGAATGCTATTAACATCTTCACCCATCATTCGTTAAGGGAGAGATTGTTACAATTCATCTACAGTGTACAACCGAGGCCAAGATCAAGACAGAGCTCGAGGACAAATGAAAGCATTAAACCAATGAGGAGATTGTTAGGCCATAATTTATGTTGGTTTAAGCTTTGCATTTAATCGGACCAAATCCAAGAGTTCTGTGCTAAAATAGAAGACAATTTGGGTCTGATGGTCGATTTCGGTCGGGGACCGAAATCCCCTCGATCTCGGTCGTGATGACCGAAAACCCCATGGTTTTCGATGAGCTGGGCTGGACGTTTTCGGTGGACCTTGCTGTTCATGGGCTAGGTTAGGCGTAGGGTGTATATATCATTGTTTAGTCTTCATTAGACCAGTTGGTCGAATTAGAGGAGCATTCACATAGAGATTCATTGTCATTCGATCAAGGAACCTTATGTACTAGACTATTATCAATATAGTGTTGGATTAGGTGTCTAAGCCATGACTAATAATTAGTATTTATCTAATTAATAGTAGCATAGTCCATTTGGGTTGCCCTCATAGTTGGAGGATTGGCAGAAAGTCCGGTAGAGAGAAAGATTGATTTATTATGTGATTAATAAATCAATAGAAATTAAATAAATAGTTTATTAATATATTTAAGTGATAATATATTAATTAGAAACTATAATAATTAATTAGAAAATTTTCTGGAATTAATTGGAATTAATTTGGCAGTTAAATTGATTAATTAAGGTGCAGGGACTAAAACTGTAATTATTCAATAGTTGAGTAAGTGACAGTTGAGTGAGTGAGAGTGGTGAACGAAATTATATATGGAAACATATATATTTTCGATTTTGATAATGAGGATAAAAGGGTTTGAATTATTAAGATAAAGGCTTATCTTAATTTGAATTCAAAAAAGGTTTATCTTTAAGGTTTATCTGATCACCATTTGGAGCCTATAAATAGGGAGGCTCACCCTAACCCTAGAGCCACGATTTTGAAGCTCTCTCTAAAGGTATTTTCGCCCAACAACTCCAAGCTAGGGTGTGACTACATTTGAGGCAAGAGGTTTCTGTTGCTTTGCTTCCAAGATTCACTAAAGGTTGGTTTTTCTTGATCTTTCTTTTAGTTTAATTCTTTTTGGGCTTTTTAGGAATTGTTATATGTTTAATTAGAAGAAAAACATAGATCTATATAGGTTGCATGTGAACTTAGGATTTTTAGTTCATAGTTGCAGAAAACCTTTCAGTGGTATCAGAGACAGGTTGTTTTTCTTGTTAAATTGCTATAACTGCTTTCCTTGTAATTAGGGTTTATAGTCTCTAAACCCTAATTTTGGGCAAATCGACAATTAGGGTTAGGGTTTTGAAAACCCTAGCCCCTCCCCTCTATTTTGGCGATTTTATGATTAGGGTTTAAAAGGTATTCTATTTTTGGTAACTTTAAATTGTTTAAAAGATAAACCTTAAAACCTTTTATCCTAAAATCGAAAATTAAGGGATTAGGATAGTTTTTAATTAATTTGATTAATTTGATAAAACCTATCTACATTTGAATTAATTTAATTAATTGGTAATTAAAAGATAATTCAAGGATTTAATTTTAAATTTAATTGTTTAAATTGGCGAAAATTAAATAGATAAATCCTAAAATATTTTTAAAGGTTTAAAATATCAAATTTAATTAATTTAATTAATTGGTTAATTAAAAGATAATTAAAATTGATTTTAAGGTTTAATTTAATTTGAAATTTAATAGTTTAAATTGGCAATAAATTAAAAGATAAACCAGAAACAATTTTTAAATGGTTTAAAAAATTACATCTTATATATATTATAATTAGGGAGTTATTATTATATGTATAAGATTAAAATGGTTAGTCAAATCATTAGTAGGCCTCATTCACGAAGCTGGTCTATAAAGTGGGTATAAGGAGACTGCCTATAAAATGACGGTCTAATGGGTGAACACTCTCGCCCACCGCTCGCCTGATCAGTGGAGGGTCGTTAGCCGAACAGGTTTGATAGGACCGCCTAATAATCACTAAAAGTATAATGATTCAAAGTACTAGAACACTTAATAAAACCCAAATCTAGTTACTTTAGGAAAAATGTGAATTGGTGCTAATCCATGAAATTGCACATTGCACTTTATGAAACATTGGTAGAGCGTGTGTGGTTTACCGGCATGCCAATAGGGGTTCATAAAGAGTTGCAATGGGTTTCCCGGGTATTATCATTATTGATGGAGCGTGTGTGGTTTACCGGCACATCAATTAGAGATGATAATTAACCCGAGAGTACCAAGCTAATTTGCATGGTTATTCACATCCAGTTTGTGATCCTCGGCATCCCAGTCACAAACAGTGGAGCACATCCGAGATTAAACATGCCATTGAAGAGTTTAATGAATCTCAACAGATCTAGGAATTTCATAAGATGAAATTGATAAGTGTTTATCTACCTTAATGACCATTATGTTGTGATTACGGCATCCCTCTTCATACCATAGTTGGGGTATTTTGGATCCTAGCCTTATTAAATATCATATTGGGTAATTATTTAAAAAGGACCAATTAAGCTAATAAATTATATTTTCTTTTATATATGTCAAGTGTCAATTCTCCTCCTTCTCCTCCTCACCCATTTCTGAAAGCATCATAATGCACCTGCTAAATATGGAAAGGCTGACTGGCCTCAACTGTAAAGAATGGCTTCGCAATTGGAGACTGGCTCTTGGCATTGCTGGCAAGCTACATCTCACCGAGTATCCGATCCCAGTTCCACCGGAACAAGTCATCATAAAAGGTTCTTATGATGAATCCGAAGAGATTCGTGACCTCATGCTATCAACCATTGACCCCGAGTTCCGCAAAGATTTTGAATCCTTAGGGCCATATGAGTTGATGCAACTGGTGGAGGAAAGGTTCCAAAAACCAGTTAAAGAGGAATGAGCTAGAATCCTCAGAAGACTTGCAGAGTGTAAGCTAAAGGGAGGAAGTAGCATCAATTCGCATGTTCTTTAGATTGAAGGGTACATAGGCGAGTTATATAAACTTGGTCATCCTATGAGTCAGGAGGAGAGTGTTAACATCCTGCTCGCTTCGCTGACAAATGAGTACGATCTGTTCATTCAGACGTATAGAAAGGAAGACCAGAAAAAGACCCTCATGGAAATGCGTCCACTGTTGACTTTATACGAGTCACTATTGGACAGGCATAGCTCCAATGGCTCAACTACTTCTGGATTAAGTCCAGTGAAGAGACGTAACAAGAAACGGTCGAGATCGACTGGACATGTCTCAAGCTGGGAATCCACTAAATCGGATACAGTCACGGAAAGATTGGAAGACGCTCCAAATCCTTTGAAAACTCAGGTATATCTAAAAACCTCAAAATTCCTGTTCCAATATTTCTTGATACATAATGTGATAGTCACATTTTTGTTTGTATGCAGGGAATCAAGAAGGCACGGGACTCTGTCGCATAGGAGCACATTTGGATTGGATCTCCAGCTCGTGCAGTTTTGAAGTTTAGATAGATATTAGAACATTGTTATTAGTCTTTAGATACATTTTTTACATTGTCTATTACATTGTTCAAGGATTTTTTATTTTTAATAAAATTGTCATATTTTCTTTTAACACCTGTTGTTTGAAATTATCCTTGAAATGTTATATGAATGTGTTGAATGTATGATTAGTAATGTTGATGCATCCAAAGTATTTGGATTCAAGAATTGTGTCATTTATGATTGTTAATGTTACAAGAATCAATTCAACCACTGGTCCAGTCCTTGGAATCATTTGACTTAGAGTCACTTGATGAATTGAGTTCTTAATGTGTCAAGAAATGAATCAACCAAAAGTCCAGTTGGACAGGACTTTGGAATCATCTGACTTGGAGTCAGGTGATGATTAATTTCTTTATAAAGCACATGTGGCAAGAAATGAATCACCCAAAGACCCAGAGGATAGGATTTTGGAATCAGTTGACTTAAAGTCAACTGAAGATTGCAAGTCTTGAACAAAGTCATAATTTTACATAGATATGTAAAAGACATTGAGATTAAGAGCAACGGACACATCAGTTGGTGTGTATTGCTAGAATCTTGATATAGAACACAATTGCTTGTACTTCACAATATTCATCATTCGGTATGACGAATATGACATTGCTTATCGGGATAAGCGATTGAATTGAAACCTTGAACAGTTCAAGGACTTCAAAGGAAGTACAAGTTCCACAGAACCTGAGCGATAACTGAGAAAAAGGTTTCACAGTTCATTAACTTCCAAGAACATTAATAGTTAAAATGTGTCTTAGGGAAGATAATTGAGCATTGGTCGAAACAGTTCGATCATCGATGTATGAGATACATTGCCAATTAGTTTCCAATAAGATGAACACTATACCAGTCAGTCCATATAAACCATACTCCGACCACATCCTAGACTAAGTAGGTCTTGCAGACACTGCCTGAAATGTAAAGCTGGGATTATCCCACTTGTACATAGAAAGTCCAGGGTCTTGTAGTGTTCATCTGAACCTCATGACCAGCTGAACTTGATCAGCATTGTCGTTTCATTAGCTATCCCACTGTAACTAAAGAGCTCTTTTAGAAAGAACTCATGGTCTAAGGAAACAGTGGGAGTTGGGACAGTCCTAAATGAGTTTAGGATTAGCAATGAAAGAAGCTTTTAGTCATCACTAGGCTTGGAGCAGAAATCATATTTCTGCTTTACAACTGACATAATCTCCTCTTAACCAGTAGTATTGATCACCATCATAAGTAGTTGTGATCGGGGTGACATACTGATTAATAGTAAAACACTGCAGTTCATATGGATTTGCAATCCGACTACTTGGAAGCATTGGTGAGCCCGGCTGCTGCCAAATAAGAGGACCTTAGGACGAGACACGGTCTGTGTGAAAGTTTGATTGATTTTACACCTGGTCTAAAAACCAGTGGGAGTAACTGAATCATCAAAAGAAAGCAACATGGACATATACATACCTTCAGAGCATCTAGTTGAGTGAATCGATACTCAGAGTCAAGCAATTGATTCCAAGTAAAGCACTCTCAATAGAAGATGAAATCCGAGAGGATTCTGCATGACATAGTGTGAGTCGTTAGTGGAGCATGTGTGGTTTACCGGCACACTAATAGGGACACACATAGAGCATGCCATTACAAAAGGTACATGGCCCCGGGTTTCGTCCCACGGGCGTCTCGCAAGAAAGGATATTCAGATTCTCAAAATATGCCAAAGGATTGGATTTTGAGAAAGGGCTGAAAGATTTCCATTAAAATGACAGAAAGGTTTGGATTCTCAAAATGTGCCATAAGTCCTGGATTTTGTGAATAGCCTATAACCGTGTCAAAGCCAGTGGGAGTCGCCGTTATCCACTATCCCCACATGTGGGATAAATAATGGTTCTAGGAAACGTCTCTTTTCATTACGAAGTGTAATGACTTAGTGTTAAGAGACGGATCGCTATGAAAGCCTTAATAGAAATACGGCATACTCAGGTGGTTGTAGGCGTCTATGAGATAGATCCAGATTCTGCCAAGATGATCTTGATGAGATTCAAGATGCATAGACTTAGGAAAAGTTTTTCTTGTCATTGCAAAGTGTGATGACTTGGCATGAAAGAAATAAAGAAGGTGCAACATACTCATGTAATTCACAGTCATCTATTGGAAAGATGAAATCACCAGCATAGACTAGCCATTGTAAGCATGATCTTGATAAGATTCAAGATGCACGAGAAAAGGCTCCGAAAGGAAAATAGTTTTTCGAAAATCATGACATAAAGGATTATAAATAATCCTTGGATTCCGAAAGGGTTTGGAATAGGACTAGATCGGGTTCCACAAGTTTTGGATCAATCATAAAGTCATGAACATGTCCTGATAACTTAATGCTTAGGGCATAGTAAGTTGGGTTCAGGACATTGCCTGGCTGGGAATACTGGATGGATTGGTTGAACTAAAGTGAGAATTCATTAGGAAATGATTAGGGTGAAAATGATAGTATTAATTTGAAAGATTTTCAAAGTGGTAATTATTAACATCAGGATATGATGTTAATGGACTTCATGGTTACAAAGTCTCGTTGGTATCCTGATGGAGCGCGTGTGGTTCACCGGCACATCATAACACCTCGAAATAGTCTTAGGGTGCAGTCAAGTAGACTAAAGACCCCAGAACCATAGGAAGTCACAGTACACATTACCAGAATGGAGTTAGAAGAGAAATTGACAGGATAACTTATTGAGATGTTATCGGATGAGTATCCGATTGGATCATCTGCAATAAAGTGTATAAGTATAAGATACTTTGGATACATAGAAATAGTGTAAGGTTCATTAAGACATAGCTGTAAAATTAGAATTGAAAGTTTAAAAGAAATCCTGAAACCGATAATAGTTTATGACAAGGTCCGACTTGGTGATTGCCTTGTGGAGACTTGGTAATAAGCAGGAGTAGCTGCCAGTCAGATCTTTATGTTTCACTTTTGTATGTTTTACTTCCCGAATAATTTAATTATTTAGATAGGTCCACAGTCGCTCATACTTTGGAAGTAAGTATTGAATCAAGACTGTCATGAATTGTTTTGTAGACTGTCTAAGAAGTTAGACATATCAATAGGATTGCTACAACATTCATAAGTACTTAGAAATAGAGATTTGAGTATTGGATAAACCCACGCTCAACAGATTGCTTCATGGATTATATCACAAGCAATGTTGAGACGATAATATCTTATGATCTTGAAGTGGAGAGATATGAGTTATGATTTACAAGGCAGTTGTTCATTGATAATATGAAAACGCATCGGTAACTCGATGTTATAAAACATGTTGTTGTGAATGATTTGACTTGTAAAAGATATAAGCATATAAGTCAAAGCTTATTCGTTCCTTGACCCTGATGGGAAACAGATATTTGTAGGCATCTCGATGATTTTGAAGTTGACTAAAGTGCTGGCCAGCCTGGACTAAATTGATGTGTTCAATTAGAAGTCCCAAAGTCATAAGCAAAATCAGAAATCGGGAAACAGAATATCGGACAGAGATTGATCTCAATCCATGTCTCGTGTCTGAAAAATATCTTGTTGGACGAAGGATCATATGATCACTTATCATTGGACAGAACTGACTAGGTCAGAGTTCGGCAGCGGTTTCTAGGAAGCTACAGTTGCTAATTAATTAGAGGTTAAATTGGTAATTTTAGTCATAGACTTATCCAAGTGGGAGACTGTTGGATTAGGTGTCTAAGCCATGACTAATAATTAGTATTTATCTAATTAATAGTAGCATAGTCCATTTGGGTTGCCCTCATAGTTGGAGGATTGGCAGAAAGTCCGGTAGAGAGAAAGATTGATTTATTATGTGATTAATAAATCAATAGAAATTAAATAAGTAGTTTATTAATATATTTAAGTGATAATATATTAATTAGAAACTATAATGATTAATTAGAAATTTTTCTGGAATTAATTGGAATTAATTTGGCAGTTAAATTGATTAATTAAGGTGCAGGGACTAAAACTGTAATTATTCAATAGTTGAGTAAGTGACAGTTGAGTGAGTGAGAGTGGTGAACGAAATTATATATGGAAACATATATATTTTCGATTTTGATAATGAGGATAAAAGGGTTTGAATTATTAAGATAAAGGCTTATCTTAATTTGAATTCAAAAAAGGTTTATCTTTAAGGTTTATCTGATCACCATTTGGAGCCTATAAATAGGGAGGCTCACCCTAACCCTAGAGCCACGATTTTGAAGCTCTCTCTAAAGGTATTTTCGCCCAACAACTCCAAGCTAGGGTGTGACTACATTTGAGGCAAGAGGTTTCTGTTGCTTTGCTTCCAAGATTCACTAAAGGTTGGTTTTTCTTGATCTTTCTTTTAGTTTAATTCTTTTTGGGCTTTTTAGGAATTGTTATATGTTTAACTAGAAGAAAAACTTAGATCTATATAGGTTGCATGTGAACTTAGGATTTTTAGTTCATAGTTGCAGAAAACCTTTCATATAGTGTGTATTAAAGGTTTGTAGTAATCTGTGTTCCTCATTATTATCTGTTTCGGATTGATTACTCTTTGGGATTCCGCACCAATCGAGTGATTTCATTGATACCAAGTAGAATACTTTATATTATTAGGCGTTGTCAAATACCCCACACTTATGCCTTGCTTGTCCCCAAGCAAGTGAGTTTTTAACAAATTCTAACTAAAAACCAAACATTTTGAATGACTTCAATTTCAAAGTTTATTGTATCCAAAGTTAGATAAAAATAATTTTTAATAAAAATGATCAGAATACCCTTTGGGAATCACGATTTTCTAAAGAACCCTTGATTACAAATTTTCAGTCAACAAAGGTGTGCTTCCTCATTCAGATTCTAAAGGCCGTTAAGAAACTATCCATGACTTTCTATGTTGTCCGTGTAACGAGCTTTCAAAAATACTATCCCAGACCAGACGATCTTAGGTAATGAGGTGCATAAATGCCCTACAGGGCCACCCTTTTCGAACCTACCGGCTCGAACAACAAATGCCACTGATTGATATTTCCCTCCTGAATCCCAATCTTAAGATGTTCTAAATCCAGAATTTTTCTAACTTCTAAACATTCAACTTATTTTAACTCAAAAATAGCATGATAAATACTAAAACAGTATCCTTTGAAAAATACCATAATGTTATAACACTCAAAAATCTATTCGTTTTCAAGTTACAACTTCTTAAAAATTTTGAAATTTGCTAAAAATTTAAAAATTACAACTTTTTCTGCAAAAATTCAAAAATCTTTTAGACCGTCGCCACCCCACACTTTAAACCGAACAACGTCCCTGTTGTACATAGAAAAATTCAACGTAAGGGAGAAAAGAGTTACCCCTTAGAACGGCGAATTGCTTGATTATAGGGATCAACTGTAACAGGGTTGATCGTTTGCATACTCTCGATGAAATCCAGGAGTCGGGACGCAGCAGTAAACACGCCGACATAATACAAGTGCAGGGGTACGGTGACCCCACACTTGCATTATGCAACTCCAAATGTTTGGTGCAACAATCACAGTTTGGCAAATAATGGCAATCTACTAACAAAATATCAACTCATGCAAAATGTTAAAGTTTAGATACAGACATAAAAGTTAAATACATAAAACTAAAAACTAAAAAGACAATAAAAAGAAAAGAAAAGAGTACAAAAATATCACTCCATGTCATCGTGATGCGTTCCTGATGGACCTGCCTCGTCGTCTCCTGCTGAAGGGAATGGTGGTATGTTCCTTACGCCCATATGTAACATCATCATGCGATGCGTCTCCGCCATCCATCGTAGCTCGACCTGACGAGCCTATGATGGCTCTCTCCTCCTCCTGTGGTGTCGTGGAGCGCGAACCTCCGGCTGTATCACCGGTGCCTCGACTCCCTCAATCTTTGCCTCCATCTCCTCATCCTGGTGAGCATGTGCTTGCTGAGGCTCGCCAACCAATATGTAGCCCCCTCCCATTGTCTGATAACGCCTACGCCAGCAGAAATGAGGCCCCCATCGGCCTCGGATAGGACGGAGTCATCCCTCTCGTAACCTCGGTTGGCAACATGTCGTAAGACTCAGCTATCCGGGTGATATAGTGCCCACCAACCAAAGAACTGGCCGATCTGCGCTCCGCGGACCCAATCAAGAACTTAGCTAGCAGGTAAGGGAGATAGAAGAACCTATCAACTCGAAGAAATGCCCATAGAAATCGTAGATCCTTCTTCGGAACCTTGTCACCACCCTTGCGCTGGGTAAGGGTGCAAGTGACAATCCTGTGTAATAATCGGTGGATCGGCGATCTTATGGTGCTAGCGGTGGCGGCTGTGCTAAATATGATATCGCTGACCTCAACCCAGATGGCTGCCTCTGTCACACCCTCGTCGGGATGAGTGGTACACGCGGCTAAAAATGGCAAGAAATGCAGATCAGCAATCTTCTCCTCAGTATAGATGTGTGCTCGTCGTGCAAGCTCTACCACGGTGCACTCCCTCTCTACACCTCCCAATCGGAATCGGCTCGTCCGCTGGGACAAGTCATCCCTGCGTACTCCCCAATAGCATGTAGCGTAGAACTCCAGGATGCGCTCCTAGTAACAAGTCTCATCTGCCGCAATGAGACGATCCCAACCATGACATGTAAAACTGTGCGCTCCATCTGCATTGGTCCAGACCAGGTGCTGCTCCAAACGGGGCGTGATTCTTGAAGCTGCTGCAAGTGTCCTGTCCAACGATGGTGCAACCTCGACCTCTCGGCCAGCAAGTACTGTCAGTCGTGTCACGGCCTCCGCAGACCCCGGTAGTCCCTCAGTGAACTCTAAAAACGGGTGCTCTGGTAGCGCACTGACTACAACAACGGGTCTTGTGCGTCGTGTCATCTGTAAAAATCAATCAAGAACAAAATCCAGTGTACAAATATGAGAAATAGTTGCAAGGTTGGTCCCTGGCATCAATAGCGATACTAATCAAAAGATCAGTTTCGCTACTGACGAACGCAACCCCAATTTTGTAGTTAATGGAAGACTACATCGAAAGATGTAAGAACTAACCAAAAATGCTGCATCTTGAATCTTTTCTACACGGACCAAAACAAGGCATAAATGGTCCAAGAGCATTTAATAGAAAATATATTCCAACACAAAACACAAAATTGCAATCCGAAAGATGTAAGAACGAACTTCAATTGATTTAAATCATATGAAAAATATACAAGTAAAGAGTAGTTAGCAAAATAATAATAATAAATAAATAATCCTTAATCTGAAAATAAATATAATCTTATTTCCAGGGCAATACGGCAACAAAGTATTATATTAGATTCTACTAATTTTGTGTTCATTCAGATTACATAGACATAAGTGTACTGCTACTGACTAAATCTGGAATCAAACAATGTAAAATCCGCACCCTACGTCCTGCACACCACAGTAGATGTTTTAGCACAGTGGGGAAGATCACAATAGAATTGTCTTACACTCAATCAAGCAACAGTTTAAGAACAAGTAATGGAAATCTAATCATATGATCGAAAAACAAACAAACCAAATATTGTGTTCATGAATCTAAAATGTTCAAATCTAATACAATACTGGAAAATAAATCAAAACCTACTCCTGGTTGCGATCACGGGATGATTTAGCTACTCATGACTAGAACTGATGCATACACTGTGTTGGAGATGATGAACATGTCTGGATCTTCAAAACTTCAGGAATTATGGCTTAATCTTGATGCAAAAGAGGTTTGATTTGAGTTTTAAATTGATTGGATGTGTTTTGGAGATGTTTTGGACCTTGGAAAAGTACCAAAACCATCTAAAAATCGTCTGGGACTGCCTAGGGTCGATGGGAAAAAGTCTCATTAAATAGAGTAGCTTAAATAAGGAAGTTTAGGGCAAGTTTGACGACAGTATCCTAGGCCAGCGTCTCAGATGCCCCTGGGACACTGGGTATAATTTTTCAGCTCTTATGACGTGCCAACGTTCCAGAACGAGACGTTACAAAAACGCTAGGCGTCTTAGGCTAGCGTCCGAGACACGACCTAGGACGTTGACGAGGCTTTCTCGTGTTATCAACTCTGTTTTTCCTTCAAAATGGCCTAGAGTTCCAGGTCAGCGTTTGGGACGCTGACATTTTTCTTCCGTTCCGGTGTCCATTTAATGCAAAGTTTTCGCCCAAAATTCCCATTTTTAATCCTTCACTCAATTCCATCAAAAGTAGGGTCATTCTTGGTTAAACAAAGCTTAATTTATCATGTTAATTACATTTTTATTTAAACCAAAATGGTCCGATCAAACCTCCGCAACTTAGCCATTTCTTGTCCCGAGAAAGACTCAACGAAATCAGAATTCAGGTCCAGTCCATAAAACAACAAGCAATCAAACAAAGTAAACACCCCAGTATTGTATAAGCTTGTGTCCATTGCTAGCCCAGATGTTCGTTTATTTGAAGTGCGATGCACTATTTAGTGATCTTAAAATTTTATTCACCCTGCAAACTACTCAATAAAAATTTTACTTTTCACAAATATCTCCATAGATACCAGGTTTACCTCCCCCCTGCGGATTTTTCAACAGTGTGACACATGGTTGGTCCTTTTGGCTACTACATTCTATCCAGATTTCATAATGTTCTTTTTCGTTTTATTGGTCCTTTTACTACTTTACACCCATGATAAATTTATACTTTGTTAAACTTTTGCCCATATGTACTCTTTTATTTGATTCACAATTGTAGCACTTTCTTTGTGATCTATTTTTATCTTAATATAATATTCATATTTAAAGTTGATGCTGGACGTGGAAACTTGAAATAGGGTACACCAGGTCTCAGGTACGCAACAACCCCAAACAGCGGAATACAGATCGTTAATTCAAAATCACTTATATGTAATCTACTTTTCAAGTGAGTCTTGCCTTTTTGCGCAACTTCCAAAAGGGGTTACCTACGGGTTGTCGGTTACTTAGCAAGATACCATCAAAGTGCCCAAAGGTATATTCATATTTAAGTTGTTGGTGGACGTGGAAACCTGAAATGGGTACACCAAGTTCCAGGTATGCAACAACCCAAACGGCGGAATACAGATAACAAAAATAGGGACATCTAGGGTCATGCGTTCATAGAATGTAGTATGGTTCTTTCTTACCCCACAGAGGTATTACAACAAGCAATTCGAGAACCGGGCCATCAGGGTTCTTTAAACAAGGTCTCTATGGAGGAACTTTTAAAACATAAATTTTTAGAAAAAACCAATTTTACAACTTGAAGCTAAAACAATTTTGGTCCATTTGTTACTTGAACCGGACAAGCAACCACAGAAATATAAATTAGTCGGAGTGTCACTTTTATCTCATCACATGTTATCCCATGTCCAATCACTTTTATTCAATCATGTTTTTTTGATCGAGTTACAACCGGGACAAAAATGAAGAAAAACTCGGGGACAGTTCATCAAGTTCCAAAATATATCATCAAGGTACATCCAACACAGTGTTAATGTTAAATATAGTCATCCAAATAAAAACATCAACATATAAAACAAAACAAACTTAAACAAAAAACACTCAAACAAAATAGAAAAATAAAATAAAATAAAAGAGAGGATCTCACCAAATGTCTACTATGGGGGAGGTGGAGGATAGTGCGGATATGACGGGGCAACTCCGAATATAGACTCGACTAAATTCTCGAAGCCCTCTCGATAGCTCGTAGTTGACGGTAGTCTATAATCCTGGTACTCTGACGGAGATGGGTACCCGCCGGCTCGCCTACCCGCCAATAGAGTGGGATAGGGTGATAAGGCTGCTGCGGTTGGTCAATATTCATCGGCTCCGCCCTACTTCCTCGGTCAGAGGCATGCGTATAGTACTCGTGTGCATGAAAGTGGGCGGTAGCGATGGTGCGTGTCTCCTCTATAGCCAGCTGCTGTCGACTCAGCTGTACAGACAGGTCTGCGATGTCGCTGGTGAGCGAAGCGAACCTCTCCTCCTGTAGCATAGTCTCCGCCTCCCATGTTTCCCTCTGGTCCCAGGTCGATGCCCCAGACGTCACCTCTCCTCTATGGTATTCTTGTGATGGGCGACGCATCCAGCTATCCGACGGCGCGGAGCCCGGTCCTCCTGCTACCCTGGGCACTCGAACTCGGTGCAGTTGTCAAGATCGCGGATGATACATCTCCCATTCTGCCTCACGAAACTAATTCTCTTGTATTGACTCAAGGCTGTAGTCAATACGTTCTCGAATCTGCGAGGTGGGGGAAATGCTCGGATCCTCGCTCCCAACTCTCGAACGATGTACGAGGATATCAGACAAACATGGGGGTGGTGTTGCAGTATCGTGTGTCATAACACCACTAAATGTTGCATATAACATTATATGCAAATGAATTCTGAACCTCCCTAGTCAATAAAGCGTAGAGTACTAGCTCATCCTGTGTTTGCATCTTGACCGCATCACTGCGCCCTTGGATTGACGTTATACTCAGTGATGCGAATCAAGGCCTTCGCCTTCGAAACTAGATCCAAATTGGTATTAGTCTCGACCCTCGTGTATACTGTGTCAACCAGCCGTGCCATATCCACCAAATTACCCGCATTTCGGGTGTCGATGCATGAATAAAATGTGGGCTCCCCCATAGCCTCTAGCAAGTGTACCCCCGTGTCTACTCTGAAGTACTCCCTGATGCGCGGAACTGTCATGATGATCGGTTCGCCTCGGATGCTCCCAATCAACTGCGTGTTTTCTCAGTGCGGTTGTCAATATCGCGGATGATACATCTCCCGTTTTGCCACGAAACTCATGCTCTTGTATTGACTCAAGGTTGTAGTCAATAAGTTCTCGAAACTGTGAGGTGGGGGAAATGCTCGGATCCTCGCTCCCAACTCCCGAATGATGTACGAGGATATCAGACAGACGTGGGGGTGGTATTGCGGTATCGTGTGTCATAACACCACCAAATGTTGCATATAGCATTATATGCAAATGAATTCTGAACCTCCCCAGTAGTTGGCGGCATCTGTACAATCACCAAAATACAACTTTTTGTCATTAAACATATTTAAATGTCACAAACAATAAAACGTTTTAGTCAGTTGGCAAAACGGTTCCTACACGGTAAAATATGCACAATAGTCCAAAATTTATCAGTAACCCTGTTATTTCTATGTTTTCCTACTAGATAAAAGATTCCACATTTGTAAATAACAGCTGACAGCAAAATCACATCCTGTACTAATAAATTCCAACCTATTGTTTCAGCGCAAAATTTAACAGTCTAAAGTTTTTGTGATCAGCAGCATTCGTTCTAACAATCATAACTAACAACATTTCAAAAGATCAAAACCATAGCTGCACTTTTTCAGATTTTTCAAAATTTAGACAGTACCGTGCAAAATTTTCGATCACACAAAATTTCAGATTTGTAAAAGCCAACTATGTAGGAACCTAGTACAAGCAAAACCCAACAATACTTCAAGATTTTAGGCACTAAATCAACCTACAAATGCCATTTTCGGCCATGAACAAGAACACCCAAAAAAAATTCAAAATTTACCTACAAATCTTGGAAATTAGAAGCATATACATTGGATTCTTGATGGAGAATGCAATGTATTGACACAAACACACAAAATGCTCGAAAATTTTTAAACACGAGGTTCGGATTTCTCGAAAAATTGCCCCAAATCAAGTGTATTTTTAGTTGTAATCTTCAAAATGTGACTTGGTTTAGTGTTTGGTGGAGGAATTTTGCAAGAAAAATGAGAGGAAATGGTGTTTTTTCAAGCTAAAAATCGCAAAAATGGATTAGGGGGTCGGTTGGGAGAAAGAGGGGAGGAAGAAGATGACTTTTGTGCCTAAAATGCACCTTAAAAAGCAGCCCACTGCGCCAACGTTCCAGGCGGCATCCCAAACGCGGGCGTGGGACGCTGGGTCTTTTTTTCAAGTTCTTTTCGTGCGAAATTTTTCCAGGCCAAGTGTGATCAGGCTTGTCTGCGTCCTAGATGACGTCTCAAACGCTTGGCTGGGACCCCTGGTGTTTTCCAGCTTTTTTCTTGTGCGAATTTTTTTTAGTTTAATTTAATCAGACATAGAGTGTTCTACGTGGCGTCTTAGACGTTGGCCGGGACGCTGACTTCCCGACAATGTATTTTTCGTTCGTTTTCTGGGTGTTTGCTGGGTATTATTTCGGGTATTATTTCGGGTACCGACTGTTTTTCAGTGTTTTTGCTCAACACTATCCAAAATTTGGGTTTTAACACCCGCTCCCCAACTTTATACATTGGATCGTCCTCGATTCAAAATTTAAAACAAAAATGCGAAAATAAAATAAAAAACGACAAAAACACGAAAGACACGGGTTCTCCCGAGAAGCGCTAAGTTTAACGTCTTCAGCCTGACAGGTTACCTCGGAGCAAAGACTAAGTGACGTATACGATAATAATTTTATTTAATTACAATAACAATATCATTAATGATTAAAATGAAAACTATAATATGTTATTATTATTATAAATTTTAGTTTACATCTCATTATAGTTTACATGGCATTACCATTCAAGGGATATACGTATCAGACAAAAAAAGAGATGTTGCGTTAATATGTTAAGCAATTTGGGCAAACTGATTAAAAAAAGCCCACATTCAAGGCATTTTAGTTTAGGATGAATTAGCCGTCACTAACCTTGACGTGATGCAACGATATAAATCATGATTTCCGATAAAGAAAAAATGCAATAGCACATGGGAAAAGAAAATGTTTGTGCCATTTGTTTTTGCAATTTGGAAAATGCAAGAAGACTTCGCCCATGGCTTTGTGTTGACGCAAAGTGAGAAACCGCAAAAAAATTCCAAGTTTCACATAATCAAAATTCAAGGTTTATAATTCAATCTTTGTGATTTTCGATTTTCATTATCAAATGCTTAATTGATGTTATTTCATATTCATATTAATGGTTTTCAAAATAATCAAAATCGTTGTATTTGTTCATATTTGGTTCAAATCGATTAAGAGTAACATTGCTCTCATACCACATGTTAGTTAAATCTTAATCTCAATCACTTTCTAACATGTTAATTAAGTCTTAATCCCAATCACTTTCTAATCAGTTTGAACACAAATTCAATGAACGATTAAGAGACAGAAATACTTACTTGGTGGTGTGACTGTAGTGTTTGAAGGAGTAGAAGACGATGATGTCATGATAATATTTTGACTGGTTTTTTATGGATATACCCTCTTGTAATTGAGAAAATAAGTTGATGGAATCAATTGATGAATTTTTGTTGGTGTTCTCGAGAAAAAAGAAGAGAAACGAACCAGGGAGAAAAGAATAGAGATGAAAAGAAAAATCATGTCCGTTTCCTTTTTATTCTTACTTATATGGGTGTATTAAAAAGTAACCGTTTAGCCCCTTATGCAATTCTTCTGTCACCCACATCCATCATATACCAACATTACATATGTACAAGGACCATTCTAAGACTTGTTTATACATCACATTTGAACACAATCACATATAGCATTGCAATAGAAATTGAGCATCAAAATTATTCCCTATCCCCACCCTTCAGTTACAGACAACAAATTCTTGAATAAAAGAAACAAAGTCATCACTTGTTCTTTCTAGATCGCGTAACTTTTGGCTGACGCGGACATTCTGGCTTATCTTTTGGCAGACATTCTGGCTGAGGTTGAGCATATTTTGGATTTGGTTTGCGGAACCTTCCATATCTACTCATATGGCAATCAGGGATATAAATATATTTATGAATATACCCTTAATGATATAGAACTTTACATAAATGGTCCAAGGGCATTATATATATATATATATATATATATATATATATATATATATATATATATATATATATATATATATATATATATATATATATATATATATATATATATATATATAGAGGTAAGATAAAATGAGAAGGGTGAAAAGGTTGAGAAAATGAGAAAGAATCTGGGCCTTCCAAATAATAAAATCTATGGCTTATATTAATCTGTTATTTATGATAATTTAAATCAATTAAGTTGATTAATAATATTTTTAAATACAAGAAGGGTATATAGGTAATATTGATATCCATCAAATTAGGAAATTGACTTTCAAATTCCTAAATTATAGCTAATAATTTTGACATCCATAAACTGATTTTCAATTTACTAAAACCTAGCTCTCCTCTCTCCAATCTATCTCTCACTCTCGTTCTCTCTCTCAAAGCCCTAAACGTCGACCAGCATCACCATTGTTGCTTCACATCAGTCGTGACTCCTCCAGAAATAGTAGCCATACCACCGTGAAAGGTATCTCCATTCTCCATCGCTCTCACTCACAAACCCTAGCCGCACCCACAAACGCACTGGATCGTCATCGCATATAAGGGTTATAGCGGGTATGATTTCTTAAAAATCAGAGCCGCTAGCATTGAAGAATCGTAAAGACAACTTTCTAGTAAACGTGAAAAAGAAGAACAAACAATTGTGAGGGAGATTAGAAAGAAAAATGATTACAGAAGAACAGATCACAATTTCCGATTTTGTTTTCATTGAAAATTCCATTTTCGAGAATCGTTGTAATCTTAGACCTTTAATTCAGGTTTAATAGAGAAATGTGTGGGATGCAAATAGACGTAAAGAAGAGGCCAAAATTCATAGAGAAAACACATCGAGGATCATCGACAAAAAGAATAAAGGAGAAGCGGTTGACCAAGACTAGGGTTGAAACACATGGCAAGATACAGGTTTGGTCCTTCCTTTTTATTATGTCTATTGTTTTTGTTTTTAAATTAATGTATTGCAAGTCACGAGTGAATGTGCAACAACTTTTGTTTTGATTTTTTTATTATTTAGCATATAATATGATATTGACGCTCAATTGTATTTGTTCAATTATATTTGCTTTATAACCTTTTTCATCGATGAAAATGATACAAACTATGCGGAATGATTATAATCAAAATTGTAATTTTTCGAAATTCAGATTTTCAGTTTTCAAAACCTAGTTTTTGTAATTTGTTCTACTTTGATTGTCTATCTGAATGTTTTTCCCCTTTAATGGTATATCGTATAGAAGTTTGGTAAAAAAAATCTTTAATTGGTGAAGCATACCAGGTGTTCGATAGAATGCTTCAAAGAACGGATTTTCTGACTTTGAAGAAATATTTGGCAAAATGAGAAGTAGAATGTAATATATTGCCTTAATCTAAAAGAAGTGTGTTTTATATCTTCCATCTGACCCCTTATTGTTTCAAAATCTGATTGTTTTGAGTAAGCATAGTGAAAATCACAATCTTCATCCGTTATAATCACCAATGATTAACACTTAAAATGCTTTTATATTTGAAAATAATGAGTCAACGTGTGTTAATCATCAATGATTAACACTATAACAAACACATTCTGCTTAATTTTTTATTGTAATAATAATCGTCGATGATGAGTAGTGTTAATCATTGATGATTAACACTGTAACAGCCACTTTCTATTAAAGGTTATAATCATTTATGATTAATGCTATCACTGTATAAATGATTAGAACAAATATAATAATATCTAATCATTGAACTTGATTTTACAGTGTGAATCCAAGATAACAATGATCACGGGTGCCGACTACTGGTTTTTGTGTGTGATGGTAGCACTAAGAAAAAGAGGCTGCGATTGATTCAAGAAAAGTGTTCATATTGGGATGAATTTTGTAACTTTTATTTGTATTGAATGATTTAATCATTGCTGAAGATAATCATGTATAAATTTTCATTTTTTTCTTCTAAAATACGTTAAATATAATCTTGTATATGAATGTGTTATTTGATTTTTCTTTGTAGTTTTTTCTTATTTTAAATGATTTAATCACTTATGAATATAACTGTATATATGTATCAAAGTAGTCTGCATATTCATTTATAAACTTAATTTTGTCGTCTGATTAATAATTTTTTATTCATTAATGAATGCAATCGAATATAATAAAAAATTTGAAATAAAATTGATAAAAACATTTATCATTTATTAATAAAATATGATTTCATTTTTTTAAGGTAATTACCAATCAAATCCCTAAATTATAGGTAGCATTTATTATTTTATTATTGTTAATTGTTAATATAATTATACAATTACTAAGATACCCTTATGATTTCATTGGTTCAGATTCATTCTCGCATTCTCAACCTTTTAATACATCTCATTTTAACCTCTCCCTATATATATATATATATATATATATATATATATATATATATATATATATATATATATATATATATATATATATATATATATATATATATATATATATATATATATATATATATATATATATATATATATATATATAGGATCCTTTGAGGCCTAATAAAAGGTTGAGGTTGCGAGGCGAATTGTAGGCCAATCATTTTATGAGGGTGTTTTAGTAAATTATAAATTTAATTATTTTTTTAATCAAATACCCTGTAACTTAATTACCTATAATCAAGGAAATCGTAGTCTTTCCTTGTTTACAGGTCAATCGAATTTTCAAGTTGCGTATCTTAACAATTCAGTGAAAAAAATCGACATTGCTTCTGTAATGCTTCAAATTGGAATGCGAAAATATACACAGTTTCTGGAAATCAATTTTACGTAATCGAAATACAAGAAAAGTCGGGTTTACCATACCAATGAAACAGAAGGAGTACAATTTCTCGAAATCTTCATATGTGATGGAATCGGGTCTGTACATCAGTGATGAAGAAGAAGGGTCGGCTAATGATGCATTGGAGATGATCGAAGTTTCAGATGACGGTGGAGGTAATGTATTTTTCTAATGCGTTTTTACTAAATTGATCAAGTTTTGCTTCTGTAATGCTTCAAATTGCAATGCGAAAATACAAGAAAAGTCGATCATTCATGTTAAATATGTAATTCTTCCATCTTAAATGTGTAATTCTTCCATATTAAATATGCAATTCATGTTGATCATTCATGCTTCAAATTGATCAAGTTTTGCTTATGTAAATCTTCCATCTTAAATATGTAATTTTTTTTGTGGGAGTCAGTCAATCATTCATGTTCCTTTAAGGCTTTTGATTTATCAAAAAGAGCGATTTGCTACTGAATATAGCTCTCTAGACAGGCTCATGGAAGTAGTATAGGACAAAGCTTCTCAATCATAAATGATGGATTATGCAGTACAATGTGTTAATCATAAATGATAAAATGTCTGAATGTTGAATTAATTAGTTATGTTAATCATTAGTGATTGTAATAATTAGAAACATAATTTGTGATTATCCTTGACAATGATTGCTTATGTGTCTATCCTTATGTGTTTATACTATTTTTTATTTGTTAATCATTAAGTTTGTATTGGTAATACATGTAAATAAAAGGTTTATGGATTATGTAGTACAGTGTTTTAATAATAAATGATTAACAATAAAATTTAAAATGTTTGAATGCTGAATAAATTAGTTCCTTATAATCATTAGTGATTTTAATAGTTATAAACAATGATACGTGTTTATCCTTGTCAATGATTGCTTATGTGTTTATCCTTTTCAATGATTGATGATGTGTTTATCGTTGTAGTTGTGGAACTAAACTTTATACCAGTTGTTGATTTTTTTAAGAAACTTCATTTACCAACAATTATTCCGTTATATAGATTTTGTAAGTGTGAATAGAATCTACTAATATAAACCAGGTACGTGGATTATGTGATACACTATATATAGATATATATACATTCTAAAACATCATTACTGATTAAGAGATATGAAGTTACATTCTAAAAAAAATTAATACCTCAAAAAAATGATTGGACCAACAAAATATGCAATATTGCTGTTGCTGACCCATGTTGGACTTGTCTCCTTTAAACAATGTATAACATACGAGCACCAATCAATATTTTTAATGTCTGACTAACTTTATTAAGCATCGACATATCGCATGTGTCCATAATTATCGATTTACCCAACGCGTTGCACAAAAGAACAAGTTAACTTTGAAAAGTAAGTCAACTTCTGCTGACCGGTTCAAAGCCTTCTGGACAGTCTTCGGACGAATGTCGTTGTCTAATTTGAACTGATCCTTCCAAATTTCGACTGTCCTGTCCCCGTCAGGACGATTGTCCATTGAATCTATATCTACACCGCCCATCGGTAAACCAAACAAATCGTGTACAACACACTTGTTTATTTGAATGTCGCGATTGTCAAGAGACAAAACCATTTTCTCAGGATCAACATTTCTTACTACGTAATATCCGATCCTCGTAGGAGACCCATCAACTTGCATTCTCAACTGGACACCCAATCCAATTGACTCAACATATTTCTTTTGTGTGGGTGAAAGATTCTTCATTGCTGTATAGAGGACATTAGGTGAAGTCCTTAATTGGATTTTTGGAACATGACTCGGGATTTTTAAACCAACTTGTTTCTTTCTTGATTTCTTTTTAGCTATCTTGTCTCTGTTTTCGAGTTCCACGCCTTCTACCTCTTTTTCTTTCATTCTCTTTTTCTGCTGAATTGGACGCTGTTCGACAAAATCTATTTTTCCTCTTCTCCTTCCGTTTGTTTGATCGTGTGTAATACACTGTATCTGTATCTGGAGTGACTGTATTTTCCTTTTTCCCTGAAATATATTTGAAAAATATTGAACTCAATTAGTATTTAATTAAAGAATGTTATGCAGCATACAATCACAAATGATTAAAATCGATTAAGCAGCTTATGTCATAGTTCTGTTAATCATATATGATTGGATGTAATACGGAAAACCGATAAAAAGTTATGGTATCAACATCAACAATGTGGAAATTAAAGTATTAAAAGAAAAGACATATCATAAAACATATTGTGTGTTAAACATAAAGGATTAACAGCTTATGTTGTATATGTATAAATCATAGATGATTGAATGTAATCATCAATGATTGTGTTTGAAATATTGAAACTGGTTTTTTTTTTTTTTTCCAAAAAGCATAAATTAACATAAATGTAGAAACTGGTTTTTTATTATGTGTAGTACAATATTGAAACTGGTTTTTTCTTTTTTCAAATTTGGTCCTTATTTCAAGGGACCAAAATCACTATAGATAAGAAAACAATTTGAAAAAATCTTCAATTTCAGACTAAGTTCATTAAAAAAAGAACGCTCGGTGACCATTAGTGTACTCTCTCTAGTCTGAGTAAATTACAATAATGGTTCCTGTACTTTTTGGTTTTTCCCGTGTGTAAACCATAATTAGTAGTTTTTCAATATTGGTCCTTACTTCAAGGTTAAATATCGATTTTGGTTGTTAGTTGTACTTTCCATGGACCAAAATCGATATGATAATTGAAATAAAGACAATAACTGAAAAGGGTTTCAATTTTGGACTAAACTTGATAAAAATCAAAAAGCATAGGCACAATTTTACAATTGTGTGTTAAACATAAATGATTAACAGCTTATGTCGTATATGTATAAATCATAGATGCTTGAATGTAATCATCAATGATTGTGTGTGAAATCATATTAAACCGCAACGGTTTTTTTACCTTTGTCCGAAGTACCATTTTCTAGTACAACTTGGCTTTCAATGTGTTTAGCTGTATCTTTTAGCCTCTTAGTCCTAAGTTCCCCTATCTTGTCTGAGTTAACAGTTAACATCTGTTACAATAAAAAACAAATAACAAATGAATATTAAGAAATGTAGAAACTGGTTTTTTTTCCAAAAAGCATCAATTAACAGAAATGTAGAAACTGGTTTTTATTATGTGTAGTACAATATTTAAACTGGTTTTTTTTTTCAAATTTGGTCCTTATTTCAACGGACCAAAATCACTATAGATAAGAAAACAATTTGAAAAAATCTTTAATTTCAGACTAACTTCATTAAAAAAAAAAAAGAACGCTCGATGACCATTAGTGTACTCTCTCTAGTCTAAGTAAATTACAATAATGGTCCCCTGTACTTTCTGGTTTTTCCGTGTGTAAACCATAATTAGTAGTTTTTCAATATTGGTCCTTACTTCAAAGCAAAATATCGATTTTGGTTGTTAGTTGTACGTCCCATGGACCAAAATCGATATGATAATTGAAATAAAGACCATAACTGAAAGGGGTTTCAATTTTGGACTAAACTTGATAAAAATCAAAAAGCATAGGCACAATTTTACAATTGTAATCATCAATGATTAACCATAATTAATAACTTACCGTTGGCTGATTTATCCGCACCAAGGACGCTATCAAGGTTTATTACAGAATCACTTTGCTTTTTGGTCCTCAGTTCATGTACTATATTTGAATTAGTAACTGTTACAAAAAACATCAAATAACAGAAATTAAAATATCGTATATGATAAAAAATAACATATAAAAATAAATTATATAATGAGATTTGCATGACTAAATTTAATCATAAGTGATTAATAGTAAATCATCATTTTACCTTTGTTTGTTTGATCACTGCCAAGGAACACGGGGCTATCGAGGTTAATAACAGGATCAGTTGCCTTCTTAGTCATTTGTTCATGTGTTGTCGTTGGTTTCTGTTAGAAAAATGGTGAAATGTGATGACCCATTTGAATGCTAAAAAGACAACTTTTAGTTATAAATAATGAAAATATACTTGTTAGCTTCTCAGGTTCCTTGTAATTAACAAAGTCATCATCCACGTCAATCATCACAGGATCCGATGGATTGTTCTTGAAACGACTAAAGGCATTCTTCTTCATTATACGTTCACTTTGCTTCCTAACTGTTAACACATACATAATCAAAAACAAATTGGATTAGAATAGGTGATAATCGAACAAGATTAACCTGTGTAATGATGTGAAAGATTCCTTCAAAAGCAAAAGCAGTCAAAAGAAGAATAATTCATGTGGGCCCCACATGAATAGTAATAATCAAAATCAAATGCCAATTGAGTTTTGAACGACGATTTTTCAATTGCAGGCGCCTACGTTTTTTTCATTTATTCACACGGCAGAGATTCGGCTGATCATCCCTATAAATAGGGATGATCATTTTCCAAATGAAATTGTCCAAAACCATTGAGTGAAATATATATATATATATATACATAGATATATATTGTGAGGCTCTGTGTATTAAAGAAAAGAGATATATATTTTCATTTCCAAATCTTGTAACCTCCTCATTTTTCTTCATATAGTGATTATCATCGGTTGTGCCCGTGGTTTTTTCCCGAAAGGGTTTTTCCACGTTAAATCCTTGTGTCCACATTTATTTTTCCTTTATCATATTATTATTTTATTTTATTGCCGATATAATTTATTCATAACAAGTGGTATTAGAGCCACGTTGTTTTCTATACTCATTCTCAATTTTTTGAATATTATATCGACATGGCTACTTTGAAATACGATATTCCATTGTTGGATCGAGATACAAGATTTTCATTATGGCAAGTAAAAATGCGAGCTGTATTGGCTCAGTTGGACCTTGATGATGCTCTGTTAGGCCGAGACAAAATGCCTACGTCTTGGACAGATGAAGAAAAGGATCGTAAAGATCGTAAGGCTCTCTCTCATATCCATCTTCATTTATCTAACAATATTTTGCAGGAAGTTTTGAAAGAAACTACTGCAGCCTCTTTATGGCTAAAATTAGAACAAATTTGCATGACCAAAGATCTCACAAGTAAGATGCACCTTAAACAAAAATTATTTTCGCTTAAGATGCAAGAAGGTGGATCATTGCTGGATCATCTTTCGGCGTTTAAAGAGATCATCACTGATCTTGAAGCTATGGAGGTAAAATATGATGAAGAGGATTTGGGTTTAATTCTTTTATGTTCTTTGCCTAGTTCTTATTCAAACTTTAGAGATACCATATTATATAGTCGTGATACTTTAACACTTCAAGAAGTTTATGAAGCTTTGCATGCAAAAGAAAAGATGAAAGATATGGTATCCACTGAAGGTTCAAGTTCTAAAGGAGAAAGTCTAGCAGTTCGTGGCAGACCAACAGATAAGAATGATTCCAAAGGCAAGAACAAAAGAAATTCTAGAAGCAAATCTAGATCCAGACGTTCCAAGTCATGCAACTATTGCAAAAAGGAAGGACATGATATCTCTGAATGTTACAAGTTGAAAAACAAGGAGAAAAGAGCTTCTAATCAAAATCACAAACCAAATCAAGATGATGAAGGAAAAGCTACTTATGCTGCTGAAAATAATTCTAACGGTGATGTTCTTGTAGCTTTTGCAGGAATTCTAAAAACCAATGATGAATGGATTCTTGACTCAGCTTGTACTTTTCATATGAGTCCAAACAGAAGCTGGTTTATAAATTATCAACCTATAGAAGGTGGCTCCGTATTGATGGGTGATAATGCACCATATAAAGTCACTGGAATTGGTTCCATTCAAATCAAGATGTTTGATGGTGTTGTCAGAACTCTGTCTGATGTTCGACACGTTCCAGGTTTGAAAAGAAACCTTATTTCTTTAAGTACTCTTGACCTTAAAGGGTACAAATATTCCGGTGAAGGTGGAGTTTTAAAGGTTTCAAAAGGCGCTATGATTGTCATGAAAGCCGATATCAAATCAGCAAACCTGTATCATCTTCGGGGTACAACAGTAACAGGTAATTCTAATGTTACTTCAAATTCATCTACTGATACTACTAACCTGTGGCATATGCGTCTTGGGCATATGAGTGAACTTGGTTTGACAGCATTAAGCAAAAGAGGATTGCTTGATGGCCAGTGCATTGGCAAACTGGAATTCTGTGAACACTGCATATTTGGCAAACACAAGAGGGTGAAATTCAACACCTCGGTACATACTACAAAAGGCATTTTGGAGTATGTACATGCTGATTTATGGGGACCATCTCAAGAAGCATCACTAGGAGGTGCTCGTTATATGTTGACAATTATTGATGATTATTCAAGAAGAGTTTGGCCATATTTCTTGAAGCTTAAATCTGAAGCATTCTCTGCATTCAAAGAATGGAAAGTCATGGTGGAAAACCAGACCGGTAAGAAGGTCAAAAGGCTTCGCACAGATAATGGTATGGAGTTTTGTTCAAATGAATTTAATTCATATTGTAAACTAGAAGGAATTGTTAGACACTACACCGTTTCTCACACACCCCAACAAAATGGTGTAGCTGAACGTATGAACAGAACCATTATTTCAAAAGCCCGTTGTATGTTATCTAACGCATGATTATCTAAGCGTTTTTGGGCAGAAGCTGCTTCTACTGCATGTTATTTAAATTAACATGTCACCTTCTATTCCACTTGATAAAAAGACTCCTATTGAGGTATGGTCTGGCTCCCCAGCAAATTATTCAGATTTAAGAATTTTTGGTTGCCCTGCTTATGCTCATGTTGATAATGGAAAATTAGAGCCTAGGGCAATTAAATGTATCTTTCTTGGTTACAAGTCTGGTGTGAAAGGATATAAGTTATGGTGTCCTGAAACTAAAAAGATCATAATTAGTAGAAATGTAGTATTTAATGAATCAGCTATGCTACATAAAGATTCTTCTACTAATATTCATGTTGAGAGTCAACAAAAGACAAGTGTGCAGGTGGAGCAATCTGTTGACTCAGAACATACACCAGAAAAAGAAAACTACATCGATCAAAATCCATCAGTTGAGCAAGAGTCTTCTACTCCTACTCCTACTCACCAACCACAACGTTCTATAGCAACTGATAGACCTAGGAGGGTCATTCATCCTCCCAAGAGACTTATAGAAGAAGCAAACATTGTTGCTTATGCTTTAAACGTTGCTGAAGAAATTGAAGGTATCAAAGAACCTTCAACTTATATGGAAGCCATTACTTCAGAACATTGCAACAAATGGATAATTGCCATGCATGATGAAATGGAATCTCTTGAAAAGAATGGCACTTGGGAGTTGGTGAAATTACCAAAAGAAAAGAAGCCTATCCGCTGTAAATGGATATTCAAAAGAAAAGAAGGTATTACTCCTAATGAAGAAGCTAGATTTAAAGCAAGGTTAGTTGCTAAAGGCTATAGCCAAATTCCAGGCATTGATTTTACTGATGTCTTCTCTCCTGTTGTTAAGCATAGCTCAATTCGTACTTTACTTAGTATTGTTGCCATGCATAACTATGAGCTTGAGCAGTTAGATGTCAAAACTGCATTTTTACACGGTGAATTGGAGGAAGATATTTATATGGAGCAACCTGAAGGCTTCATTATCCCTGGAAAAGAGAACTTGGTATGTAGATTGAAGAAATCTCTTTATGGGTTAAAGCAATCCCCAAGGCAACGGTATAAAAGGTTTGACTCTTTTATGCTATCTCAGAATTTTAAAAGATCAGATTATGATAGTTGTGTTTATTTTAAGTCAGTAAATGGTTCATCAATATATCTGCTTCTTTATGTTGATGATATGTTGATTGCTGCAAAAGACAAACTAGAGATAGCAAAACTGAAAGCACAACTAAGCAATGAGTTTGAAATGACAGACTTAGGTCCAGCCAAGAAAATTCTTGGTATGGAAATTACTCGTAACAGACAGCATGGAAAACTATACCTAAGTCAAAAGAGGTATATTGAGAAAGTTCTTCAAAGATTCAACATGCATAAAGCCAAGCCAGTGAGTACTCCATTAGCTGCACATTTCAAACTGTCTTCAGCATATTGTCCAAAGACAGATGATGAAATTAATAACATGGCGAAAGTTCCGTATTCTAGTGCAGTTGGTTCTCTAATGTATGCCATGGTATGTTCTCGCCCTGATTTATCTCACGCTTTAAGTGTTGTTAGCAGATATATGGCTAACCCAGGAAAAGAGCATTGGAAAGCTGTTCAATGGATTCTTAGGTATTTATGCGGTACTTCCAATGCATGTTTACAATTTGGAAGTTCTGGTGAAGGACTGGTGGGCTATGTAGATTCTGATTATGCTGGAGATTTGGACAAAAGAAGATCTTTGACAGGTTATGTCTTTACCATTGGTGGATGTGCTGTGAGTTGGAAGGCAAGTCTACAGACCACTGTTGCCTTATCCACAACTGAAGCAGAATACATGGCAATTTCTGAAGCTTGTAAGGAAGCTATTTGGTTAAGAAATTTATATGGTGAACTTTGTGGAGACACATCTTCCACAAAGATTTTTTGTGATAGTCAAAGTGCTATTTATCTCACAAAAGATCAAATGTTTCATGAGAGAACGAAACATATTGATGTACGTTATCACTTTATTCGAGATGTTATTTCCAAAGGTGATATTCAAGTTCAAAATATTAGCACTCATGACAATCCGGCGGATATGATGACGAAGCCGGTTCCAGCAACTAAGTTTGAGCTTTGCTCAAGCTTGGTTGGTATGACAATCTAATTCCAAGGATTGTTGGCACACGATGATTTTATAATGAGGAGTTCTACAAATGGAAATTCGTCTCAAGGTGGAGTTTGATTACTTATTGCTTTTAAAGTCAAGGTGGAGATTGTGAAAGATTCCTTCAAAAGCAAAAGCAGTCAAAAGAAGAATAATTCATGTGGGCCCCACATGAATAGTAATAATCAAAATCAAATGCCAATTGAGTTTTGAACGACGATTTTTCAATTGCAGGCGCCTACGTTTTTTTCATTTATTCACACGGCAGAGATTCGGCTGATCATCCCTATAAATAGGGATGATCATTTTCCAAATGAAATTGTCCAAAACCATTGAGTGAAATATATATATATACATAGATATATATATTGTGAGGCTCTGTGTATTAAAGAAAAGAGAGATATATTTTCATTTCCAAATCTTGTAACCTCCTCATTTTTCTTCATATAGTGATTATCATCGGTTGTGCCCGTGGTTTTTTCCCGAAAGGGTTTTTCCACGTTAAATCCTTGTGTCCACATTTATTTTTCCTTTATCGTATTATTATTTTATTTTATTGCCGATATAATTTATTCATAACATAATGATAGGGTTATTTGGTACATTACGGCTTCAAAATACAGACATATCCAAACTTTGCTAACAAATTAAAAGTCAAAACAAATTAACATTCAAATACTGTAATTGACCTAATCATATTAGCATATGAATAACAGTTGACAATTTTAACCAAATTTTAGTTCTTATAACAGACCCTAGTATATACATAAAATATGAAAACAAAAAAACATTTTAATACTTGAAATGGACTAATTCTATTGGGATATGAATGATAGTTAGGAATTTTGATTTTTTACCAAACTACAATTCTGGCGAAATATTAGTAAATACATAGAAGTGAAAACCAATATGTACATATAAATACAAAAATTGACCATATTCCTATTAACATATGATAACATATAGCAATTTTGAGCAAATTGACAAAGTAAAACCAAATAGCATTTAAATACTGAAGCTGCTCCTAATCTTATTATGATATGAAGTACAAGTAGCATTTTTGACCAAATTACTTGACCCTAATAGATACATAAAAAAAGAAAACCAATAAACATTTATATACTAAAATTGACCACCAAATCAATAACAATAACAGTTAGGAAGTTTGACCAAATTCTAGTTTTGACCAAATAAATTTTTGCTTATGAAACCGAATGCATAAGGAAAAATTGAATCTAATACATAGATAGTTACAGAGATAGAGGGAGAGAGAGATAGGTACAGAGAAACAAGAGATTTATACAATTGAGTTACGGTTTCAATTAGGGCGATTGAATGGGATTTTAAAGATCTTACATCCATCTTTTTGGAGCTTTCAATTAGGGGAAGCGAGTGACAAATTGGGTTAACAAGTGAAACTTTGCTAACAAGTGAAACATTACGGTAATCATTGCTGATTGCGATCATCGAAGATTAGGTGATAATCGAACAATATAAACCTGTGATATTAGGGTTATTTGGTACATTACGGTTTAAAAATACAGACATATCCAATCTCATAACCTAGATACCGATTTTTAGGGTAATGCAAAATCAGAACAAAAAAAAAAAAAAAAAAACAGGATTGCAACACATAATCAAGAATTACATGTGTGAGTCGATTTCTGCTTCCATACATTGAGTATATGAGCCGATTGCTAATAAATATTACCTCTGTGAGTCAGTTTCGCTTTCTTTGAAGCTTCTTCGTCACCTTCTATCTCGATTGTCGAAATCCTAGCTAATATACGAAATATGCATCTAGGGTTTTTGCTAAAGAATCTATTTGATACAGTTTATCGATTGATCTTAGGGATTCTGTGCTTCAACCGTGATTCCTTCCACGAAATTAGGAGGTGTTGAAGATACGAAGAATATCAGAAGAGAAAAATAGTATCCGTCTTCTATTTT
The DNA here is from genome assembly GCA_023525715.1 of Cichorium intybus. Lineage (NCBI taxonomy): Eukaryota > Viridiplantae > Streptophyta > Magnoliopsida > Asterales > Asteraceae > Cichorium > Cichorium intybus. Next base: position 42,145,999 of record CM042013.1, read on the forward strand.
GGCGGAACTTCCATACTTGAATTCCGTATTCACAGCAACTATCGCATATGTAAAATTACTCTTATAGCCTTACACGTATTTTATTGATTTATTTAATCCAGTAATTATAATACTTCCCTTATTTACCTGTTTTAATATCAGCCATTTAAAATCAAATATCTAAGGGTCTAGATTTAGCCTTTGGCCTCAAGACCTCAACCTTTTTATTGGCCTCAAATGATCCTAATTATATATATATATATATATATATATATATATATATATATATATATATATATATATATATATTCCAACACAAACCACAAAATTGCAATCTAAAAGATGTAAGAACGAACTTCGGTTGACTTAAATCATATGAAAAAGATAGAAGGATAAAGAGTAGCTAGAAGGAAAAAAAAACCTTAATCGGAAAATAAACATAAGCTCATCCCAAGGGCAATAAGGCAACAATTGTATAAAATGTATAATAAGGGAATTCATTTACCATATGTTTATTACATGCAACTATAAGAAATAAATAGTTTTAGATTCAAATATCAAATAAGTTGCTCTATTTGTGTTTGTAGATTCTGAATTCCTTTTTAAATTGGCCAGAACTAATCAGTTTTAGACATATAATATTTTTTTGCATTGACCATAGGAGATGTAGAATACTTAATATTTAAATTATTAGATGCCTTTGTTGGGGAAAACACAGGTTAGGTCTTGTCTGTCTCTTTCAAAAACATTAATTTTAAGGCACAAAAAAGGTTAAAAACAAAACGATAGGCGCAAACTTAACATCACTTAGAAAATTCAATTTAAATAAGAGGTTAACGCCAGATAGAGCAACATACCTTTATATAATTAATGGCAAAACACAAGATATGGCAACATGCTTTCACTTAGAATTTGTTCAAATTGCCACTTTCTACCTATTTTACCCCTATGTGCTTTTACTTTAACAGGTTGGTAAACATTTGCATCAGATAATGTGTTGAATTCTTCAAATACTAGTTTGATTTGTGCAAATAATAATAATAATAATATAAAGTTGCAAGTAAATTGAAAAAATGAAAATAAGAGAATGAGATTTTACCTTATAGATCCTCAGCACAATTATAATTCCGAGACCACCCATTCCAATTTCCAACAATCAAGGTAAGATAATCTTCATGACAGCAACTCCTGTCCAATTTTATGAAAAGAAAACAAATACGCATAAATATTCATGTTGTTATAATGATCCAAACACTTAAAACAAACAGCTTTATTTCTGTCATAAGATGTAGTTTCCAACAATTACAGATGAATGTAACAAAATCTTATCCACCTGTCTAAGGAAGCTAAATTCATCTTCAATTTGATACACATTATATTATAAAAACTCAACAGGCAACAAAACTAACTTGATGTTAGTTTGAATCAATAAATCTCAAACAAAATTCATATCTTTTAGCATTTGGGAAGAGTGAAACTTTCTAGACCAAAAATCCGCCAAAGACTAATAAACAACAAGCTATCTTCCATAATTCCATGACAAACACCTTAACCTAAACTGAAAGACCAAAAAACCAATTTTGCTCAAAAAATGGAACCGGGATCTCCGATTGACGGAAAACGGCTACTGTTGAATAATATCAACTAAAACACATAAGAAATTACGATGGTAACAGCGTATAACTACTATTAAACGGTCTAGCCAAAAAGAATTGGGAAACGACCGATGAAAAACACAAAAGGGCAAATATTGTTGAAATTAAAACCCAATTCTTTTAAATTTTCCTTACCAGCATCGTTCTAATGGTAGTCGCAGCAACCAAAACGGGACACTCTGTGTTTTCTCGTAAGAAATTAGCAGAACAGATCACGAGGAGAAAGACAAAAACACAAAATAGAAGGACACGTGAGTCGAAAGACGAGATTAACAGGTGTAAGGAGGAAGACGCGAGAGAATCGAGGGTTCACTGAAGAATGGTATCATTCTCGTTGATTTACAAAACTTACAATAAAATATAAAGAGAACACAAGGCCACATGGGCCGTAACCTTAAAAGATACAAATGGGCTTATCTTTTTTAGAATAAATTACGCTGATGGTCTTTGGTTTGGTGTTATTTGCAAGTTTAGTTCTTAACTTATTTTTTCTTTCTTTAGGGATCCTTAAATGTCAAAATTCTTACATGTTTGTTCTCACCGGACCTTTATTGACTATGTTATCTTTGATAATTTCTTTTTTAATATTTTATTAATTGTTTATTATTTTTAATTACAAAAAAGAAATAAATCTCAAATACCCTCATCCCACCCTCACGTATCAACTTTTGTTAATCCACACTAAAGTAAAGTAGCTTTCTGAAATAATGCAAAGTAGCTCAATTTAATCCCGCTTTTACATAAAAAAATAGCAAATTTCACTTGACCCATTTTCTTGACCCATCTTAAAGACAAAAACTTCAGGAACTGTCATTCTTGGATTGAAAGAGTTTCTCGATAAGCATAAGAACAATTCAGGGGAGTCGACGCAAGTTGAAGAAGTCGGGAGTTTTCAATTGAGGAAGAGGAATTCGAATAAACCACAAGGGTTTGTTGATGTTTCGATTCGAATTTCACAAGAGACGCATGAGGGTAATTCGTATGAAGGTAAGTTTGTAAATTACAATTTACAACCCTACATATGGACAATCGGGTTGAGGTTATTTTGGGGATTTACCAATAATCATCGAATTGTGCACGCGATGAGATTGGGATCAAGCTCAGGGTTCGTGAAGATAGCGTGAATTTCTCATCGCAAATCGGGCATCCGGAAAACCATCTCCACACGAATTATTCGACTCAATTGTCGTCAGGTGCAAGCTTCCATCAACCACCACCACTGCAGCCACCGATTTATCCTGCAGCGGGAGGATTCAGCCTTCAGCCGCCGCGTATGCTCTCGATGGGACCAAGCTACCACCTCCGCCACCGCCTTATAATGTTGGTTATATGCCATAATCTTTGATTGATAACTTACCAAGTTATGTCAATATCCCATCGTCATCGGGAGCAAGACCGGGACGAGGGTTGGGCCTGGTTTTGCGATGGGGTTGGGTGCGGGAGCATTGGCGGTCGGTGCAGTCATCTTTGGGGACGATTTCATTTTAGGGTTTGATCTTCCTCCTTTCTAACGAACAGTATTTTTATCATGTTATTTTTTTCATATAATCACTTTGACGTATTTTCCAAAAAAAATCCCAAGCATGCTTATAAAATATCCATGGATTGCTTAACATCATATTACTTGTCAGAACTAGATTAGATCTGAATGGGGGCTCGAAGGCCACAATAACCCATCGCCATTCATGGTGGTTCGACCTTGGGTGAGAGGAAAACATATGGCTTCGTGTGTTGAATCAAGAAGAGAGAGAGGGAGAGATGTGAGAGGGAGAGAATTAGATATATAAGACTTTTTGGCTTTGTTTAACTCAAAGATAATAAATAAATAACATAAAACAAAAAAAGAAATTGTGAAGGGTAACATAGGCAGTTCAGGTATGGTAGGGACCAAGCGTGCAAGAAGTTTGGCATTTAAGGTTCCCAGATGAAAAAAGTGAGTTAAGTACTTAATGCGCAAGTTGCACCAAACCACAAGGCCTTTGGTTATGAACCCGAAATCATTGAAGAGCTGGAACGGAAGGCCTTTGGTTATGATATCAGCGTATTGGGCGGAAGACGAGACCTGTAACACGAGGACCAGCCCGCGAGCAACTTATCGAGCACGAAATGGATATCAATCTCTATCTGTTTCGTGCGCTGATGGTAAACTGGATTTGAGGACATATAACTCGAGCTAATGTTGTCACAATAGACAATTGTGGCTTTCACCGGAGGACATCAGAGTTCGCGAAGAATATTTCGAACCCAACATGTCTCAGCGACAACGTTGGCCACGCCACGGTATCCGACCTTTGCACTAGACCGAAAGATAACCCCTTGCCTTTTAGATGTCCAAGAGATGAGATTATCACCAAGGAAAACACAATATCCCGAGGTAGAGCAGCCAGAGACCGGACATCTGCCCTAATCAACATCAGAGTATGCAACCTGATTAAGGAGACACATGAATCGGACATAATGTGGAATACTCTTCAGAGCATGAAGATGAGGCTCTAAGGATCATGCATATCGAGACAAATCTGCTGAACCGAAAAAGCAATATCCGTTCAAGTGAAAGTAAGATACTAAAGAGCACCGGCAAGACTGCATTACAATGTAGGATCTGAAACAGGAGGGTCAGTGGCATTCAGCTTATGAGCGGTCTCAGCCGGTGTACGAGCGGAGATACCCAAAAATAGTTAAGACCCCCGAGATAAGTCATGGAAAACTCCCGTCTAATGTGAGATATAAGTGACTGTAGAAGGGGTGTAGGACGCAGTAAGCACAATGTCATCAACATATAAAAACAGATAGGCAGTATCTGTGCCATGATGATATGTAAAAAGGGACGAATCTGTCAGGCTGTGCTGGAACCCATATGAAGCGCATGACTGGCAAAGCACTAGTAGCAGGCCTGAGGGGCCTATTTGAGGCCATAGAGAAACTTCTGAATGTGACACACATAAATTGGATGGTGTGGGTCTCAAGATGCAAGTAAATAGTCTCTTAGAGGTGATCGTGAAAAAATGCATTCTTCACATCTAACTAGTGGATGGGTGATCGCAGTCGTTGATGCAATCAAAAATAAACCTTAAACGCACTAATTAGCTAAGGCAAGTAAGGGTCGAATCCACGAGGAGCTTATGGTTAACAACTAGTGTAACAGACTTAAAGGTAAACAAATTCAGAAAAGCAAATATTGCAAAAGTTTAATTCAAAAATAAAAAGAGGAGATCGCTTCCGGTTTCAGTTATGATTCCTAAACAATGTATTATATCATATTCCAGTAATTTTGTGTTCCTTCAGATTACATAGACATAATTGTACTACTACTGATTAAATCTGGGATCAAACCATGTAAAATCCGCACCCTCCGTCCTACACACCACTGTGGATGTTTTGGCACGGTGGGGAAGATCACAATAGAATTGTCTTACACTCAATCAAACAACAGTTTAAGAACAATTAATGGAAATGTAATCATATGATTGGAAAACAAACCAAATACTGTGTTTATGAATCTAAAATGTTCAAATCTAATACAATACTAGAAAAGAAATCAAAACCTACTCCTAGTTGCGATCACGAGATGATTTAGCTACTCATGACTAGGACTGATGCATACACTGTGTTGCAGATGATGAACATGTCTGGATCTTCAAAACTCAAGGAATTGTGGCTTGATCTTGATGCAAAAGAGGTTTTATTTGAGTTTGAAATTGATTGGATGTATTTTGAGATGTTTTGGACCTTGGAAAATTACCAAAACTTTCTGAAAATCGTTTGGGACTGTCTAGGATCGATGGGAAAGTCTCATTAAATAGAGTAGCTTCAATAAGGCAGTTTAGGGCAAGTTTGACGACAGCGTCTTAGGCCAGCGTCTCAGACGTCCCTGGGACACTGGGTATAATTTTTCAACTCTTATGACGTGCCAACGTTCCAGAACGAGACGTTCCAAAAACTTTGGGCGTCCTAGGCCAGCGTCCCAAACACCGCCTAGGACGTTGACGGGGCTTTCTCGCGTTATCAGCTCTGCTTTTCCTTAAAAAAATGGCTCAGAGTTCCAGGTCAGCGTCTGAGACGCTGACGTTTTTCTTCCGCTTCTAGTGTTCGTTTAATGCGCAATTTTCACCCAAAATTCCCGTTTTTAATCCCTGCATGAATTTCCCTCAATTCCATCAAAAGTAGGGTCATACTTGGTTTAACAAAGCATAATTTATCATGTTAATTACATTTTATTTTAAACCAAAATGGCCCGATCAAACCTCCCCAACTTATCTATTTCTCGTCCCGAGAAAGACTCCACGAAATCAAAATTCAGGTCGGTCCATAAAACAACAAGCAATCAAACAAAGTAAACACCCCAATATTATATAAGTTTGTGTCCATTGCTAGCCCAGATGTTCGTTTAATTGAAGTGTGAAGCATTATTTAGTGATCTTAAATTTTTATTCACCTTGCAAACGGCTCAATAAAAAATTCATTTTTTAAAAATATCTCCATAGATAACAGGTTCACCCCCCCCCTGCGGATTTTTCAACAGTGTGACTTGGTTAGTCCTTTTGGCTACTGCATTCTGTCCAAATTTCCTAATGTTTTTTTTTTTTTTTCGTTTTATTGGTCATTTTACTGCTTTACACCCATGATAAATTTATACTTTTTTAAACTTTTGCCCTTATTTACTTTTTCATTTGATTCACATTTGTAGCACTTTGTTTGTGATCTATTTTTCTCTGAATATAATATTCATATTTAAAGTTCATGATGAACGTGAAACCTGAAATAGGGTACACCAGGTGGTCTCAGCGGAATACAGATCGTTAATTCAAAATCACTTATATGTAATCTACTTTTCAAACGAGTCTTGCCTTTTTGCGCGACTTCCAAGAAGGGTTACCTACGGGTTGTTGGTTACTTAGCAAGATACCATCAAAGTACCCGAAGGTATATTCATATTTAAGTTGCTGGTGGACGTGAAAACCTGAAATGGGGTACACCAAGTTCCAAGTATGCAACAACCCAAACAGCGGAATACAGATTACAAAAATAAGGACATCTAAGGTCGTGCGGTCATAGAATGTAGTAAGGTTGTTTCTTACCCCACAGGGGTATTATAACAAACAATTCGAGAACCGGGCCATCAGGGTTCTTTAAACAAGGTTTCTATGGAGGAACTTTTAAAACATAATATTTTAGAAAAAACCAATTTTACAACTTGAAGCTAAAACATTTTTAGTCCATTTGTTACTTGAACCGGACAGGCAACCACAGAAATATACAATATACATTAGCTAGAGTGTCACTTTTATCTCATCACATGTTATCTCATGTCCAATCCCTTTTATTCAATCATGTTTAGTTTGATCGAGTCACAACCAAGACAAAAAGGAAGAAAAACTCGGGGACAGTTCATCAAGTTAAAAAATATATCAAGATACATCCAGTGTTATGTTAAATACAGTCATCCAAATAAAAACATCAAAATATAAAACAAAACAAACGTAAACAAAAAAAGTCAAACAAAATAGAAAAATAAAATAAAGTAATATAAAATAGAGGACCTCACCATATGTCTACTGTATGGGAGGTGGAGGATAGTGCGGATATGACGGGAAAACTCCGAATATGGACTCAGCTAAATTCTCGAAGCCTTGTCAATAGCTCGTAGTTGACGGTGGTCTATAATCCTAGTACTCTGACGGAGGTGGGTACCCACCGACTCGCCTGCCCGCCAATAGAGTGGGGCAGGGTGATACAGCTGCTGCGGCTGGTCAATATCCATCGGCTCTGCCCTACTTCCTCAGTCAGAGGCATGCGTATAGTACTCGTGTGCATGAAAGTGGGCGACAGCGATGGTGCGTGTCTTCTCTATAGCCAGCTACTGTCGGCTCAGCTGTGCAGACAGGTCTGCGATGTCGCTGGTGAGCGAAGCGAACCTCTCCTCCTGTAGCATACCCTCCGCCTCCCATGCTGCCCTCTGGTCCCAGCTCGATGCCTCAGACGTCCCTTTTACTCAGTGCGGTTGTCAAGATCGCGGATGATACATCTCCAGTTCTGCTTCACGAAACTAATGCACTTGTATTGACTCAAGGTTATAGTCAATACGTTCTCAAAACTGCGAGGTGGGGGAAATGCTCGGATGCTCGCTCCCAACTCTTGATGTACGAGGATATCAGACAGACGTGGGGGTGGTGTTGCGGTATCGTGCGTCATAACACCACCAAATGTTGGATATAGCATTATATGCAAATGAATTCTGAACCTCCCAGTTAATAAAGCGTAGAGTACTAGCTCGTCCTATGTTCGCACCTTGACCGCATCACTGGCCTTTGGATTGACGTTATATTGAATGATGCAGATCAAGGCCTTCTCCTTCGGAACCAGATCCTGCATTAGTCCCGACCCTCGTGTACACTGTGACAACCAGTCGGTGCCATATCCACCAAATTACCCGCATTTCCGTTCTCGTCGTATGAATAAAATGTGGGCTCCCCCATAGCCTCTAACAAATGCACCCGAGTGTCTACTCTGAAGTACTCCCTGATGTGCGGAACCGTCATGATGATCAGTTCGCCTCAGATGCTCCCAATCAACTGCGTGTGTTTTCTCAGTACGGTTGTCAAGTTCGCGTATGATACATCTCCCGCTTTGCCTCACGAAACCAATGCTCTTGTATTGACTCAAGGCTGTAGTCAATACGTTCTCGAAACTGCGAGGTGGGGGAAACGTTCGGATCCTCGCTCCCAACTTCCGAACGACGTACGAGGATATCAGACAGACGTGGGGGTGGCGTTACGGTATTGTGTGTCATAACACCACCAAATGTTGCATATAGCATTATATGCAAATGAATTCTGAACCTCCCAAGTCAGTTGGCGGCATCTGCACAACCACCAAAATACAACTTTTTGTCGTTAAACATATTTAAATGTCACAAATAATAAAGCGTTTTAGTCGGTTGACAAAACGGTTCCACACGGTAATATATGCACAACAGTCCAAAATTTATCAGTAACCCTGTTATTTCCATGTTTTCCTACCATATAAAAGATTCCACATTTGTAAATAACAGCTGGCAGCAAAAACACATCCTGTACTGATAAATTCCAGCATGTTGTTTCAGCACAAATTTTAACATTCTAAAGTTTTGTGTTCAGCAGCATTCGTCCTAACAGTCATAACTAACAACATTTCAAAAGATCAAAACCATAGTTGCACTTTTTTCAGATTTTTCAAAATTCAGATAATAACGTGCAAAATTTTCGATCACACAAAATTTCAGATATGTTAAAACCAACAATGTAGGAACCTAGTACAAGCAAAAGCCAACAATACTTCAAGATTTTAGACACTAAATCAACCTACAAATCCCATTTTCGGCCATGAATAAGAACACACAAAAAATTCAAAATTTACATACAAATCTTGAAAATTAGAAGCACATAAATTGGATTCTTGATGGAATGCAATGTATTGACACAAACACACAAAATGCTCGAACATTTTAAACCCTAGGTTCGGATTTCTCGAAAAATTGCCCCAAATGGAATGTATTTTTAGTTGTAATCTTGAAAATGTGACTTGGTTTAGTGTTTGGTGGAGGAATTTTGCATTAAAAATTAGAGGAAATGGTGTTTTCGATACAAACGTCGTTATCCTCCATTCTTTCTTAACGAGCATATACTTTGTATCGACATTTCAATCAAGCTCCACTCGAATTATCATTAATCGAGAAGCTAACAATTGCAAAATTATTGCAATAAACTTGAATGGTCTTGATTCATGTAAAAGAAACAACTATGACTACTTAGACCCCTTTTATTTTCTAAGTTTACCCCATAGTTATTACATTTAATTTTTTTACTAAGGATGAATTAGCCGTCACCAACCTTTACGTGTTGCGTCGATATAAATCATGAATTCCGATAAAGAAAAAATGCAATAGCACATGGGAAAAGAAAACGTTTGTGCCATTTGTTTTTGCAATTTGGAAAATGCAAGAAGACTTCGTCCATGGCTTTGTGTTGACGCAAAGTGAGAAACAGCAAAAAAAATCCAAGTTTCACATAATCAGAATTCAAGGTTTATAATTCAATCTTTGTGATTTTCGATTTTCATTATCAAATACTTAATTGATGTTATTTCATATTCATATTAATTGTTTTCAAAATAACGGGAATCGGTATCTATGTTCATATTTGGTTCAAATCGATTAAGAGTAACATTGCTCTCATACCACATGTTAGTTAATTCTTAATCCCAATAACTTTCTAACATACCACATGTTAGTTAATTCTTAATCCCAATAACTTTCTAACATGTTAGTTAATTCTTAATCCCAATCACTTTCTAATAAGTTTAAACACAAATTCAATGAACGATTAAGAGACTGAAATACTTACTTGGTGGTGTGAATGTAGTGTTTGAAGGAGTAAAAGACGATGATGTCATGAGAATATTTTGACTGGTTTTTTAAGGATACACCCTCTTGTGATTGAGAAAATAAATTGATGGAATCAATTGATGAATTTTTGTTGGTGTTCTCAAGAAAAAAGAAGAGAAGCGGACCAGGGAGAAAAGAAGAAGAGAGATGAAAAGAAAATTCATGTCCGTTTCCATTTTATTTTTACTTACATGGGTGTATTAAAAAGTAACCGTTTAGCCCCTTATGCAATTCTTATGTCACCCACATCCATCATATGTCAACATTACATATGTACAAGGACCAAAAATGTCATAATGACAATCGGGGATGTAAAAATATTTATGAATATACCCTTAATGATATAGAACTGTACATAAATGGTCCAAGGGCATTTAATAGAATATATGTTCTAACACAAAACACAAAACACAAAATTGCAATTTGAAAGATGTATGAATGAACTTCGGTTGACTTAAATCATATGAAAAAGACAGAAGGATAAAGATTAGCTATAAAAAAAAACCTTAATCGAAAAATAAACATAAGCTCATGCCTAGGGCAATAAGGCAACAATTGTATATAATGTATAATAAGGGAATTCATTTACCATATGTTTATTACATGCAACTATAAGAAATAAATAGTTTTAGATTCAAATATCAAATAAGTTGTTCTATTTGTGTTTGTAGATTCTGAATTCCTTTTTATATTGCCAGAGCTAATCAGTTTTAGACATATAATATTTTTTGCCTTGACCATATGAGATGTAAAATACTTAATATTTAAATTATTAGATGCCTTTGTTGGGACAAACACAGGTTAGGTCTTGTTTGTCTCTTTCAAAAACATTAATTTTAAGGCGGTAAAAAGGTTAAAAATAAAACGGTAGGTGCAAATTGTATTTTTAACATCACTTAGAAAATTCAATTTAAATAAGAGGTTAACGCAAGATAGAGCAACATACCTTTATTTAATTAAGGGCAAAAAACAAGATATGGCAACATACTTTTACTTAGAATTTGTTCAAATTGCCACTTTCTACTTATTTTACCCCTATGTGCTTTAACTTTAACAGGTTGGTAAATGTTTGCATCAGATAATGTGTTGAATTCTTCAAATACTAGATTGATTTGTCCAAATAATAATAATAATAATAATAATATAAAGTTGCAAGTAAATTGAAAAAATGAAAATAAGAGAATGAGATTTTACCTTATAGAAAATCAAAGAAACCGAGTAATAGCACGTATGGCTACTATTGCAGATGCAGTAAGGCTTGCTGAAGTTGTAAACGAAATAACGCACATAGAAAATGAACTGCGCCAACGCCGGGAAACCATAACAGCCCTTTTTTTGAGATGCCGGATCCCGGCGAACGCAACCCTTGTCGTCGTGCAAAACCGCGTCCGTGCGGTGGACCAGAGAACAAGGCTCCTCGAGAGTAGACTTGGGATGCTGCTAGAAGAACGGGAAGATCTCCATCGATCCCTTCATCGGAAGGAGACGGGGATGTAATTCCGAGACCACCCATTCCAATTTACAACAATCTAAGGCAAGATAATCACCATGACATCAACTCCTGTCCAATTTTATAAAAGGAAAACAAATACACATAAATATTCATGTTGTTATGATGATCCAAACACTTTAAAACAAACAGCTTCACATCTGTCAAAAGAAAAATGAATACAAAATTGTAGTTTCCAACGATTACAGGTAAACGTATGTAACAAAATCTTATCCAACTGTCTAAGGAAGCTAAATTCATCTTCAATTTGATACAAATTATATTATGAAAACTTAACAGTCAACAAAACTAACTTGATGTTAGTTTAAATCAATAAATCTCAAATAAAGTTCATATCTTTTAGCATTTGGGAACAGTCAAAACTTTCTAGACCAGAAATCCGCCGAAGACTAATAAACAACAAGCTATCTTCCATGACAAACACCTTAACCTAAATAGAAAGACCAACAAACCAATCTTGCTCAAAAAATCGAACCAGTATCTCCGATTGACGGAAAACGACCTATTGTCGAACAATATCAACTAAAAACATAAGAAATTACGATGATAACAGCGTATAACTACTATTAAACGGTCACTAGCCAAAAAGAATAGGGAAACGGTCGATGAAAAACACAAAAGGGGAAATATTGTTGAAATTAAAACTCAATTCGTTCAAATTCCCTTACCAGCATCCTTCTAATGGTAGACGCAGCAACCAAGAGACGAAAGGGGACACTATGTATGTGTTGTGGTAAGAGGCGATAGACGAGATCAACAGGGAAGGAGGAAAGAGAAAACAACCCTAATGTTTTTTATAATGTGTTTAAGTAGCAAAATATGACCCAACCCACCAATTTAATCCAAACCCAACCCAACGCAAAATTAGTAGATTGGGTAACCCGTTTAAATTAAATGGATCAACTCTCTTTTAATTTATTTAATTAAATGGGTTACGTTAAATAAATTATCAACATATTTTCAATACATTAGCTTATTTAAGTTTAATATATATTTTAATCTTTTTTTAATAATATAATATTACTCGATTATTATATACTAGACGTATTTTCACGCGTTGTGCACGAGTAAATTAATATGGTAAAAATATATTGAACGATCAAATATAAATATAAAGACTTTGGATTTAAACAAAACATGCAAAACTAAAAATAAATCAATCATATGACATATATATAAATAGTAATTTTTCATTCAAACATCAAACAAAAAAACATAATCATCTTTTTGTAGTCAATTATCATGGATGGTCCAACATTAAAAATATATGAAAATATCTTTACATAAATTATCTCAAAATTTAAAATAAATTTAAAATAAAACATACTAAAAACACCATACATTAATTAAAAAATTAAGTATATTATATTAATAATTCAAAAAGTTTATCATTAAGATGATAATATTTTATATCTACTAAATTAGTTAATGTTGAAAGTTGAATAGTTAGAAGTTTCATATCAGTATGGTGAAAGTAAAAATGCTTCAATAAATATAAGAAAGAATTATAAATCGTTCATCACAACCGATATTTTGTATCAATAATAAATCTTTTAATTAAAAGTCTATCAAAATAATATAATCATCTATCTTAAGTCAAGTGTATAAGTGTATATGGGCAATCCAATATTAAATATATAGCGCAGCACATTGACATGAATTATAATAATACATTATGTTATGTTAATGTATTATGTAGATCGTTTCTTTATAAAACTTGTAGGTAAAATAGATATAATTTAGTAATTTTTTATATACAATTTTAATCGATAAATTTTTATTGATGAGAGATGAAAAATTGTATTACTAAAATCATAATTTAGTTAAATTAACATATATAATATTTCAAACTATCTTTATAAAATAAAAAAGAATGAAATGTAAATAGAAAAACTATTAAAACTAATATAAATATAATATAAAATACAAATAACCAAAACCTAAAATAAATATGCTTTAATAAAATAATTTTTGATATAATTTATAGTTGCATAAGAAATGTATAAATATGCTTTACTACTAAAGTTTTTTTCTTGTTATGTAAAGTTATTTGTAACGTTTTGAATGTTTAACTTCTTACATTACAATAATTAAACAACTTTTATATAATTTTCTTTGTCAAATAATGCTTATATTAAAAAAGATTCAACAAATCAAATGACCACTAAATACTTTATCAAACAACATAAGCCAATTTATTCAAACAATATAAAACCATTTATTGGTGAATATGGATTAGAAAATACTATATATATATATATATATATATATATATATATATATATATATATATATATATATATATATATATATATATATATATATATATATATATATATATATACATACATACTTGCGGATAAACTATATGTAAGAACCTGAAAATTTTGGTAAAAGTCATAAAATGAACATATGAAAAGTTGGGTTTATGGAATTTTGTACAAAAAGGTAAAATGGTCTTTTGTTGCATTATAGACCAAAACGTAAAATAATTTTTATGATGTGGGGCAAATATGTAAGAAAATGAACTTTGTGAAATAAAATTAGGGTCTTTGTGCCAAAGTGCAGAAGTTAGAACTCGAGGGTTAGAAATGAAAATATGGAGGTATAAATAGGAGAAAATATCTCCCATTCCCAGAATATGAGAGAACATTCGGGAGAGATCGTGAGAGCATGGGAGGATGCAAATTATTGACAATCTGTGGAGGTTTGAAGCAAGAATTCAAACAATTACTAGGAATTGAAGAGTTTTCAAGCTAAATCAAGGTTAGTAATCAAGTTCCTAACCTAGTTTCTTATGAGTTCTTCACAGGATGAACTGGAAACTGAAATTCCAGCTAAGGTCCAAGTGGTTTAAATAATTTCTAACATTAAACATGTTCTAAGTATTAAGAAAACGAATGTAAATCAAATGGTTAGTTGAAATTGGTAAAAATTGGGGTTTTTGGCTCAAGAACCCTAAATCACGGGTTTATATGACCAAGTTGAATTAAAAGGGTTTTAATGAGTCTAATATGCTGAAATAGATAAAAGAAACTAGTAGTAATCGTTAATTGAATTGAAACTAAGGTTTTGGTGTAAAAATATAAAATCTGAAATTTTTTATAAAGGAATGGAATCAGTGATTCCATTGAGTTAAAACCTGATGTAAACTGAAGGTTTTAGTCATGGAATGATTAGATATTGATTAAGTTAAGTATTAAGAACTTAATATGCGAAAATAGGGAGTTACAGGTCAAAAATCGGGCAAAATCTCGCACCTGCAGGTGAAGCACGAGTCGTGCTCTTTTACCATTGGGTTTGCACGAGTCGTGTCATCCTGTAGAAGCCAAAAATAGCATTCTACAAAGAGCACGAGTCGTGCTCTTTCATGCACAATATGTGCACGAGTCGTGCTCCAAGTCATGGGCTAAATGAAGTTGTAATTTGATGCTAGGTCTATCCATTTGATGTCCAATTGATACCATAAGCTTAATATGATATAAAAACATGAAAAATAATGTTAAGTTAAGTGTATGACTTTCCAAGGGTATAATGGGCAATAATATACCATGTAAGTGATAATTGAAAGTAGCAAAGAATAGGATAAGTGAAGTAATGAATGTCACAACCATATTGTGATATGAGTCTAGTGAGATATGAAATCAGTGGTATATACATACTGTTAAAGTATAACATGTTATTAATAAAATGTGAATAAACTCCTTAGGTACTTAAGGAGTAAAAGATCATGAATAGGAGGGACGAGGAAAATGATGGTTCTAGTTAGACTTCTCTAACTAGTCAAGGTGACTAATATGTGGATTTTTTAGTACATAGCAAAATGGGTTTTATACATAGAAATGAATTTTATATACAATGTTTGGGAGTCAAAATGGTTTATGAAAATTGAAATGGTTTAATGAAAATGAAAGTGATTATGTGGAACTGGAAATAGTTTTGTGAAACTGGAAATGATACTAAAGTAAGATGAAAGTGATTATGTGGAACTGGAAATGGTTTTGTGAAACTGGAAATGATACTATGAAGTAGTAAGTACAATGTGTACAGAAATGATAAATGAGAAATACAGAGAATTAATAAAGTGATTGAGCCCTGTTGATGAGTTGAGAAGTATCCGGATAAAGATCACGGTCTGCTGCGGTAGGGGTGGTCAAAAGACACTACTGGGATAGTACCTCCCGTCGCGAAGTAGTTGTCTCATTGTACCTTGATGGATGAATTCGTTTCATGCTGTTAAGGGAGAAGTTATACGGGTGCGCTCGTATAAAGCACCTACGGGGACGCTCGTAGGGACATGCTATCAAAGGAGGGCATATACGGGTGCGCTCGTGTAAGGATACCTATGGGTGCGCTCATAGGAAATTGAATAATATGAAAATTTGGAACGTTTGAAATATGGAAACTGTTTTGGGTCTAAAACCCATATTACTCACGAGACGTATGTCTTACGTATGTTTTGTTTAAAATGCTATGTACTCAGGTGATCAAACAAGGAATTAGAAGAGTCAAGTGTGGGACGGTAGCTTTCGTTGTGTAAAGTATGTGCTGTTTAAATTGTGGTAATGATGCGGAAAATTAATGCCCCGTAAGTATAACTAAATATTTTGTATTGTAAAGTTTTGGTAAAAAAAAAATTGTGTGAAATTGGGGCGTTATAATTTGGTATCAGAGCCATAGTTTAAGCGAACTAGGTGTCAATACTTGAACCTAGACTTAAATTGTGTAAGAGTTAAGTAGGATACCTACTTTAATATAAGGTTGAAAGTAAAAAGAAGTGAGGGTTAACCTGAAACAGTAGAACATGAGCCTTGGTGGTGAAGTCGGAAGAAAATATGTATAGGTGGTTATAATAATATGAGCCCGTACTATCATAATCACATGATATATATTTGAGTTTGGTGGAACCACACAGGAATCATGTGAAGCTGTAAAGGACAAATTTAGGAGGTTTGAGGGGCATAGGTTCGGTATACCAATGTAATAAAATCAAGTATGACTGAAAATGTTAAAGTATAATGGAAAAGTGTTAAAGATGGAATAAATAATATGAGGTATGTAGTGGGGAAAACCCCATACTCTATATGAATCATTGTAAAGTATATGTGATTGAAACTTGAGAGAATAATAAAAGAGAAATGAAAAGAACATGTATAGTTGAAAAGTTCCGTTGTCTAACGGAACGAAGTATGATTTTGGAATGAAAATAGATGTAATGCCACTACAGTGACCAAAGAAAGAAAGATTGGAAAAGAATATGAACATATATATATATATATATATATATATATATATATATATATATATATATATATATATATATATATATATATATATATATATATATATATATATATATATATATATATATATATATATATATATATATATGAATAAAACTCATATAATAAAGAAGAATGAAAACACTTAACCAAGGAAAAGTAAAAGGAATGAGCTGGGTTTGTAATTGTAGACAAACCCAAAAGAGGTAAAGAATAAATATTGAGAAGTAGTATGATGCGTCTCCTATGGACAACCAGGGGATTAAAGTATGTATAAAAAAAAGTTGTGATTAAATATGTTAATATAAAATTGTAACACCCGGCTTATTAACAAAAACACCCCAAAAATTTTTCATTTTTCAAACCAAATATTTTACAATAAAAACCATAAGTATGGGGTATTAGTTAACAAAATACGAGTACAAGTAGGGATGGCAATGGGACGGGTATGGGAGGAGAATCGGCGATCCCAGTCCCATACCCTATTATAAAACCGTATCCCAAACCCGGTTCCGTCCCGTCGGGTACCCGGTTAGTAAATAACCATCGGGTTTGTGGTTATTCCCATGGGTATCGGGTATCCCAATATATGATAATAATAGGTTGGAATTTACCTATTGTAATTTTCATTATAAAATTCGATCAGAATCTCATCCAAATAATTGCTTGAATTTTTTAATGATTCTAATTTCTAATAACATCAAAAAGTTTAATATCCATCAAATGTGAATTTTAAAATCAACATCAATAAAGTCTTAAAAATTCAAATTTCATGATAACTTAATCGAACTCATAACGCTAACCGAAAAAAAATCATAAATCTCCCGTCATCTCTTCCATTGACCTCATATCATCACCATTCCATCATGATCAATGTTGCGTACTTGCCAAGCAAATATCCTACAACTATATAAAAAACAAATAGACAATGGAATTATAGGACTTGGAAGAACTCAATCAATGGAAGTATAGGACTTGGAAGAACTCTACGTCTCTATGAGGCACACAAGAAATAGGAAACTATATATCAAATATAATATACTATATAACATTTAAGGTAAGTAATAATTAGAGAATGGTGAAAATGGTAAGAACTAATCATCTAATAATAAACCTTATATAATATCAAAACATGGATTTGAAATCTCATTTATAAATATAAAATATAAAATTATAAATATATAAAATATATGGTTCGGGATCGGGTATATGGGATCGGGTATGGGATCGGGTAATTGGGCGGGTATCACCTCAATACCAAAACCATCCCATACCCGCGAAATTTTTCTACAAAAATCCCATACCCGGTCCCATAACCATTTACCCGGTTCAAAACCCGTCCCAAAAGTTTCGGGTTCGGGCTTTCCCATCGGGTTCGGGTATTTTTGCCATCCCTAAGTACAAGTGTATCACGAAGTACAATACATAAATATTATACATTCTTCAAGCCGGGTCGTTACTTCAAAGGCTAAGACCTCAGTCACGGACTTTGTCTTTTCCCTTGGCTGGGTCACGCTCGCCTGCAGGGACATATCAATAAAACTGTGAGCTATAAAGCCCAATGAGTAATCAACATCATATACAATATGTATAAGAATAACATTCTCTATACAAAATCAAATAAGCAATATCATGCAATATAAAATCATATATGGCTCACGGGTTGTCCCGCTGTTGCCTAGACTCACGGCTCCGTTCTTGCCATCGAAATGACTCACGGCTTATCCGGTCTTGTCTATATAGGTTTGACTCACAGCTCCGTTCTTGTCTATTATAGACTCACGGCTTATCTGGTATTGTCGCACCATTTAAAATTGACTGACTCACAGCTCCGTTCTTGTCTTTATCAGACTCACGGCTTATCTGGTATTGTCATGTCATTGTTATTGACTCACAGCTCCGTTCTTGTCTTTATCAGACTCACGGCTTATCTGGTATTGTCATATATCGAATTATGTACTTTGTCATTTTTGTCCCCCAAAATCATTTCCATTTGCAGCTGCCTATATAACACACGTCACATCGGATAATAGTGAGATTACTCACCTGAAAGCTTGCTACAACTAGCGTTTGTCACTTCTTGTCTTGAAATGAAATCCACAAGATTTTGTCCCGTACCTATAATTCCATTTATTTCACAATGATTATAGGTTAACATGCCATTTCAGTAGGTTCTAATGCACAAGAGTCTAATATAAGACAATTTCCAAGCATTAACCATTTGTATAAAAATTTAATACACGTCCCGAAATACGCGTATTCTACTACAGTACTTTCGGGAGGTCGTATTCGTATTCCGATAATTTTCCATGAAGTTTTACAACATATTAAACCTATGTTCAAAATTTCAGGTCAATCGGATAAGCCTAGCATTGAAATCAAGCTTGGAAAATGCACCAAAATTTAACAGAGGCAAAATTGCTCACTGCCGCGAGGTCGGGTCGCGATCGACCCCTGGGTCGGGTCGCGATCCCTGCGACTCCAGGCAGTGAGCTCCGATTTTGGTGCTAAAAACTCCATTTTCCTCTTGTTAAGCACTTATTGCTTGACTTAATCACAAGGAAATGTTCCAAGACCAAAACCTTTGATTATTAACTAGTTTTAAACCATAAAATGATCAAATTCAAACAATTTATACAACTTCCCGTTTTTTGCATTTTTGCTCCAAAAACGAAATTATTGAGTTCTACTTGCTTCTAATGATTTCTTTCGGTCATTATAGCCTCTAGAACTCCTTTTAATCCATTAGAAACATGTTTATCACAAGAACTCATCATCTAGGGTTCTTGATCAAAAACTTAAATTCTTGAACAATAGCAACCTACTTCCATTTTCTTGAATTAAGTCCTTTTTAGCATGACTTATTGGAAGTATTGCATCAACTTAACAACATAATCATAACTGCAAAATGCAGTTTTTGAGTTCTACAAAACTCATCAAGAATAACTAGCAAGAACTTGGATTACTAACCTTTCAAACTTCCAATTTTACCCTTTGAAGCTATAATCCAACCTTGAAACTTAAATCTTCAAGAATCCCTTCAAAATTCTGCAACTCTCGTATCAAGAAATTCTCCCGTAGCTCACCAAAATTCTGCACACAATTGGGAGAAGCTTCCAAGCTTTTATACCTCCAAAATTTACATTTTGGTCCCTAGAGTTGCATTTCTAGAACTTTTGCCACAACTTACTAAATAAATGACAAAATTAGATTATTATAACATTTTAAGTCCACGACTCAAAATATTATTACCAAACAAGTCCTTTTCTATCCAAAAGACCAAATTACCCTTTTGAGGTAAAATGACCATTTTGCCCTTTTATTATAATTATATAATAAACATGTTTTCGGCGTTACAAATTCTCCCCTCCTTTAAGAGATTTCGTCCCCGAAATCATACAAAAAGTTGAGGATATTTCTCCCTCATTTCGCTTTCGGTCTCCCACGTCATGTCGGAACCTTTGTGATGACGCCAAAGGACTTTCACCATGCTGATCTTCTTATTTCGCAGCTGTCTTATCTTGCGGTCTAACACCCGCTCAGGTTGTTCCGGGTATCTCAACTTTTCATCCACTTCAATTTCAGCAAGAGGTACATGTTGAGACTTATCAAACAACGTTTTCCTCAAATGGGACACATGGAATACATCATGTATACCATGAAGTTCATCAGGTAACTCCAATCTATACGCTACGGCTCCAACCCTTTGGGATATACGGAAAGGTCCAATAAAACGAGGACTCAACTTTCCTTTCATCCCAAAACGAATTAAGCCTTTCCAAGGGGATACTTTGAGCATTACCATATCTCCTACTTGGAATTCTATCGGTTTCACTCTTTTGTCCGCATACTGTTTCTGTCTATTCTGAGCTACCTTCAAAATTTTCGCGTATCAGTTTGATCTTTTCTTCAGTCTGTGCTACAATTTCGGGTCCAGCCAACGGCTTTTCCCCAACTTCAGTCCAGCAAGTCGGAGTACGGCACGGTGCTCCATACAAGGCTTCATACGGGGCCATCTGAATGCTGGAATGATAGCTGTTATTGTACGCGAATTCCACTAAAGGTAAATGATCTTCCCAGCTTCCACCGAAGTCTATGACACAAGTCCTCAACATATCTTCCAAAGTCTGGATTGTTCGTTCACTCTGACCATCGGTCTGTGGATGATATGCGGTACTCATAAGTACTTTTGTACCCAATTGCTCCTGAAGACTCTGCCAAAAATGGGAAGTAAATCTGCTGTCTCTGTCCGACACAATCGATGCTGGTAATCCATGCCGACAAATTACCTCATCAATGTAGATTTTTGCCAATTGATCTACTCTGTACTTTTCTTTATATGGTATGAACTGTGCCGATTTAGTCAATCGATCCACAATCACCCATATAGAATCATAACCTCGCGGTGTCCGCGGCAACTTTGTAACAAAATCCATGGTAATATGGTCCCATTTCTTCTCTGGAACCGGCAATGGTTGTATTTCCCCGTACGGTTTCTGATGGTTTGACTTAACTTGCAGACAAGTTAAACATCTTTCCACAAATCTTCCAACATCTCTCTTCATTCCAGGCCACCAATACATCGGTTTTAACGTCCGATACATCTTAGTACTGCCCGGATGAACTGCATATCGGCTATAATGAGCATCTTCTAGAAGTAAATCCCGCGCTTCTCCTTGTTTCGGAACCCATATTCGGCCTCTGAAGGTCTTTAATTTCTGAACATTTTCTTCCAGATGTTTTATATATCCAACCATTCTTTCGCTTTTTACATTCTCCGGTCTACACGCCTCTTCTTGTGCCGAACGAATCAATTCTGGTAACCGACTTGCTATACCCATACACGCGGATGTAACTTTCAAAGGAGCTTTTTTTCGGCTTAGGGCATCAGCCACCACATTCGCCTTACCAGGGTGGTACTGAATCTCACAATCAAAGTCTTTCAACATATCCATCCACCTTTGCTGTCTCATATTAAGCTCTTTTTGATTAAATAAATACTTCAGGCTTTTATGATCAGTGTAAATGACAAACTTCACACCGTATAAATAGTGCCTCCACAGCTTCAATGCTAAAACCACCGCAGCTAATTCCAAGTCATGAACTGGATACTTCTTCTCGGCATCTTTTAATTGGCGGGACGCATAGGCTATGACCCGACCTTTCTGCATTAGCACACACCCAAGACCAATTCTAGAAGCATCGCTGTAGATCACATACTCTTCTCCGCTTTGTGGTAAAGCCAACACCGGTGCTTCACACAAAGCTTGTTTCAACTTCTGGAATGCTTCTTGCTGCTTTTCGGCCCACGTGAATTTTTCACCTTTCTTAGTTAACTTGGTCAACGGAGTAGCTATCGAAGAGAAATTCTCGACAAATCTTCTGTAATAGCCTGCCAAACCAAGGAAACTTCGTACTTCAGTGGGACTTCGAGGTGGTTCCCACTTCATCACAGCCTCAATCTTTGCTGGATCAACTTTCACTCCTTCGACATTAATTACATGGCCAAGAAATTGGACTTCTCTTAGCCAGAATTCACACTTGGAGAATTTTGCATACAACTTCTCCCGGCGAAGCAACTCCAACACTTGTCGCAGGTGCACTTCATGTTCGGCTTGGCTTCGCGAATACACCAAGATGTCATCTATGAATACTATCACCGAGGTATCAAGGAACGGTCGACACACCCGGTTCATAAGATCCATGAATACGGCTGGAGCATTGGTTAACCCAAAAGGCATCACCAAAAACTCATAATGACCGTATCTCGTTCGGAAAGCTGTCTTCGGAATGTCTGACTCCCTTATTTTCAACTGGTGGTATCCTGACCTCAGATCAATCTTGGAAAAGTAGGACGCGCCTTGTAGCTGGTCAAACAAGTCGTCTATTCTGGGTAGCGGGTACTTGTTCTTTACCGTGATCTTGTTTAATTCTCGATAGTCAATACACATGCGCATTGACCCATCTTTCTTCTTGACAAACAAAATAGGGGCTCCCCAAGGCGATGTACTCGGTCTGATGAAACCCCTGTCTAGCAATTCTTCCAGTTGCTTCCGCAGCTCCACCATCTCTGAAGGTGCTAAACGGTATGGAGCTCGGGCAACAGGTGCAGCTCCCGGAACCAGTTCAATCGTGAACTCAACCTGTCGATCTCATGGCAACCCTGGAAGTTCGTCTGGAAACACATCTGGAAACTCATTCACCACATTCACATTCGCTACCCCCACTTTAATCGGTTGAGCTACCGATACATAAGCTAGATAGGACATCCCTCCTTTACTGATACAGCTTCGAGCTTGAGCAAAGGAAATAACTGGCATTCTCAACCGAGGTCGTTCACCCTGAATCTTTATCCATTCTCCATCCGGTGTTAACACTGTGATGTTTTTATTTCTGCAATCCATGTTGGCATAATTTGTTGCCAACCAATCCATACCCACAATTACACCAAATTCGTTGGTAGTCATCGGCTTCAAATCTATAGGGAAAACGGTCCCGTAGATTTTAAGTTGACAACCTTCCAGATGTTCAGAAACCCAAACATACCGGCCGTCCGCTATAGCCACTTCCAAGCTTTCATCCATTGGGGTTAACGGTACATTCAGGCGAGGCAATAAAGACTCTGATACAAAACAGTGTGTTGCTCCCGGATCAAAAATAACATATACAGGTATGGAATTAAGAGTGAAAATACCTGTCACCACATCCGTCTTCTCACGGGCTTCTTCCACAGTCATCTGGAAAGCTCGCGAGGCCACTGGTCGTCCCCTGTTCTTCGGCTCTTCTTTCTTTCCCACTTGATCATCTCTGGGTCTTTCACTGTATACACCAGATTTCAGTTGGGGACAGTTCGGACGAATGTGATCTGTAGCTCCACATTGGTAGCATCTTCTTTCCGCCCGACACTCCCGTGTAGAATGACCCGTTTTTCCACAATTTCGGCAGCTTACTGACCAGTATCACTGCGACAACTGCCTGTGTGTCTTTTTCGGCATTTTTCACACCACCTGCCTTCATCTTTCTGGCCTTTTCCCCTAGACCCGGATTGTTGCGACTTTTTCTGAGGCGTCCAACCTTGGTCTTCCGCCTTTCGTTTCGTTTCCAAGACTTTCTTTTCGTCTTCCTGTCGCTTCAGTTCTGTTTCTCTTTCCGTGGCTCGATCCACCACTTGCCGGAAAGTAGTTAGTTTCAACGGTTGCACAATTTCTCTAATTCGGGTTGTCAACCCCCGGACATACTTGTCGATCTTTCTCTTTTCGGTGTAGATATGGTGTTCCGCAAACCTAGCTTTCTCCAGAAAGCTAAGAGTATATTCCTGAACAGATCGGGAACCCTTTTCCAGATGCAGGAATTCATCCTCCAACTTCTGAATAGCTACTTCCGAGCAGTATTCTTCATTAAACTTTGTCTTGAATTGCTCCCAATGTATCGATTGGGATGAATCAAGATCCAGTGATTTATAGTAGGTTTGCCACCAATGTAGTGCACCGCTTGTAAGTTGGTTTGTGGCAAATTCAACTTTATCATCATCCGCACATTTGCTTACTCAGAACACCTTCTCAATATGCATGATCCACTCCATAGCTTTGACCGGATCATCTGTCCCCGAGAATTCCTTTGGTTTACAACTTAGGAAGGATTTATATGTACACCCAACTTTCTTTATCGAGGCTTCCCCACCTTGAGTTTCCTTTACCGCCCGGGCACGACTTTCTCCCTGGCTTTCATCTTCTGGCTGCCTGTCATGAACGCTTTTTGCAGCCTCTTCAGTAGGATCAGGATTGGCACTCGGATTAGGATTGCCACTCGGGTTGTGGTTATTCATTAATGCAGGCATCATTTGCCTAACCACTTCTTCCACAATAGTTCGTATATCAGGTGGATTTTCTCCCACCGGTTCCCGTGCTGGTGCTCTTCGCCCAACAGAGCCGCGTGACCGAGCTGGTCCACTTCTTGCAGTTCCACGCGAATTCGCACCAGTAGGATTGCTTCATGTATTTCTCATACTTCAAAATTTCAGCAAACCGTTAGATTACATATATAATAACAAACTTATATATATCTAACAGTCCATTTATCTGTTCTTCTCTCAAGGTTTAAGTCCAGGAATCTAATCTAAGACACCTAGTTCACTTAAACCACGGCTCTGATACCAACTTGTAACACCCGACTTATTAACAAAAACACCCCAAAAAATTTTCATTTTTCAAACCAAATATTTTACAATAAAAACCATAAGTATGGGGTATTAGTTAACAAAATACGAGTACAAGTGTATCACGAAGTACAATACATAAATATTATACATTCTTCAAGCCGGGTCATTACTTCAAAGGCTAAGACCTCAGTCACGGACTTTGTCTTTTCCCTTGGCTGGGTCACGCTCGCCTGCAGGGACATATCAATAAAACTGTGAGCTATAAAGCCCAATGAGTAATCAACATCATATACAATATGTATAAGAATAACATTCTCTATACAAAATCAAATAAGCAATATCATGCAATATAAAATCATATATGGCTCACGGGTTGTCCCGCTGTTGCCTAGACTCACGGCTCCATTCTTGCCATCGAAATGACTCACGGCTTATCCGGTCTTGTCTATATAGGTTTGACTCACAGCTCCGTTCTTGTCTATTATAGACTCACGGCTTATCTGGTATTGTCGCACCATTTAAAATTGACTGACTCACAGCTCCGTTCTTGTCTTTATCAGACTCACGGCTTATCTGGTATTGTCATGTCATTGTTATTGACTCACAGCTCCGTTCTTGTCTTTATCAGACTCACGGCTTATCTGGTATTGTCATATATCGAATTATGTACTTTGTCATTTTTGTCCCCCAAAATCATTTCCATTTGCAGCTGCCTATATAACACACGTCACATCGGATAATAGTGAGATTACTCACCTGAAAGCTTGCTACAACTAGCGTTTGTCACTTCTTGTCTTGAAATGAAATCCACAAGATTTTGTCCCGTACCTATAATTCCATTTATTTCACAATGATTATAGGTTAACATGCCATTTCAGTAGGTTCTAATGCACAAGAGTCTAATATAAGACAATTTCCAAGCATTAACCATTTGTATAAAAATTTAATACACGTCCCGAAATACGCGTATTCTACTACAGTACTTTCGGGAGGTCGTATTCGTATTCCGATAATTTTCCATGAAGTTTTACAACATATTAAACCTATGTTCAAAATTTCAGGTCAATCGGATAAGCCTAGCATTGAAATCAAGCTTGGAAAATGCACCAAAATTTAACAGAGGCAAAATTGCTCACTGCCGCGAGGTCGGGTCGCGATCGACCCCTGGGTCGGGTCGCGATCCCTGCGACTCCAGGCAGTGAGCTCCGATTTTGGTGCTAAAAACTCCATTTTCCTCTTGTTAAGCACTTATTGCTCGACTTAATCACAAGGAAATGTTCCAAGACCAAAACCTTTGATTATTAACTAGTTTTAAACCATAAAATGATCAAATTCAAACAATTTATACAACTTCCCGTTTTTTGCATTTTTGCTCCAAAAACGAAATTATTGAGTTCTACTTGCTTCTAATGATTTCTTTCGGTCATTATAGCCTCTAGAACTCCTTTTAATCCATTAGAAACATGTTTATCACAAGAACTCATCATCTAGGGTTCTTGATCAAAAACTTAAATTCTTGAACAATAGCAACCTACTTCCATTTTCTTGAATTAAGTCCTTTTTAGCATGACTTATTGGAAGTATTGCATCAACTTAACAACATAATCATAACTGCAAAATGCAGTTTTTGAGTTCTACAAAACTCATCAAGAATAACTAGCAAGAACTTGGATTACTAACCTTTCAAACTTCCAATTTTACCCTTTGAAGCTATAATCCAACCTTGAAACTTAAATCTTCAAGAATCCCTTCAAAATTCTGCAACTCTCGTATCAAGAAATTCTCCCGTAGCTCACCAAAATTCTGCACACATTGGGAGAAGCTTCCAAGCTTTTATACCTCCAAAATTTACATTTTGGTCCCTAGAGTTGCATTTCTAGAACTTTTGCCACAACTTACTAAATAAATGACAAAATCATATTATTATAACATTTTAAGTCCACGACTCAAAATATTATTACCAAACAAGTCCTTTTCTGTCCAAAAGACCAAATTACCCTTTTGAGGTAAAATGACCATTTTGCCCTTTTATTATAATTATATAATAAACATGTTTTCGGCGTTACAAAAATGAAAGCAAAATACTTAATCAAGTATTAGATAAGGAATCAGGGACAGAAATGAAAGTGTAAGAAATGGGAAGTTGTGACTTCCAACCCCAAGAGTAATATGATAAGTAAAGGTATCCAATGGTTGGAGAAAATAACTAAGTTACAAGTATAATACTATAATGGGTAACATAACAAATTAAGTTACCTGAATGGGAAGGAAATGAAAAAATAGGAAAAATTGTTAAGGACTATGAGTATGTCGCATTATTATAATGCGATTATGAGAAAAAGAATTGAAAAAAAATAAATAAATAAAGATTGAATGCCTAAATAAGTGTTAGGCGAGAAATTAAAGATAAGACAAATGATGTGGATAATCAAAGGGATATAACAAAAATTATTAAAGAAAATGATGATAAGATATTGGTTGTTTGGAATTAAAGTCCGCAACCAAATGAAGGAAGTATAAAAAGAAATACAAATAATAAAAATGGTATATCGGGGTATGTTAACCGAGGAAAATCAAAAGCATGTAAGAAACGTGACTAAATGTCATAATCAATATGAAGTAAGGAATAAGAGTGAATGCCTAAGTAAATACTAGGCAAAGAATCAAAGATAAGATAAAAGAAGGAAAATAAGGACTATAACAAACAGATAGGAAGTTGCTACTTCCGAATGTGAATGAATATAACGGGTAAAAGTATTCAATGATTGTGAAAAATGGTCGGTGCATGGCCAGTATGTATGAAATATAGTGTATATATATACGTGTATGAGTGTGAAAGAATGAGTAAGTATGAAACTTATATAATATATAAGTGTAAAGGTGGATATGAAATATGTATTCTAATTAGAATACTATAAACTAAGAGGCGAAAGAATGAAATAAAGTATTTGGTATACAGCCTCAAAATACAAGAGAATAAATGATATAGGAAAAAATTATGGTATTAGTATTTCATCATGAAATACATAAAAAGAAAGTATGACATGGAATACGAGATATAGTACTGTAAAGGAATGAATAAGCTTATAGCTTTAATATATGTAGAAATAAAGCGTATAAAGGAATGGGGTATAAACGAAAAGATAATGTAATGTGTTGGGCATATAGCCTTATAACACATAGAAAACGACGGTAAAAGAGATGATGAATTAAATTTGGGCTTAAGGCCTAGAAAATGTATAGAAAAGGAGTGGGATACAAAAGTTTAATATCTATGAAAGAATGGTCATATTATATAAACACGAAAATAATGTATGCTAAAAGAGTACAATGAGGAAAGGAGGTAAATACTTAAATTGGTAATGTAAGTTTTCCTAATCAAATGGTAACATGGTGTATTTGGGTAGTAAGAAAGACAAGTTTTTGGCATTAGCCATAATAAGTATAGAGTAGTAAATGATAAAAAGGTAAAACCTGAATTACATGTGAAAGTATTAAAAGAATTAAATATGAGAAGCGAGAAATAAGTATTATCAAGAATTGTGTTGGTTAAATTCCTTCCTGGTAAATGAGAAAGAAGGGGGGGGGGGGGGGAAATGGTAATTTCGGGAAAACTAAAAGCGGATGCAAGAAGTTAGTAAGTAAAAAAAATTATGAGATATAAAGTTTTACTGTCTATGGAAAACATGGTATTAATCTATATGATTATGAAATAATGATGGGATAGGTAAGTAATTGACGAGTCAGAAAAGGAAATTTTATAAAATATATATATATTATGATGTATTGGAGTAATGAGAAAGAAAAATATATGAAAAGATGAATTGTCGTACACAAAATGTATGAGATGGTATAAGTCGTTTAAAAGATTGAATCAATGATGGTAACCAATTGAAGGGGCAGTGGAGAACAAATGAGTAGAAGATAAAGTGTTAAACTAAGCACTAGTGTGAGAAATAAGAACGACCAGAAAGTACTAAAACCTAAGTAATATCATGAGAATGGTACACGGAGTACCTAAAAATATGAAAAGTTTATTTATAAAAGTATTGTAAGAAAGCTGAAACATGAAAAAGACGTAGTTATATTAGTAAGTGTAATGAGTAAGTGAGACCGAAGTCTTATAAATAATAAAGGAGGATGAAAGAAGTATCTTGGTTACTAATATGTCAAAATGTGAAAATGATACAAGTAAAGAGCGATATAGGGTAAGTAATTGTAAAAGTAATGCATATAATGTACAGGGAACGAGTAAGAGGCACGCGAAATTAAGATTTCATAAATCATGAAATAAGAATGGGAGTAACGTTTGAATTATTAATAAATCAAAATACAAAGATACTATGAGTACCGCGGGATACAAGATAAGTATTCATGGGAATAACCCATGAGAAATATAAAAGGAGGAAGATAACAATATGATGAGGATGTATGAACGATAGTATAAAGTTAAATAAATCCTATAATTACATAGTAAAGGTGATGAAAGTAAGAGTAATGAAGTTTGACAGCAACAATAGGTCAACTTCAACAGTAAAACGGTACAAATCTACTAGGCTAAAAAGTATGTATCATACATAGAAAGAAACCTACGGATGTCTAGTTTCTAAAACAAAAAGCGGTATGTCATTTTGACTTTTCTGGAGTGAGATATGTAAATTCTCGTGTGAGGTGTACTGTTTCGATAAATTCTGTCCCAAACAGAAAAGTGAGGATGTAAAGAGTAACGAAATAAAGAGAATACTTACCTTATAAATGGTAATTAACCGGAAGTTGTTAGTAGAGAAAAAGAAGAACAAACTTGAAGTTTAAAAGATTTAAAGAATAAAATATATAAAATATAAGAAGTTGTAAAACTTCTGGAAAGAAGAAATAGTAATAAAGTATCTATGTAATAATGAATGAGTAGAAGAATGAGAAAAAGAGGAGAGTGAAAATAAATGAATAATATTATAAGTAAAGAGTGAAAAGAAAGAGGAGGTGTTATAAAACAAATTTGCTTAAGTAAAATGTCCACTAAGGGACAAAATTTTACAAGAAAAGATTTAGTGTATTTATGAATTTTGTATAAATACCAATTATGTTTAATCGTATTTGGAAAAGTTATACAAGTAAAGAATATGATTAGTATAATCTTATGTGTTTTTGGTAAAGATGTGAGAAGAATTGTAACACCACGATACTTTTGTTAAGTATTAAAATGTTAATCATAGTGTATTTATGATTTAACATGGTGTTCTAAGTATTAGAAAGTTAATACTAGAAAAAGGGTAAATTGGTCATTTTACCATAAAAGGGTAATTTGGTCATTTGACCATGTGAATGACCAATTATGTAAAAATATTGTTGTTTGTGGCAAAAAGGATAAGGAATGAAAGTTTTATTGTAATAAAACTTGATTATTGTGGCAAAAGTCCAAGAAATGGAACTTAGGGACTAAAATGAAAAATTGGAAATTATAAAATGTTGAAAACTCCCCTCAAATGTGCAGAACATTGGTGATGATCGGGAGGGTTTTCTGGAGCACGATTCCTGCATAATTCATGAGGATTGAAGTGTGGAATCGGATTAATAGCTTGGAGCTTGAAGTTTTCAAGCAATTAAGGTTAGTAAGAAACTTCTAACCTAATTTTTTGTGTGTTCTTCATGGGAGAACTTTTGTGACTGAAATTTCAGTCAAGAATCATGAAGTTTATGGTTCTAAACTTCTAATAAGTCATATGTTAAGAACATATCTCAAAAATTAAAAGTATGTTGTTATTGTTGAAAATTTGAAACTTTGCTCAAGAACCCTAGAATACATGTTTATATGATCCAGTGGATTCTAATGGGTTCTAATGAGTTCCAAATGTTGCTAGAGATGAGAATAATCAGTAGAAGTGATTAATTTTGAATAATTTCGGTTTTGGACCAAAAATGTGAAAAACGGGAAATGTTAGAAATGGATTGGAATTACCAATTCCATTATTTAAAACTTGATGTAAATGAAGGGTTTTGGTTTTGGAACAAACCCCTATCGATTAAGAAGAGTATTAAGCACTTAAAATGAGAAAATGGGATTTTATAGCACAAAAAACGGGCTTACTGGCTGAAACCGCAGGGATCGCGACCCGATCCTGCGGCAGAAGTGATTTATTCCTCTGTTAAAATTTTGAGCATTTCCAAGTTTGATTTTGATGTTAGGCTTGTCCGTTTGACCTGAAATTTTAAACATAGGTCTAATATGATGTGAAACTTCATGGAAAATTGTCGGAATATGACATCGCTATCGTCACACGCGTCAAAAACAATTTATAACCCACTTTTACTACGTAGATAGGGCAAGCGGGGTCGAGTCCAAGGATTTAGTGGTTAACTTTTAACGAGTTGTAAAGTAAATATTGACTGTGATGGTAAAAATATTGAAATTGTAACTTGAGAATAGAGAAAGAATTACTTCCGGTTTAGTTATCAACAATTAGTTTCGCATGTTTTACTATAATGATTCCGATATAATTACTTTGACATAATTATAGTTTACTGACAATTACTATTACATGGGTAAATACATAACATGTTGAATCAATTATTTGTCTTTGTCTAACAATTAAGTAGATTAGGCACAAACAATGGTTTGGCAATATTATGTTTTATCTAGATGATAGCAACGTTACAACTTATTAACATATTACTTGGGCACAAAGTATATTAACCGATTATCCGTCTTAGCTCGTTATTTAGGTGAGATAGGCACGAATAATATGTTGGTAATACTATGTCTTGAGAATATGATAGCAAGTAGAAGTAGACACAAATGATTCACTAATTGTATTCAAAGAGATGAGAGTTTAAAAGTTACAATAGTAAAACATTTGTTCGGAATCAAAGTAAAAACATGTTACACTAAAGGTATGATAACATTACCGGAAGTAATCTGAAGAGATTAGCCTTCCATTCGAGTGATGATCGTGGAGATGGTCTTGGTGTTCCTCAGCATGTAACTTGGTGCGTTTTTCCTTCAAATTATCTTGAATCACTAGAATTACCACTGAGATGGATAATCTATTGTTTCTAAACAACTAACTAAGAAAGGTTTCAAACTATTACAACTGATAGAGAGTGAATTGGTAACTTGGTGTCTAAAGGATGTAAATTGATATAAAAGGGTGTAAATTGGTATAAAAGGGTGTCTAAAACCGTGCATAGAAGGCTTCTATTTATACTTGCTGAACACAGCGATCGCGTCGCGACCAATGGGTCCGTCGCGTCGCGAGGGTGCGTCGAGTGCTGCTTTTGGTCGGCCACTGGTCTGGCTAGTGCGTTGTGTTGGTAGTCTCGCGATCAAGAAGTTGGTATTGTCGCGTCCTAGGGCTTCGTGTCGCGACCATGTCTTCCGTCGCGTCGCGATTGCTGTAGGTCTGGGTTCTTCTGTCTTGCTTCTCTTCACGTCGCGACACAGGGTCTGTCAAGTCGCGATTGCTGTAGGTCTGGATCTTTATTTCTTGCTTCTCTTCACGTCGCGACACAGGGTCTGTCAAGTCGCGATTGCTGTATCTTTCATGAGTTTTTCGCCTTTTTACTCTTCGGTTTGGAGCATCACTTCCTCGGGTTTGGTTGTTCTATTAGAGTTTCTTGGGTCTTGTTCCTGAAAATAAGCCATAAAAATTAACACACAAATCCCTCGTGTTTTCCTCACACCAGCAGCTCCGGAGAACTCTCTTCAAGTTAAACATGAATCGTAATTCATGTTTAGCCACCTGTTAATATAAGCCTGTTTTGATGTTGAGCTTATCAGGATTTCCTATGGTAAATACCATAGTTCTGGCAGATTTGCATCTGCAACACAGCAATGGGCCGTGATGTGCAGTGTATGAACAAATGAGATATTCTCTCGTTAGCTTGCAATTTTAGTGAGGATGTCTGGGGACGAAAGACAAATTAATCATAATTCTTTTTAGAGAAATAATGATATTATAATAGGCTTTTCCCGTGATTTGTGAGATGTTTTCTATGTGAAAACAAATGGCTGGTTTGGGTTAGTAATGACCCGACAGTAGATCTATTATCACCGCCAGACTTTTAGGAGTCCGTGGTGTGCATCAGGAGCTGCCGTTGGAATGTGAGCTTTTGCCTTGATATTAGGAAAACATGCATTTTTATATGAAATATGATCTATTTGGTTAACAGACGAGGTAGGTTAGACGGGTCTGTCTGAACCATATCTGTTATAAAGAGCATTTTGCATGTTTTAAGACGGTTTTTGAGATCCTTCATGTTGCACAAAAATACAGTTTTTCGTGTGCCTCTAAGTGTCTTAATGTGATAAAACGGTCTTTTAATGATAGTGTTTTATTTTAAAAATAAAACACTATCAAAATACTACACACTTGAGATTTGCTTGTCCTCAAACAAAATTGAGTTTTTCGCAATTGATTTCTTTTTGGAAAATTTTTATTTTTTTATTTTTTATATCGGCGTGATCAATTGGTACGTTGGGTGCTGAACTGACTGCCAGCATGTTAGATCCCTTCTGTAATATAATCAACAACACAAACAAACGTCATTCTGAACAACATAAAATAAACTTCAAGAAAATTCACACCATGCAATATTTAAAGTTCACACCAAACAATAATTAAAACACACAACAATATTTAAACTTCACACCAATTTTTAAAACAAAAGATAGAAAATCAATCCTCCTCGTCATCATAATGAGTACCTGAAGGCCCAGCCTCATCTCCTGGAGGATAGCTACCCGTGTACCAATCAGGTACAGGTGGAACGGTACCTGGATATGGATACCGAGGCTGAAATCCCTGATGTCTGAAAAAATCTGTCATAGAGTCTGCCATCCACTGATGCTGGACTTGATTGGCTAGGTGCCAATCCTGCATCTGTCGGTAAATGGTCCCGAGGTTGATCTCGGGCTCGGGATCCTGTGGTGGCACATAAGATCTCTGACGCTGACGCTGACGACGCCTGGGAGGTGGAGGTGGTGCTTGAGCAGCCTCGGGTGCTTGCTCATCCTGCTCTGGCTCGGCGATCTCGTATGTCCCTGGTGGACCTGACTGTCGGATCACCCTCATAGACTCCAAGTACTGACGCCCTATGGCTCTGGGCTCGCTCGCGGTCATGACTCGTATCTCTGGTAGTGCTGTGAGACCGTATGAGTGGGCCAGTCGTGTGATCAAATAACCACCGCAGAGGAGGCTAGTAGATCGGGCCCCTGTGGCCTTGCGAGCCAAGAAAAATGCCAGCGAGTATGGGAGGTTGCAGTGCCTCACAGGTGTCGAAAGACACCACAAATAAAAGAGATCTGCAGCTGGAACCTTCTCACTGCCCCTCCGTTGATTGACGGAAGTAGCAATAAGTCGGTGTAATAATCTGTGGATCGGAGAGCGGATTGCACTATGTACTGCAGTCTCGGGGAGGTATAGAGTGTTGGCAATCTCTCCCCAGAAGTCGATGTGGATCAGTTCTTCAGTTGGACCGGTGAGGCATCGAGCTAAGTACTCTCTGAATGCGGGTGTGCGAGAATCACCATGTGGATAGAGACCCAGTCTCCATCCCAACTCAGCAACACTGCACTGTCTGGGTTCCCCTCCAAGTCGGAAGGAAATAGTTGTGCGTACGAACATATCCTCCTCGGTCGGGTCGAAGGATACTGTGGAGAAAAACTCCAGCATCAGCTCTTTGTAGCTATGCTCTCTGATCTGGAACAGATTCCTCCATGCATAGCTCGTGTAGGTGCCATCTGTCTTGACCAAATACTGGTCAAGTGCTGCAGTGATCCCAACAGTATTGGCAAAATTCCAGTCCAATACTAGAGCTGGCTCGACATCTCTTCGTCTGTATCTCTCCAAATTTGTCTCGTATAAATTTTTCCTGGCTGAGGGAATAGTCTGTGGGAATCGCAACCATGGATGTGAAGATATATCGTCCCTTTCTACTGGTTGTTGCCTTTGTTCCCGTCTACGTGCCATATCTGCAAATTTTCAAGTTTTCACAAATCATTACTCGGGTCTTATATGCGAGAAAATAGCAAAAATAAACGAAAAAAATGGGTTCTGCACAGACTTCGCGACCTGGTCGCGTCCTGGTCGCGTCAACCCTCGAGTCGCGAGGGAAGTGCCTGTCGCGATCGCGAGCGACGATCGGACCGATCGGGACGGCTGATTTCTCCTGTTTTGCTAGGTTTTAACTCAATGCATTAAGCCATAAAGGTTCCTAAGTGCTAGATCTAACATGTATAGGCATAAATTTAAGGAATTAACAACATCTAGACCAAACCGATCGCAAGCCTCGGTTTCGGCCGAAATTCCTTCGATTTTTCTATGATTTGACATTTAGAAACCTTAATCGAGAGTAGAGGAGTGTTATACGTACAAGGATCAAAAATGTCATAATGACAATCATATGTCAACATTACATATGTACAAGGACCAAAAATGTCATAATGACAATCGGGGATGTAAAAATATTTATGAATATACCCTTAATGATATAGAACTGTACATAAATGGTCCGAAGGCATTTAATAGAATATATATTCTAACACAAAACACAAAATTGCAATTTGAAAGATGTATGAATGAACTTCGGTTGACTTAAATCATATGAAAAAGACAGAAGTATAAAGATTAGGTAGAAAAAAAAAACCTTAATCGGAAAATAAACATAAGCTCATCCCTAGGGCAATAAGGCAACAATTGTATATAATGTATAATGTATAATGTATAATAAGGGAATTCATTTACCATATGTTTATTACATGCAACTATAAGAAATAAATAGTTTTAGATTCAAATATCAAATAAGTTGTTCTATTTGTGTTTGTAGATTCTGAATTCCTTTTTATATTGCCAGAGCTAATCAGTTTTAGACATATAATATTTTTTTGCCTTGACCATATGAGATGTAAAATACTTAATATTTAAATTATTAGATGCCTTTGTTGGGACAAACACAGGTTAGGTCTTGTTTGTCTCTTTCAAAAACATTAATTTTAAGGCGGTAAAAAGGTTAAAAACAAAACGGTAGGTGCAAATTGTATTTTAACATCACTTAGAAAATTCAATTTAAATAAGAGGTTAACGCAAGATAGAGCTGCATACCTTTATTTAATTAAGGGCAAAAAACAAGATATGGCAACATACTTTTACTTAGAATTTGTTCAAATTGCCACTTTCTACTTATTTTACCCCTATGTGCTTTTACTTTAACAGGTTGGTAAATGTTTGCATCAGATAATGTGTTGAATTCTTCAAATACTAGATTGATTTGTCCAAATAATAATAATAATAATAATAATATAAAGTTGCAAGTAAATTGAAAAAATGAAAATAAGAGAATGAGATTTTACCTTATAGAAAATCAAAGAAACCGAGTAATAGCACGTATGGCTACTATTGCAGATGCAGTAAGGCTTGCTGAAGTTGTAAACGAAATAACGCGCATAGAAAATGAACTGCGCCAACGCCGGGAAACCATAACAGCCCTTTTTTTGAGATGCCGGATCCCGGCGAACGCGACCCTTGTCGTCGTGCAAAACCGCGTCCGTGCGGTGGACCAGAGAACAAGGCTCCTCGAGAGTAGACTTGGGATGCTGCTAGAAGAACGGGAAGATCTCCATCGATCCCTTCATCGGAAGGAGACGGGGATGTAATTCCGAGACCACCCATTCCAATTTACAACAATCTAAGGCAAGATAATCACCATGACATCAACTCCTGTCCAATTTTATAAAAGGAAAAC
Organism: Cichorium intybus; assembly: GCA_023525715.1. NCBI lineage: Eukaryota > Viridiplantae > Streptophyta > Magnoliopsida > Asterales > Asteraceae > Cichorium > Cichorium intybus. The sequence goes on from CM042013.1 coordinate 42,182,741, forward strand.
AAATACACATAAATATTCATGTTGTTATGATGATCCAAACACTTTAAAACAAACAGCTTCACATCTGTCAAAAGAAAAATGAATACAAAATTGTAGTTTCCAACGATTACAGGTAAACGTATGTAACAAAATCTTATCCAACTGTCTAAGGAAGCTAAATTCATCTTCAATTTGATACAAATTATATTATGAAAACTTAACAGTCAACAAAACTAACTTGATGTTAGTTTAAATCAATAAATCTCAAATAAAGTTCATATCTTTTAGCATTTGGGAACAGTCAAAACTTTCTAGACCAGAAATCCGCCGAAGACTAATAAACAACAAGCTATCTTCCATGACAAACACCTTAACCTAAATAGAAAGACCAACAAACCAATCTTGCTCAAAAAATCGAACCAGTATCTCCGATTGACGGAAAACGACCTACTGTCGAACAATATCAACTAAAAACATAAGAAATTACGATGATAACAGCGTATAACTACTATTAAACGGTCACTAGCCAAAAAGAATAGGGAAACGGTCGATGAAAAACACAAAAGGGGAAATATTGTTGAAATTAAAACTCAATTCGTTCAAATTCCCTTACCAGCATCCTTCTAATGGTAGACGCAGCAACCAAGAGACGAAAGGGGACACTCTGTATGTGTTGTGGTAAGAGGCGATAGACGAGATCAACCCTAATGTTTTTTATAAGAGAAAATGACTAAAATAGCCTAATCCCTAAGGGGTTTTCCTCAAAATAGCCAAAAAATCGGAGACTGCCCCGGAATAGCCAAGGAAAACGCAGCCGCCCTATGCGAGCTGCGTTTTCGTCCTTTCGCCTGCGTTTTACTCTTAGACGCAGCCATAGGCTGCGTTTTCGTGCCTATTGGCTGCGTTTTCCTCTCGATAACTGCGTTTTCCTCTCGTTCAAGCCATCTTCAACCGATCTTCAAGCTTGGCTGCGTTTTGCTCTCTTTGGCTGCGTTTTCCTCCCCTTCCCCTGCGTTTTCCTCCCCTCTCCTCCCACATGTTCTTGAGGTTCATGAGTTTAGTTATAATTTTTCTCCAACTTTGAACACTCGTCATTTGTTCATACGAACTCGGATTGAATTGAATTTTTTTTTTAACGTGAAGTGTATGAGTAGATGTGTTCACAAACATTATTAAAAATAATTTTTGATGTCCGAAAGTGTTCGTTTGGAACCTCTAAAAAAGGTTGTCGGTAAAGTTTATTAATTATTTGTCCAACTTTGAACCCTCGTTGTTTGTCCATACGAACTCCGATTTACTTGAATTTTTTTTTAACGTGAAGTGTATCGGTAGATGTGTTCACAAACATGATTAACCAAAATATTTGATGTCGGATAGATTTTCTTTTTGAAGGTCTAAAGATGGTTGTCGCTAACGTTTATTTATATTTTGTCCAACTTTGAACGGCCGTAGTTTCTCCATACGAACTCCGATTTACTTGAATTTTTTTTTAACGTGAAGTGTATCAGTAGATGTGTTCACAAACATGATTAACCAAAATATTTGATGTCGGATAGATTTTCTTTTTGAAGGTCTAAAGATGGTTGTCGCTAACGTTTATTTATATTTTGTCCAACTTTGAACGGCCGTAGTTTCTCCATACGAACTCCGATTTACTTGAATTTTTTTTTAACGTGAAGTGTATCAGTAGATGTGTTCACAAACATGATTAACCAAAATATTTGATGTCGGATAGATTTACTTTTTGAAGGTCTAAAGAAGGTTGTCGGTAACGTTTATATAGTAATATTTAGTACTGATATTAAATAAAAACAAAGACAAATATTATAAAAGCACATCCTAATCAAGAGGTTACATGATAATAGAAACATGAGAAACATACGCAATACGTCTAATTACTATCACATAAATCTGGGAAATCAAGAGGATATTTTTTTTTCTCTGCAATCACCCAATTGTTTTTCCTTTTCATTTCCTTGACCTTAATTTGGAGCTCCAGGTCGCCCTGTTCAACAGCCTCCTTTTGTTTTTGCACCCAGATAGTTGCCTGTTTGATATCTTGTTGTGTCTTTTTGACCCATTTTATTTTTTTGACAACCTCTTCTTGCATTTCATCCAACTGTTTTTTTTGCTGCCTAATAGATTTGTTTTGAGATTCAATCTCCTCTTCCTTCTGTGTAACTAGTTTTCTAAGGGCTTCAGGCATGAGCCAAGGTTTTCCTTGTCGGTCTGAGGATGAAGCAGACATATTTGGGCTACGATATTTTCGATGAGTGATAATGGTTTGGTGTGAAGAATGTTAAGGTGAAATAAGTTGTATATATAGAACATTTAGAATGGTAGGTGGGAAATAATAATACAGGGGAGGGGGTTGATGTGACCATTAAATATAAAGATATATAGAGTACGGAAATACATAAAGTGACTGCGTTTTCGTACAACCTTGACTGCGTTTTCGTACAACCTTGACTGCGTTTTCATTCAACCTTACTGAGATACAAACAACAAGCGACAAATGACTACTGGGACCCTAAATACCAACATTGAAATAGAAATAATTAATACCTACGAAATAGAAAAACTAATCTTTAATTTGCCACTCAGGAAACTCATATGGATAGTTTTTTTTCATATTAGCTACCCAAAACTTTTTCTCAGTAATTTCTTGCCCAAGTGACAAAACATTATCCATCTCTCGATCAATGTTTGCTTTGGTTGACTTAATCCATTTCTCAGCTTCTATTACTTCTTGTTTTTTTGAAGCTATCCAATTTTTTTTACCGTCAAGTAATCTCCGTTGACCCTCTAAGAATTTTGTATCTTCAGCAATTGATTGAATTTGTTTGTCGACTTCAGAGGCGCTGTGAAGGAGAATTCTTTTCATTTCCTCTGGCATCCTATCATCAATAGTAGGTGGAGTTGTTGATGTAGAAGGAGCCTTGCGTTTTTCCAATACCCGTTTTAACTTGTGTGATTGATCAGACATGTTTACAAATAAAAAATATCTAAATTTGATTGATTGTGTAGATGTGATAGTTGACATGAAAAAATTTATTTATATAGAAATTAGGGAAATCGCATGTGTTAGTTTGACTGCGAAATAAGTGGGTTTGACTGCGAAATGTCATCTGCATACGGAAAACGCAGCCCATCTAGAGGAAAACGCAGCCCATCTAGAGGAAAACGCAGCCCATGGGAGCCCGTATAGTGTCCATGCAGTGAAATGTCATGTCCACAGGGTACCCTTTGGTGTCTTTTAATAGGGAGCAGTGTCCTGTCTTGTCAACGACATTTTCTGCATACGGAAAACGCAGCCCATCTAGAGGAAAACGCAGCCCATCTAGAGGATAATCAAATATTACCGGAAAACGTTCACAAGACTCCCTGTGTATTGCTACAACTTGCAAAAGCATAATCCCGGAACTGTAACTTCAATCAGAAAAGATGGTGATGATCGATTTCAATTTATATATATTTCATTAGGCTGCGCTGTAAGTATTGTTGTAACTAATAAATTTCACTACCACTATACGAATGTAACCATATCAATAACACAACAAACTTTTTTGTAGTTAACTGCTTTCCGCAATTGGTGTAGACCTACATTGGTGGTAGACGCTGCCCACCTCAAGGGCGACTTCAAGGGCACTATGTTATTGGCAGTTGCAATGGATGGTAATAATCAAATATTACCGGTAGCATATGCAATATGCAAGAGCGAGTGCACGGAAACATGGTCTTGGTTCATGGAGAAACTGCACGATTGCGTTGGCGACATGGGATCTCTTAGTTTCATATCTGATAGGCATGCGGCAATAGCCGCAGCCATTGAAAACATTTTTCCGAACTCACATCATGGAATTTGTGGTCATCATTTATATTCTAATGTAGTGACCAAGTTTGGATCCAAGAAAACCATCAAGTCATTCTTTTGGGGGGCGTGTAAAGCATATACAATCGAAGAATTTAATGATTGGATGCAAAGGATTAACAATTATAATCCTGAATTGTATGCGTACTTGGACAGGGCATGTCCAGAAAAATGGGCTCGGTCTAGATTTGAAGGCATGCGGTATAATATGATGACATCTAACAGCGCGGAGTCCATAAACGCACTATCCCGCTACGCCAGAAAGATGCCAGTCTTGATGCTCATTGACTTTTTTCGAACAACAATGCAGCAATGGTATTTTGAACGCCGCAATCGTGCAAGTAAGACTTACATCGTTCATGATACACTAATAACATTGTCGTATTTACTTTGTATTGTAAATTTTGACCCGGTAACTTGAAATATTTATTTAGATGATATAAAAACAACACTTACTCCATGGGCGGAAGCAAAGATTCGTAAAAGAATGACTAAAAGCAGCAACTGGCTAGTCCATCCAATTTCAAGTACAAGATTCCAGGTTGTAGACTTCCTTAGGGATGCGATTGTCGATTTTGCAGAGGCAACGTGTTCATGTCGAAAGTGGCAACTATCTGGCATACCTTGTGGCCATCTAATAAGAGTTTTAAATAGCTTAAACCATGGAGATTGCACTGGATGGGTGCATAATGCATATCTGGTTGTGTTTTATAGAAAGACTTACGAGTCCATTATCAACCCTCTACCCACCCCTTGTGATTGGGAGATACCGGACGATTTGATTTTTGTATTACCCCCAGTCATGGACAGACGTCTACCTGGAAGACCGAGAAATATGGATCGTATTCCGTCACAAGGTGAGGGTCCAATAATAAAAGAATGTTCTCGTTGCCATCAAAGGGGTCACACAAGAACTACATGTCCTGCGTTAGTTCCAACCCGTAAACCAGAAGGATCAGGCAAACGTCGTGGTTCAGACAATAAAGGGAAAACGAGCATAAGAGGTGACTCTAGTAGCATGTCACAGAGTGAAGCTGTTTATCCTACCGTGGATTTGAGCTAAATGGGGGTTTAATTGTTTTTACAATTACGTTATTTTTAGGTTGTAATACCAGTTTCATGGGATCAGCTTTGATTTCTATTCTATTGAATGCTCACTTTTACTTCCTTTGACGTTATTATTATAAGTATATAATTTTTAATAGTCATCTGTCACATGACTGCATAAATTACTGGCGATATTAAAAAGTTTAAACGACAACTGAAGCTTTGATGCAACACGCTAAGCTATGTACAGTATTGAGTTATCAGTGATAATGACAGTCATATCAGTAATACTTGAAACGACAACTCATCATGACATACAACGTACTCTATAGTGTCCTGTCTTGTCTTGTCAATGACATTTGCTGCATACGGAAAACGCAGCCCATTTGTTAAAAAAACGCAGCCCATCTAGAGGAAAACACAGCCCATGGGAGCCCGTATAATGTCCATGCAGTGAAATGTCATGTCCATAGGGTACTCTATGGTGTCCTGTAATAGGGAGCAGTGTATTGAATTGTCAACATGAGTTTCTCCTACTATCCTTTATATAAAGAAACTTCAAACCGATTTGATTCATTCAGTTACTCATATTACTCAATGGCTCACCAAAGGGGTTCCTCAAGCAGA